>JAHRIG010009241.1:1643721-1712674 GCA_020311275.1 Eira barbara | reverse complement strand
CGGGCGCCTGCTTCTCCCCCCGCCCTTCCCCCGTTCTGTCCTTTCTAAAAAAAAAAAAAAAAAAAAAAAAAAAAAAAAATCTTAAAAGAAAATAATCTGATGTGGCCTAACAACAGATTTTGTTTTGTTACCTGTGCTTCTGGTGTCATATGCACGATACCACTGCCAAGACCAGTATCATGAAGCTCTTAGAAGAATCTCTTAGAAGTATTCATCTAAGAGTTCTACAGATTTAGTTCTACCTTCTTTTTAAGGGTTTAACCCACTCTGGGTTGACAACTGTGTAAAAGGGTTCAAAACAGGGTTTCAATTTCAGTCTTCTACATACAGATTTTCAATTTTCCTAACACCAACTGCTGAATACCCCATTCTCTCTTCATTGTGTATTCCTGCCACTTCTGTCAAACATCCACGGACCTCTAGGTTTACCCAGGGCTCTCTATTCTGCTCCAATGGTACACTAGAACATATTGTTTTCAGTGCTTTGGATCTGAAATCAAGAAATGTGGTATTCTCAGTTTTCTTCTTTCTCAAGAGATATCTATTTGTGATCTTTTTTTTAAAGTTCCACTGGAATTAGAAAATCACTCTTCCTACAGCTATAAAAAATTCTATTGGGATTTTCATAGAAATGGAAGGTAATCTATAAACCAATTTTGAATTCATTAACAAAAACCCAAAGAAGTGAATGAAAACCATGTGTACAATTTAATAATAGTTTCCAAACAATAAACACAGGATATTTTTCTATTTGCTAGTCTTCTTACATCAATGTTTTTTTACTTTCAGTATACAAATCTCTCCTTAAATTTACTTACAAAATATTTTACTACTGAGAGTTCTATTTACGTAAGACATTGTAGTAAGTGAAATAAACCAGTCAGAGACAAATACTGCATGATTACATTTATATTAGATACACAAAGTAGTCAAATTCATAGACTCAAAAAATGGAATGATGACTGATGGGCTGAAAGAAAGTAGTCACAGGGAATTACTTATCAATGGAAAAGAATGCAGTTTAGAAAATTAAATGTGCTCTGGGTATTAGATCTACTGTATATGAGTGCATAAACAGTCAACAGTAGTGCACTGTACACTTAAAATATAAACAGGGTAGGTCTCATGTTAAGATTTTAGCACAATAAACTGCAAATAATACTGCCGAAGTGTACAACCAACCAGACATAAATGGAAAGAAATACTGTATTCGTAGTTTGAAATTCTTTTTTATTTTATTTTTATTTTTTAAAGATTTTATTTATTTGTCAGAGAGAGAGAGAGAGAGAGTGAAAGCACAGGCAGACAGAGTGGTAGAGGGAGAAGCAGGCTCCCTGCAGAGCAAGGAGCCCGATGTGGAACTTGATCCCAGGACGCTGGGATCATGACTTGAGCCCAAGGCAGCTGCTTAACCAACTGAGCCACCCAGGCGTCCCCGTAGTTTGAAATTCTTAATATTAAAATGACAACACTACATAAAGCAGTTAACAGGTTCACTGCAATCCCTAACAAAAGATCACAGCACTTACTAAAGAGGTTTCTTTTTTAAATACCTCCTAAAACCATGTGGAATTTCAAAGGACCTCAGAGTCAAACTATCTCGGAAAAACAAACAAAAATTGGAAGACTTACACATCCTGAGTTAAAAACTTGTTTCTTTCATAAATTCCTGTATTTTATCTTTTGCTTTCATTATAACAAAACGATAATAATCAAAACAGTATGATATCCGAGTAACAATGCACCCACACAGACAGACAAATGGAACAGACTTTAGACTCTAGAAATAAACAGTATCAGGTAAACTGATTCTCTACGGGGGTGCCAAGAGCATTCAATGGAGAAAGCACAGTTTTTCCAATAAGTTGTAAACTCAATATCCACAGGGAAATTAGTAAGTTGCAACCTTCTCTTACACCTTGGAAAAATAAAATAAAATGGGGTGCCCGGGTGGCTCAGTTGGTTAAGTGTCTGACTTTTGACTTTGGCTCAGTTCATGATCCCTCCCTCTACATCTCCCCTGCTTATGCTTGATTTTGCTCCCGCTGGAAAAAAAAAGAAGGAAAGAACAATAAACTAAAAATGAATTCAAGTCCTATATGTAAGAGATAGAACTATAAACTCTTAGAAGAAAACAGAATGGAAAGTCTTTATGAGTTTGGATTTTACATTTATATTTTATATATGACAAAACTATAGACAACACGGATAAACTGGACTTCATTAAAATATATTAGAACTTTTGTACATGAAAAGGTACTATGAGGATGGTGCAAATCCCAAAAGGGATCAAAAATACACAGAAGGGGAGAAAATATTTGCAAATAACATATCTCAATGGATCAATGTTCAGGGGATATAAAGAATTCCTAACAACTCAACAACAACAACAACAACAAAAATCAACCCAATCACAAATGATCAAAGGACTTGAATAAACACTTCTCCATGCACATGCCCAATAAGCACATGAATAACCATCAAAACCAGTAGTTAACAGGGAAATGAAAATCAGTATTACAATAAAATATAATTCCAAAACCATTATACAGGTAAAAATATAAAAAATAACCAGGCAAGATGCAGAGAAATAGGAACACTGTGTAATGCTGTGTGCATAGTAATGTAAAATGGTTTGGTCACTGTGTCTTTTAAAAAAAAAACTAAACATAAACTTATCATATGACCCAGCAATTCTAGCAGGTATATACCTAGAAGCACTGAAAACAGTGTTTGATATTTGTACTCCAATTTTTATAGCAGCATTACTTACAATTGCCTCAAGGTAAAATTAACCTGCATTCACCCACAAGGGAAAACAAAATATATTATTCAGTCACATCTGCCTACTTGTGATCTCTCTCTGTCAAACAAATAAATAAAATCTTAAAAAAAAAAATGTTATATTATTCAGTCACAAATACTAACGAAGCTCTGAAATATGCTAGACATGGATAACCTTAAAGGTGATGTAGGTGAAACAAGCAAGACACAAGAAAAATACAGCATGACTCTATTTGTAGCAGGCATCTAGAATACACAAATTCAAAGATATAAGGTAGAATGGGGGTTACCAGAGATTAGGTAAAGGAAAGAACTAGAAAGGAATACATGGTTGGCTCTATTAATGCAGAAAAAAATTTTAAAATTCAACACCTGACAAAATTTAAAACCGTTTCACAAAATTCAGTATCTTTCCATGAGAAAAACATTGTCTCAGTCTATTAGGTATATTTCTCATGGAATTAGGTATAGAGGGGATGAGTGGCATTTACGAAGGGCCAAAATGCTTTTCACAGTTTCATTCATAATTGCCACAATTTGATATCCTTCATGGGGTCAATGTATTAATAAACTGTAGTCCATCCAGACAATAAAATATTATTCAGAGATAAGCAGAACTGAGCTATCAAGCCATGAAGAAATAGAGGAAACGTAAATGCACATTAAATGAAAAAAGCCAATCTGAAAAGGATAAATATACTATGCTTCCAAATCTGAAAAGGCAAAAACTATAAAATACTCTAGTTATGGATTAAAAAGAAAGGCAGGCCGACCATCAGTGGCCTAATAATATTAAGATGTTTAAAGGCATTTCAGTATTACACAAAAACACAGGAAACTATTCTAAAATAATGTCTTATTATAAACATTCACAAACAAAGTTAACAAGTCAGGAAACAACAGACGTTGGCAAGGATGTGGAGAAACAGAACTCTCTTATATTGTTGGTGGGAGCAAAGCTGGCACAACTATTCTGGAACAAAATGGAAGCTCCTCAGAACATTGAACATAGAGCCACTCTATGACCCAGCAACTGCACTAGTAGGTACTTAACCTAAAGATAAAAATCTTTATAAAAAAGATACAAAAAGATACTTTACAAAAAAGGTTTTTTGTAAAGATTTGTATCTTTAGGGTAAATACCAACTGGTGGTGATCTGAAGGGGCACATGCACCCCAATGTTTATAGCAGCAATGTCCACAATAGCCAAACAATGGAAAGAGCCCATTTGTCCGTAGACAGAAGAATGGATAAAGATGTGGCATACATATAGCAGTATTACTCAACCATCCAGAACAAACAAAACAAAACAAAAACCACAAAATCTTGCCATTTGCAACATCCTGTATGGAACTAGAAGGTATTATACTAAGGGAAATAACTCAATCAGAGAAAGACAATTGTCATTATGATTTCACTAATACGTGGAATTTAAGAAACAAACAGAATTAGCATAGGGGAAAGGAGAGAAAAATAAAACAAGACAAAATCAGAGAGGGAGACAAACCATAAGAAACACTGAATCATAGGAAACAAATTGAGTGTTGCTGGAGGGAGTTTGGGGGCTGGGATAAATAGGTGATGGACACTTAGGAGGGCATGTGATATAATGAGCACTCATGTCATACAGGACTGATGAATCACCAAACTATACCTCTGAAACTAATAATACTCTCTATATAAATTAATTGATTTTAAATAAAAAATAAACATCCACAAACATTTTGAAAAATAAATTAGACATTAATGTCAAATGGTAGAAAACTGAAGTATAGTCATTTCACAGCATGCAAATGATTTAAGTTTAGAGACAAACCATATTAAAGGACAGTTTCTAGTATTCAGCAAGCAAAGTGTCTGGAGAATTTATTAAATTACAATGAGTTGAAGGTACTACAAACACTATACACATATTGAAAACAAACCTCAAATACCTTCATAATCTATTTCACTAAGCAATATTGCAAATACATGTAGTAAGTATAAATATATACATAGGATTATATTAAATATATGCAGGAGTATATGCTGAGAAATCAATCAAGTGGATTATTTCAATTAAAGCATGAAATTGCCTTATAAAATTTGTTTCACTCGGAGCATGAAAAGGATTTTGTTGTAAGATTTTGTTCTTGTTTAATTAAAACACTTACCTGGGTTTCATACAAGTGGGCAATATGAAACTGAACTGCAATATGAAATCATGGAAAAGAATTAATTACAGGAGAGTTGACATAACATAATAGAAATAAAGAAAATGTAAAATATAAGGAAATGCTAAAACCAAAGATTATAAATTTTATTTAGGAGTGTGTCTTTTGTGTTTACTTAAATAACATGAAAATAAATCTGCTAAAGACCAAAAGCATATAAAGAAAACATTACTGGAAGTCACTATTAAATTAAAATGTAATTTTAATTACCTAATGTTAACTCTAGAAAACTTTAACATATTTGGAGCATTAAAAATCAACCATAAATTTATATGAAGCTCAAATCAGCAATAGTAGCTAAATATATCTTTTAAATGTATATATCATAACACGACATTCACAAACTTTCACCTTACAAAATAAAGTTACTATTTAATAGACATGTTTTCTAAATATATAAAAGCTGTGCCTTTATAGTAAATCCTAAAAAAGTACTCCCTTATAAGTAATAGATCAGTGTAATACAAATAACGGGAAATGAGTACTTTTCAGGTTTTTAGCATTAGGCAGTTTTAATAAAAAAAAAAAAAAGTCAAACCACTTAAAAAGCAAGATTATGAAGTAAACACATGTGAAAAATCAAATAAAGTAGAACATTTTTGCTTCCCTTTTTTGGGAGCTCTTCCTATTGCCCAATTCCCGATCACTGGAGGATTACTGATTCAGAGAAGACCATAATAGCTGATAAAGATAGATCACAAAAATTTTAACTAAAATTTAGCTTTGTCAATTTTATGGTGTTCATTTGTTAATGAAAAAAACATTATTTTCTTCTTGCTTTGTTAGTTAGATTCTACGTAGGAGAACCTGTCAAAATTATATAGAGAATATTTATGTATATGAATTTTTTTTTTTTTTAAAGAACAGTCTCATAGTGGTGATGAAATCTGCTGGAATAAAAGTACCAAGAAGTATCTTTCTCTCCTTTTCTTCTCCTTCCTCAAACCTTCTCTCTCACTGAACACCACAAAGATAAAATTCATTCTAGGAAGCATGAAAAAATTCAAATTCTTAAGATTAGCTTTTACAGATTCTGATTCAGGGGTGCCTCAGTGGCCCAGTTGCTACTGTTCGTGGTAAAGGCTCAGGTCAGGTCATGATCCTGGGATCAACCTCCATGCTCAGCAGGGTGTCTGCCTGAGGACTCTCTCCATCTGTTCCCCCACCCGCTGCTCATTCTCTCTCCTTCTAAAATAAATAAATAAATCTTAAAAGAAAAAAAAAAAAAAAACATCCTGGTTCAGTTAGCCTGGTTATAAAGGCCTGGAAAGCTCTCAGTTAGGAAGTTCCCCAACCTTCTAGTAACTTATCTATATCCAGGTTTGAAAACACTGCATTAGGTATCCATAAATTCCTTTCCATAAAAAAGAAATTTTCCTCAAAATTCTGTATTTAACTCTAAAATCAAACAACTTTTTGGTACAAAAAGGGGTTACGCATTGCATGTTAATCCCCTTCCATGAAGAATAAAAATGTCTTCCCTAGAGAGGACAAAATACTATCACAAGATAACAAAACAAAAAGAAACCAACTAACAGCTATTACTAACAACTAACAGAGAGTCTATTTGTAGGTTATTTTCATTTTGTAGGTTATTTTATTCTGTAATTAAAGAGATATTTTATTTTATAGGCTCATTTTACAGGCTAAGAAATTTTATGGGTGAAGATACTTTATCTAAAGACTAAAATCTTTATTTTACATGTTCCAATTTTCTTTCTTTCTTGATGCCCTTTCCCAAGATAGCTCTCCTTACCATGTCAAGCCCAGTTACTACTAATCTCATCTTACAGCATTCTTGGAAGGAAACTGGATTATAGGTAAAAAGAAATAAGGTAAAAAGACATAGAAAATCACGATCTCAATTTTCCAAACTTCACATGCATCTAATAAATGGTAAAGAAAGCAAAGATCAACTAACTTGCACCCAAATACCATCTGAACTTCCTCGAGATTTTAGTCTCAGATTCCATGTCTCTGGCTCACAACTGTGTTAAGATACAGTGTTATCTTTTATAAGGTATTTCATTCTTAAATGTTCTTTGACAGAATAGCATAAAAATACAATTACAAAATATGCTCAACCTAGCACTTTTCAATTATACACACTGAAATTTGGACAATGGTGCCAACAATGGTCTTGAAATTTAAACTTTAATTTTTGTTAATTACTATACTAGAATATTATTCCAAAAGAAAATCATATATGAGATTTTTCTATCACCTAATTATTTTCAAAAATACTAATGGTACACATTCATTTGCAATTTCTAAAGAAAAAAATATACACTTATTTAAAGAAACTATACATTTATAATTTACTAGCAAAATGAAATACATTTTCCATTCAGTTTTTTTTTTTTAATTTTTATTTATTTATTTATTTGTTAGAGAGAGAGAGCGAGCGAGCACAGGCAGACAGAGTGGCAGGCAGAGGCAGAGGGAGAAGCAGGCTCCCCGCCGAGCAAGGAGCCCAATGTGGGACTCGATCCCAGGACGCTGGGATCATGACCTGAGCTGAAGGCAGCCGCTTAAACAACTGAGCCACCCAGGCGTCCCTCCATTCAGTTTTTAACTTTACTTTGAATTCTTATGATCTTCCCAATTTTACAAGCACAGTAAGAATTTCAAAAAAGTCATGCTCTGAGGAATATTCAAATCCTCAACAATATTAACAGAAGGAAAAGAAATCATTTTTCCACTAAAGTAGATAGTTGAACAACCACTACTAGTGATACCACTCAATTAGAAACTAGACATTTCTATTCTTAAAGAAGTAATCGTGTTGATTATCTTTAACCATCACCACCTACCCAAATCAACCACGTAAAGTCTTTGACTCAGGCTTGTGCTCTTCCACTCTTATTCTCAACAAATCAAAGACAGAAACAAAAATACAGTAGATTTGAAAAGGTATTTATGGTCATGATTTCCCAAAGAGACAAAAGGCTTATTATACTTAGAAATACTTACTTTCAACACTGGACAAAGTACAGGGATTACAGTCAATCAAAGCTAACTGAAAATGCTGTGAGAGAAAAGCAAAAATATTAACACATTAAGCTCAGAGCTACGTAAAATCAACTTTCATATTTTAGGCTCTGTAAGATCTAACATATAATAATGAAAAGATGTTACACAACTAAAACATAATAGTGAACCAAATAAAATTACTGTCATTCAAAATCTATTATGGAAAGAAAAGTGTTATCAAGTTATTCATTCCCATCAGACAGCTTAAAATGAAAAATGCGAGGGATAAAAAACTTTATTTATCCTGTGTGTACTTCCATAAGATGGAAAACACAAACCTATTTCAGTATTCAAGCAAAATATTAAGTTACAGAAATATTTAATGACTCATGCTTTATAATTCATTATATAAAAATGGAAAAGTCCAACAGTGTCTTTAAGAACATAAATGATTTTTAAAAAATTATTTCAAAATGAAACTTCAGGGACGCCTGGGTGGCTCAGTTGGTTAAGCGGCTGCCTTTGGCTCAGGTCATGATCCCGGCGTCCTGGGATCGAGTCCCACATCGGGCTCCTTGCTCAGCAGGGAGCCTGCTTCTCCCTCTGCCTCTGCCTGCCTCTCTGTCTGCTTGTGCTCACTCTCTCTGATGAATAAATAAATTAAAAAAAAAAAAAAAAAAGAAACTTCAAATTCAGAAACTGGAAAATTCTATGAGAATTATCTTAAAGAATAAAATATATTTGCTTTCACTGATTCTTCCATATCACTGTATTTCAAGACAGTTTAAAGCTGTAATCCCACATTAGTATCAAATGACCCATGTTCGGGGTACCTGGGTAGCTCAGTCAGTTAAACATCAACCTGGGTTCCTGGGATCAAGTCCCATTTCAGGCCTCCTGCTCAGCAGGGAGTCTGCTTCTCCCTCTCCCCTAGCACCCCTGCCTTCTGTTCATGCACTCTCTCATTCTATCTCAAATAAGTTAAATTTGAAAACAAACAAACCCATGTTCAATTTCATCTGTGGACTGATTATACTATCCTTTTAAAAACTATATATTGTGTGTAAAATATGAAGAATCATTCATTAAATGTAATACTAACAATATAGTGCACCATTTCTTATTATATCAAATAAGTATAACACACAATGTAGATTTGTAACTGTCTGGACACATTTATATCTAGTATATCCTGAATAAACATATTAGATAAAAAACTAATATTACCAATCATTTGCTAATCAGTTAATGCATAAAAATATGTAATTTATATATGATAATACACATTTGCTAATATTAGTTAATAATATATAATTTATATTATAGGATATCTAATAATACATAATATACTAATTATATACGTCATTCATTTATCTATTTGTAGATATTAAAAATACATATAACGTTAATACATGAAAAAACTAATCGTTACTAAAAACATTAAGTTATAACATCTATTACTTGCCACCATAAATATCACTAACATAAACTGCTCAACAGAAGACAATAAGCACTTGATTTTTTTTAAAGATCTTATTTATTTATTTGACAGAGAGAGAGAGAGACAGCAAGAGAGGGAACACAAGCAGGGGGAGTAGGAGAGGGAGAAACAGGCTTCCCACTGAGCAGGGAGGGAGACGTGGGACTCAATCCCAGGACCCTGGGATCATGACCTGAGCAAAAGACAACACTCAATGACTGAGGCACCCAGGTGCCCCAAGCACTTGAATTTTTTTTTTTTTTAAAGATTTTATTTATTTATTTGACAGACAGAGATCACAAGTAGGCAGACAGGCAGACAGAGAGAGAGAGAAGGCAGCAGGCTCCCTGTAGAGCAGAGAGGCCGATGCGGGGCTCGATCCCAGGACCCTGGGACCATGACCCGAGCTGAAGGCAGAGGCTTTAACCCACTGAGCCACCCAGGCGCCCCAGCACTTGAATTTTTAAAGCTAAATGAAAAATAAGGCCTGTTGATCATTCTAGAAAGTATTTCCACAAAGTACATTACATTTTAAAGTTCCCATTTATTTTTTAATGCTAAAATAATGAATTATAATATCATTAAGTAACCAAAAGACAAATTATTAAAATATCAACTGCAAAAATGCTATTCATACCTACAATGTGTATATTTAAAAAAAATTGTGAGACATACTGATTATTTCAAGTCTGAAATACTAAGTTGTACAAGTAGTTCAAACAGTATCTTCTCCAAGTTTTAAAAACTACTCTTACATGCAGAATTAATGTGGAATTCACTGGAATACGTACTATGCTTCTTCAAACAGCCTCAGATAATGACAAAAAAAAAAAAAGGTTTCTATCTGATACTGTAATCAAAAAATAGTTGCAAATAGCATCCAAGGTAGAAACACTTAAGAGTGGCAACACATGCTTGTTAGGCTTGTGCAAGATATGCAGGCCAACCTTTCTAACAAACAGTACTTGGAAAACTGGCCATCTACATGGAAAAGAATTAAGCTGAACCCTATCTTACATCATACACAAAAAGTAACACAAAATGGATTAGATATGTTAATATAACAAACTATAAAACTGCTAGAAGATATGAAGGAAAACCTTTACAAACGCTAATTCAGGCAGTAACTTCTCAGCTATGACACTAAAGGCATACACAAAAACAAAAAATTAAAATATTCCACAGATAAAAAAAAGATTACCCATAGAGTGAGAAGAAAACCCACAGACTGAGAGAATCTATTTGCAAATCATAGACCTGATAAGACATTAATATCCAGAGTATATTAAAAAACTCCTATAATTCAACAGAACAAAGAACCCAATTTAAAAATGAGCAAAGGATTTGAGTAAATATTTCTCCAAAGACAAAGCAAATGGTCAACACACATCAGAAGGCTCTTGAATTAGTCATTACAGAAATGCAAAATAAAATCCCAATGTATTATCAATTCATTTTAAAAAAAGGAAGATTGATTTTTTTTTTTTAATGAAAGGAAAGAAAAGGAAGTGCTGACAATGATGTTAAGATTTTGAAACCTTTGTAATGCTGGTGTGAATGTACATTGTACAGGCACTGTAAAAATCCTTATTTTTTCTTTTAATATTTTTATTTAAGGGGGCACCTGAGTGGCTCAGTGGGTTAAGCCTCTACCTTCGGCTCGGGTCATGGTTTCAAGAGTCCTGGGATCGAGTCCCGCATCGGGCTCTCTGCTCAGCAGGGAGCCTGCTTTCTCCTCTCTCTCTGCCTGCCTCTCTGCCTGCTTGTGATCTCTGTCTGTCAAATAAATAAATAAAATCTTTAAAAATAATAATAATAAATAAATAAATAAATAAATAAATAAATAATTTCACTTAACTGAGAGATTGAGAAAACAGGTGGGAGGAAGAGCAGAGGGAAAAGCAGACTCCCTGTGAAAGAAGGAGTCCAATGGAGTACTCACTCCCAGGACCCTGGGATTATTACCTGAATCAAAGGCAGACACTTAAATAAGCCACCCAGGCACTCTTTAAAAAACTTTAGCAAGAATATTAATATAAGTCAATTATACCATATGTTCATCAATTACTCTCCTAGGTATAATTCCAAAGAACTGGAAGAAGGGACTCAAACACATACCTGTAAACCAATATTCACAGCAGCATTGTCCACAACCACCAAAGTGGAAAAACCAAAATTTCCATCAATATGTGAATGAATAAAAAGACTGTTACATATACGCAATGTGTATTACTGAGCCAAAAAGAGAAATGGAACACTGGTATAAAAATACATATAGGGAAAAAAAAAAAAAAAGAATACATATAGGGGCGCCTGGGTGGCTCAGTGGGTTAAGCCTCTGCCTTCGGCTCAGGTCATGATCTCAGGGTCCTGGGATCGAGCCCCGCATCGGGCTCTCTGCTCAGCAGGGAGCCTGCTTCCCTTCCTCTCTCTCTGCCTGCCTCTCTGCCTACTTGTGATCTCTGTCAAATAAATAAATAAAATCTTAAAAAAAAAAAAAAAGAATACATATAAACCCTGTATGTTTAGTGAAATAACCCAGACACAAAAGGACAAGTATTGTGTGATTCCATTTATGTTCAGTGAGACAGATAATATTACAGGGGTACCAGAGCCTGGGAGACAAAGGAATGAGAACCCACAATTTAATGGGTACAGAATTTTTGTACTATGCTGGAAAATATGGGAAATGAGCAGTGGTGACAGTTACAGAACCTTATGAATACACGTAATGTCACTGAATTGTACACCTAAATGATGCACACATTTCAATGTCTAAAATAATTAGTATTGGGGCACCTGGGTAGCTCAGTTCATTGGCTGTCTGCCTTCAGCTCAGGTCATAATCCCAGAGTCCCGGGATGAAGTCCCACCCACTCTGGGCTCCCAGCTCCACGAGGAGTCTGCTTCTCCCTCTGACCTTCTCCCCTCTCATGCTGTCTCTCACTCTCTCTCTCCCTCTCTCAAATAAATAAATAAAATCTTTAAAAAATAATAAAATAAAATAATTAGTATTATGTATGATACAGTATAATAAAAGTAATAATACTTTAATAATTCAAGATAATACCTGAAAAAAACTAGGCTAACCCATATAAAATACATTTCATTAGTTTTAAAGCTTTAAAATGTATTCTGGGGACCCCTGGGTGATACAGTCGATTAAACATCAGACTCTTGGTTTCAGTTCAGGTTATGAACTCAGGGTTCTGAGATAAAGCTCCATGTCAGGCTGTAAGCTCAGCAAAGATCCTGCTAAAGTTTCTTTCTCCTTCTTCCTCTGCACTTCCCAGTGTGTGCTCTCTCTCTCTAAAACTAGTAAATCTTTAAAAGAATTATACATATTATTTCCTGAAATGGGACAAATTATTAACATGAATATGGCCTTTAAACAGTAAATACTTTAGTCATTAATATAACAATATTAAGGATTATTAAGAACAAATAATGCACAGAACCATGGGGACACTGAGGGTATGAAGTTCCCCCCAAAACCCCATTTTTAGCAATATTCAATTCTGATCACAATATATTGCACACTGCAGACATGCAACATATAAACACTGGATGAAACTTTGATGAGATGTGCGAACTCTTTATACTATTTCTTACATGTGTATTTACTATAATCTGAAAATAAAAGGTTAATAATAAACCAAAACTGATATGTGAATTTACTAAAGAAATTTCCAACATTTGTGGCGCCTGGGTGGCTCAGCAGGTTAAAGCCTCTGCCTTCAGCTCAGGTTATGATCCCAGGGTCCTGGAATGGAGCCCCGCATCAGGTTCTCTGCTCAGCGGGGAGCCTGCTTCCCACCCCCACCCTGCCTACTGTGATCTCTGTCAAATGAGTAAATAAAATCTTTAAAAAAAATTTTCCAACATTTGAGTACTTAGAATAGTGTTTTTATTTTCTCATTCTGCAAGCCAAATATGTCTCCTTAATGTGATAACACAGCAAGACAAAACTTTTTTTTTTTAAGATTTTTTTTTTTTAATTTGACAGACAGATCACAAGCAGGCAGAGAGGCAGGCAAAGAGAAAAGGAAGGGAAGCAAGCTCTCTACCAAGCAGAGAGCCCAACATGGGACTCGATCCCAGGACCCCAGGATCATGACCCGAGTTGAAGGCAGAGGCTTTAACCCACTGAGCCACCCAGGCGCCCAAGACAAAACTATTTTAAAATATATGTAATACTAAAAGCAAAACATATTTAATAAATGCTTTCCTTTGCACAGGAAGAATGGCACAACAGTCACACTTCATGCTTAAGTCTTAATTATCTTGAAACTAGATATTACAAAGTAATGTGTGAAAAAGATCTTTCCTAAATGAGACAACAAACTGACCCTAAAAGAATTTAAGATAATAGTATTTCAGTACTATTATTATAGTAAAATCCCCTAAACCAAAGAGTTGTATATAATTTAAATCACCCTGCATTTAATCTGAGTATTCTAGATCTTACAGTGAAACCTGTCTTGCAGAAGCAGAAATCCAAACCAAAGACAACATAAAATATTAAACATTTTCAAACACTGAGAACCTTGAAAACCTTTACACAAAAAACAAAGGCAACAGAGACTAAACAAAAACAAGTTTGGACTATATCAAACCACAGCACAGGAAACCAGCAAAATTAAAGGGCAATATACCAAATGAGAAAAAAAAAAAAATGTACGAATCACTTATCAGATAGGTTAACCGCCAAAATATATAAAGAACTCATTAAACAGAATTGCAAAAAAGAGAAGAAACAATCTGATTAAAAATAGGCAGAGTATCTGCAACAACAACTTTCCAAGAAAGACTAAACATGGCCTACCAGTGCATTAAAAAAATACTCAACATTACTCATCACCAAGAAAATCCAAATCTAAACTACAATGAGATATTACATCACACCTGTCAGAATGGTAGAATTAAGAAAACAAAAAACAAGTGTTGGCAAAGATGTGGAGAAAATGCACTGCTGGTGGTATTGTAAACTGGTTCAGCCTTTGTGGAAAACAGTATGGAAATTCCTCAAAAAATTAAAAATTCAACTACAATACAATTCAGCAATCCTACCTCTGGGCCCCCCCCCAAAAGAAAACTAAAACACTAACTCAAAAAGATATATGAACCTCCATGGTCTTAGCAGCATTATATACAGCCAAGAGAGGGAAACACCTTAAGTGTCTATCAGGATAGATAAATGAATAAAGAAAATACTGTATTTATCAACATATACATATATACAATGGAACATTAGTCCATCATTAAAAATGAAATCCTGCCACTTAACAACATGGATGGACCTAAAGGGTATTATGTTTTGTGAAGTAAGATGAAAATCCTATGTTATCATGTATATGGAGAATACAAAAATTTTTAAAAACCTGAATTTAAAAAACAAAAAGCAGGGTGCCTGGGTGGGTACATGTTTAAGCGTCTGCTTTCCGCTCAGGTCATGATCCTGGGATCCTGGATTGAGCCCCCACATCTGGCTCCCAGCTTTGTGGAGAGTCTACTTCTCCCTCTTCCTCTCCCTGCTGCTCCCCCTGCTTGTGCTCTCTGTCTCTCTGTCAAATAAATAAATACAACTTTAAAAACAAAGCAATCAGAAAGACATTTTCTTTAATAAATGATGTTGGGAAAACTGGACAGTAACATGGAAAAGAATGAAACTAGACAGTTTCTTAGAGAATACACAAAAACAAATTTGAAATGGATTAAATCCTAAATGTGAGATATGAAACCATAAAAATCCAAGAAGATAGCACAGGCAGTAACCTCCTAGACTACTGGCCATAGCAACATTTTTCTAGATACGTTTCCTGAGGGAAGGAAAATAAAAGCAAATTAACCTACTGGGTCTTCATCAAAATCAAAACCTGTGGGGGCACCTGGGTCCATTAAGTATCTGACTCTTGATTTGGCTCTAGTCATGATCTCAGGGTCATGATCCAAGCCCTGCATGGGTCCTGGGCTGAGCTGGGCACAGAGCCTGCTTAAGATTTTCTGTCTCCCTCTCCATTTGCCTCTCTCCCAGTCTCTCTCTCTTTCTCCCTGCCCCCCCCCCCAAAAAAAAGCTGAACAGGAAAGGAAACAATCAGGAAAACTAAAAGGCAATGCAATATACTACAGGTGTTGGAGA
Source organism: Eira barbara (assembly GCA_020311275.1). NCBI lineage: Eukaryota > Metazoa > Chordata > Mammalia > Carnivora > Mustelidae > Eira > Eira barbara. The sequence continues at coordinate 1,697,084 of JAHRIG010009241.1, read as the reverse complement.
GGATATGGATAAAAAGGAAACCTCTTGCACTACTGGTAGGAATGCAAACTGCTGCAGCCACTCTGAAAAATAGTACAAAGGGTCCTCAAACAGTAAAAAACAGAGCTCATCCAATGACCCAGCAATCAGACTAGTGGGTTAAAATACAAAAAACATTAACTGAAAGGGATACATGCACCTCTATGTTTATTGCAGTTTTTTTTTTTTTTTAAGTAACAGCCAAGTTAAAAAAAGCAAAAACAAAGAAACAAACAAAGAGCCCAAGTATCCACTGACAGACAAATGGAAAATGAAGATGTGGTATACAATACAAGGGAATATTTCTCAGCTATTAAAAAGAATGGAATCTTGCCATTTGCAATGACATGGATTAATCCTAAAAGTATAATGCTAAGTGAAGTTAAGTCAGAGAGAGACAAATACCATATGATCCCCCTCATACGCAGAATTTAAGAAACAATCAAAGGAAAAAGGAAGAGACCAAACTGAGAAACAGACTTTTAACTCTAGAAAACAAACCGATGGTTACTGGTGGGGTGTGTGTCTGTGTGTGTGTGTGAGAGTGGGTGCTGGATGGTTGAAACAGGTCATATGGATTAAGGAGTGCAGCTGTGATGGACACCAGGTGTTGTATGGAAGTCCTGAATCAACATACAACTGAAACTAATAGATAACTCTGTTAACTATACTGAAATTTTAAAATTTAATAAAAATAAATAATTTTTCAAAAAGCTCAAAGAAACAGAAAACAAATTGGTGACTGCCAGTGGCAAAGGGTGCGGGATGAGCAAAATGAGTGCTGGTGGCCAGAAGACACAACCTCCAGTCTGTGAAGTCTTAAATAAGTAAGTAAGTCTTGAGAGGTAACATACAGCACAGCAACTGTAAAAAAAAACTGAAAAATTCTGTACTGTATATCTGAAGGTTGCTTAAAAAAAAAAAATAGAACTTAGGGGCACCTGAGTGGCTCAATCGTTAAGCAGCTGCCTTCAGCTCAGGTCATGATCCCAGGGTTTTCAGATCAAGCCCCACATCAGGCTCCCTGCTCCACAGGAGGCCTGCTTCTCCCTCTCCCACACCCCCTGCTTCTATTCCCTCTCTCATTGTGTCTCTGTCAGATAAATAAATAAAATCTTTTAAAAAAATAACTTAAAAAGTTCTCATCACAAGAAAAAAATTGTTTTTCCTATGTATGACAATACTTGTTAACCAAACTTACTCTTGTGATCATTTAGCAATATACATAAATATCAAATCACACTGTACATCTGAATTGTGTATATATGCTATACATAAAATGCTATATATCATGTCTCAATTTTTTGAACTAATACCTAAAGTGTTGAAGTGAGGAAATCGTGGAAAACTGGTTGGTTTTTTGAGACTATTTTACATAATAAGTAGTCACTGAAAATGAAAGACTCAGTCAGTAGAACACATGAGTCCTGATCTTAGGGTCTAGCATTTGAGCCCGAGGGCATAGCTTACTTAAAAATGCAGAAAAAGGGACGCCTGGGTGGCTCAGTTGGTTAAGCGGCTGCCTTCAGCTCAGGTCATGATCCCAGCATCCTGGGATCGAGTCCCACATAGGGCTTCTTGCTCGGCAGGGAGCCTGCTTCTCCCTCTGCCTCTGCCTACCACTCTGTCTGCCTGTGCTCGCTCGCTCTCTAACAAATAAATAAATTAAAAAACAAAACAAAACAAAAAAAAAAACAAAGGACTTTTAAAAAAATGCAGGAAAAGAAACTTCAAAAAGCAAGCCCACTTATTTCCATCGTACACAGTGTATATTCCTTTTACAGCAATCTCAATGCACAACACATGACCCAAACTTGAATTGGTGAGAAAGCCTTAGATTTGCTCCATCGCCAGAAGGACACATGGCCTATCATCCATTCTATTTTGTTTCCTACCAGGAAAGACTGATCTTCTGGTTTAAAATACACACAGCCTTCCCATTCATTAATCAAAGTAGTAAAGGTATAAATGGGGCACTTGGGAGACTCAGTCAACCGAGCATATGCTTTCAGCTCAGGTCAGAATCTCGGGTCCTGGGACTGACTTCTGCACTGGGCTCCCTGCTCAGTGGGATGTCTGCTTCTCCCTCTCCCTCAACCTCTCTCCTTGCTTGTGCTCTCTTTCTCTCTTCCACTTAAATAAAAATAGTATCTTGAAAGAAAAAAAAAAACCTGGTACAATTAAATCCTCTGAATCAAAAACTTCAAAAAGTGACTAAATATATTAAAAGTCTAACTTCTAAAATACATACAGTAACAGTACATTTGTCATGCCTGCCATAATTCTGATTCTGACACTGCCATCTGCTTGCTAAATTCACTATATAATATATAAGAAGATTTATTTGTTTTTTCTTTAATCTGTTATATTTGTTATATTGGTCTTCCTGGTTTGGAGAACAAACAAAAGTCCTGAAATTATACCCTTTAAAAAGATGCACATGAGAATAAAAGACTCCATAGGTAACCAAATACTTGTGGAAGACTAACAAGAGTCATACAAAAACTCTCTCATTAAAAAAACAAAGTTAAATACCACCAACAAAAAAGGTCAACACTATACTACTAAAGGGAATGTGACAGAAACTATATACATTCTGCCTTCTTTTCCAATATCTAATTCTCAATGTAGTTCCATGCCAATTCTCAAATGAATTCACTACACCTCCGAAGAATGATTTTTCTGAAACAAAATATCTAGTCACATTTTTCTCAAGCTTGACATTTTTATGACTACTGCATTACTTCCAAATAAAAATGAGTTATCCTGGGACGCCTGGGTGGGTCAGTTGGTTAAGCGGCTGCCTTCGGCTCAGGTCATGATCCCAGTGTCCTGGGATCGAGTCCCACATCGGGCTCCTTGCGCGGCGGGGAGCCTGCTTCTGCCTCTGCCTCTGCCTACCACTCTGTCTGCCTGTGCTCGCTCGCTCTCTCTCTCTCTCTCTCTCACAAATAAATAAATAAATAAATAATTTAAAAAAATGAGTTATCCTTTCAAAAATTATTTTTATTAACATAGAATGCATTATTTGCCCCAGGGGTACAGGTCTGTGAATTATCAGTCTTACACATTTCACAGCGCTCACCACAGCACATACCCTCCCCAATGTCCATAACCCAACCACCTTAGCCCTGTCCCCCCAACCCCCAGGAATACTCAGTTTGTTTCCCGAGATTAAGAGTCTCTTATGGTTTGTCACCCTCCCAATCCCATCTTGTTAAAAATGAATTATCTTTATCAAAATGTTCACACTGAAGTCCCATCCATATTTTCTTGCCATAAAGTAAACCTCAATCATTCGGCTGTATATCTCCCCTTAACAACTGAAAGTTCCTGGCATACCAGGTAGCTCAGTTGGTTAAGTGTCCAACTCTTGGTTTTGGCTCAGGTCACGATCTCAGAAGCCCCACAGGGGGCTCTGATGTCAGAGTGCTGTTCCAGCTTAAATATTCTCCCCCCGCCCCCCCCGCCCCCCCGCCCCGGTCCACCACCTCCCCCAGAAGAGTGCGGTGGAAAATTTCTGATTTTCCTCTACCAAAGGTACTCTAAACAATACATGCTTTTCTCTACTTTCTCATTCCCTTTTTGTCTGGCTATCGAACATCAGTTAGTAAATATTTTTTAGAACTTAAAAATTAAACAATTATTTCGGGGAAAATCATTGATTAAGCTAATACAAACAGATACCATTTCATTAATAATGTTCATGCAGGCTTCTACTAAAATAGCACTTTATATTGTTAAGCCTAGAAAACCAAACACTGCCAAAACATAATTGGAAGTCTGTATTAAAGGTATTTATTTCAAAACGCAAAAGAATCTGTTTGAAGTACCTCACTCCAACTATACCACAACTTGTAGTATGGTGTGAACCAAACTAATGCCATCTTGAACAAATCTGCTATGATGAGCACTCTGTGATGTAAAGCCTTCTTGACTATAATAGACACCAAACCACATTCTTTCCTTTGTTTAACCACACCCTTAGGTATACCTTCTGTCATAATGTTCTTGATCTGTCGTAATTATAGGACTGTGACACACATTTATTCTGAAATTTATTCTATCACACAATATTCTTCCTCAAGCATTTTTCCCAACTTCTAAGGCTATAAAAGCAGGTCTTAGGAGAGGTGGAGTTGCAGAGGTCTACTCACCTTGAGACTGCTCAAGATAAACTTCTGTCCCTAAGTCCCCTTAATAATGTCCCTAAGTCCCCATTTTTCATCAAGCTAGACCTTGTTGCGGTTTTTCTTAGGTCTTAGCTCCTTTGGCCTTTGAAAATAATTTTGCATATACCTTCCTCTCACACAACAAGTATTCAGGAAATAACTAGCAGAAAAGCAAATAATGATAGCAGTGCTTTGTTTTTCATTGCAATCTGATGAATACATACATTGCTTAAAAGTCACCATTTTTAATACATGTGAAATTTACAATGAAATTATTTTCAGTCTTTTGACACAAATACTTCTAAATTATATGAATCTTAATGAATTAGAGATTATTACATATGCTAATAATTTGAATTTTGTACGAAACTCTTGTGTATGCTCTGAAAATACAGTAGCAAAGACAAAGTAATCTGGAATACCTACCAAAATTAAGGAGTTTATTCAGACCATAAACTCCGTAACTACCTTCTTCATCAAGAAAGCTTTACTACAAAAATAATTTTTTTAAAAGATTTTATTTATTTGACAGGGAGAGAGAGATCACAAGGAGGCAGAGGCAGGCAGATAGAGAGAGAGGTGGAAGCAGGCTCCCTGCAGAACAGAAAGGCAGATGTGGGGCTCGATCTCAGGATTCTGAGATCATGATCCAAGCCAAAGGCAGAGGGTTAACCCACAGAGCCACCTAGGTGCCCCCAAAAATAATAATTTAGTAATAACAACAACAACGAACTGCTAAATAAACAATCTGCCTACTGATGCAGTAGAAATTGTGAACTACATAAAAGCTAATGGATTAAATTCCAGATTATGATTTAATATAAAACACTACAAATGAAAAAAGAAACACTACAAATGAGATTATGAAATACAATCATATAAATATATATGAGAAATATACTGATGACAATATTTTACCTATAAAATGATCTGTGTTAACTGCAATATAAAGAATTTCAACTGAATTTCAACTGTGAAGCAGATCACCAGAGCAGCTTTTACTCTGATTTAAGAAGAATTTTTTAATGATCTTTTCCCTTCCTGCAAAGAGGCAATACAGCACATTTTTCAGTGCAAATTCTAAATTCAGAAGCTCATGAAACTGCTAGGGCCAATTTAATGTTAAAACCTGTTTAACTATTGGGCCTGCTTAGCCAGAGCAACTCCATATTGCCGAGGTAGCCATACTGTTGTTTACATTCACGGACTTCATTCTGGGAATAAATGCCCCAGCAGTTCCTGGTGTCGGTTCTGGGTATCAATTCCGGGAGTAAACACCTTAACAATAGAAGCCACGTACCTTGAGGTCTGTGGTTATACCCTATAAAACCAGCCTGTGAGATCAGGATGGGGTCTTCGGAGGCAGCCCTGGACCGTCAGTCTGACTTCTAATAGTTGGCATAGAATAAAGCTTTGCATAACTTTCACTTTGTTTCACTCTCATTCCTTTGATAATGGACCCCAATAGAAACAACTTCTATTCCCCTTATATACATCTTCCAAAATTTAACAACCATGAAATAGAGGATGAGAATATTTCACATCTATAAAACACCCTCAACAAATCATCAATTTTGTGGAGAGCCTGCTTTTCCCTCTCTTCCACGTTCATGCTCTCTCGCTGTGTTCCTATTTCTGTCTCTCTCCCTCTCTCTCAAATAAATAAAATCTTAAAAAAAAAAAATCTTCAGGGGTGCCTGGGTGTCTCAATTGGTTAAGCCTTTGCCTTCAGTTCAGGTCATGATCCTGGAATCCCGGGGTTGAGCCTCACATCAGGTTGTCTACTCAGTGGGGAGTCGGTTCTACCTCTGCCATTCCCTCTGCTTGGGCTCTCTCTCACTATTTATCTCTCAAATAAATAAAATCTTTAAAAAAAAATCATTAACTTAAATTATATTTCCTTTAAAAATACTCATGCATAGGAAATTTATAAACCATGAATTCATTTCTTCGCTGAAAGGTAACTTAATTATAGCTTCATAGAATAAGCTGTTGCAAAATGTTACTAAAATGGCATCTGAAAAAAACGTTTTTTTCCCCCCAATTCAAGAAGATGAATGCTTTAAATATCTCCATTCCTGGGACACCTGGTTAGTTCAGTTGGCTAAGCAACTGCCTTTGGCTCAGGTCATGATGCTGGAGTCCGGGCATCAAATTTCACATCGGGCTCCCTGTTCAGTGGGGAATCTGCTTCTCTCTCTGCCCCTCCCCACTCTCATGCTCCCTCTCTCTCTCTCAAATATATAAAAAAAATCTTTAATAAATAAATATCTTCACTTTCATTCCACCATCATTACACTAGTTTTCTCCCTACATATGAACATATGAGAAAGAATATACTTCTTCCATGCCTGATAAATATCCTACATCAAAGATGGAAAAGCCGAAAGAAAAGACAGAAAGAAAAGATGGATCCTTGATTTCATATCTGAACAACTGAATCCCTTGATGCTTAAGTCTAGACATGAACTAGTCATGACATGAACTAGTGTTTACCATTATGACATAAACTAGTGTTTACCATTATTTCAACAAAGTGGAGCTGGGACTTAAGTTTCTACACTAATATATTACACCATGAAATATATTACACCATGAAATATATTACACCATGGTGTTATTAGAGAGGTTTCATACCTGGCTAGACTGGGTTAAATTACTACAGCCCAACTTAGGAAAATTAACGACCTCCTAAAGGGAGATTTTCATTCTGATTTGTATCATCATTCATTTAAAAATGCTAAGTAATTATATCATAATATACATAAATTTCTCTTCCTGAATTCAACTTACTGATGGCTAAAATGGTCCCACAACAGACAAGTCATATTTCTATTAAAAGAGAAAAGTTAAGGCACCTGGGTGGCTCAGTGGGTTAAAGTCGCTGCCTTCGGCTCAGGTCATGATACCAGCGTCCTGGGATCCAGCCCCGCATTGGGCTCTCTGCTCAGCAGGGAGCCTGCTTCCTCCCTTCTCTCTCTGCCTGCCTCTCTGCCTACTTGTGATCTGTCTGTCAAATAAATAAATAAAATCTTTTTAAAATAAATAAATAAATAAATAAAAGAGAAAAGTTAAAAAGCAAATGCCAGGATGAAATAAAAATGAAATAACATATAAAGACTAATGGTCAAAAACATCCCAATATTCTATTTTTCACACAGATGAGATTAGAATCAGAAAGCTGTCAGAAGTTTCAACAAAGGAAAGAGGTATACAGAAAAAGTTGCATGTATCTAAGACATTTTTATTAAAATCAACATCATGTGAAGGTTTGGAACTCCCTACCTAAGGCTAAGGAAATAAAGGCACATACAGGACGTTGTTTTTTTTTGTTTTTTTTTTTTGTTTTTTTTTTTAGATTTTTTTATTTATTTGCCAGAGAGAGAGAGAGTACACACAAGCAGGCAGAGAGGCAGGCAGAGGCAGCAAGAGAAGCAGGCTCCCTGCCAGGCAAGGAACCCGATGCGGGACTCGATCCCAGGACCCCGGGACCATGACCTGAGCCGAAGGCAGCGGCTTAACCCACTGAGCCACCCAGGCGTCCCCAGGACATTTTTTCTTATGCATCAGTTAAGTAAAACTACTTTCACCAGCTGGTGAACATTATCTAATGCTGCTCTGTGTAAATAAGGGATATTTTAAGTATTGCCAAATCACTAAATCATGGCTCAGCTTTAATTTAAAACGGATCTCAGTAGTACTAACTACTGTATTATTATTCAGTTTAACTTCTCTTCACTAACTTTATATACGCATTCCATATTTAAGAGAAAAAGTGGTTTCCTGGGTTTTCTTCTAGTCTCCCAATATTATTTCCAGAACACCTCTGAGACAACTCTCCAAAAAACAAACAAAAAAACCTCCAACTGTGATAGAATAACATGTTGCCAAAAAATAACATCATAATTAATTTTGTGCTGTAAGACATATTTGCATCTTTGATATATTAATATATACACTGTGAATGTCAAGAAGGGGTTAAAATCTTCGAATTGTCACAGCCATACTTACATTTTAATTCCACTAAATTCCCATAATATACAGTCTGATAAATACCTCTCTAAACATGAAAGTGATATATGTGATTCCACTCTCTACATCTGCTGCATTTTAACCTTGGACTTTTTTTCCTTAGCAATACTTCTTTCTGGCTACTATGTAATCTAAATTCTTTAGTTTACCAGCAACGGCTCTTATGTTCTTGACTGTGTATTTATGCGCTCAGTACCATTCTTTTTTAAAAGTTCCTGAAATGAAGAGATAAGTAAATCCATTACTTTAAACATCTGAAGAATCAAGGCAGTGAATGAATACAGAGTATAATAAGGGATTAATTCAGATGTCCACTGTGCGAACACTGCATTTTCAGAGAAATGTCTGGACCTTGATCAAATCCTGAGATAATCTCTAAATTCTTGGAAGAGGGGAAACGGGGTGGCTCAGTCGATTAAACGTCCTGATCCCAGAGTTTTTGGGTAGAGCCCCATGTTGGGCTCCCCGCTCAGTGGGAAATATGCTTGTCCCTCTGCCTCTGCCCTTTCCCTGCTCGTGCTCTCTTTCTCAAATAAATAAAATCTTTTGAAAAACATGAAAATAAGTAAAAAAAAAAAAAAAATAAATCCTTGGAATATCCTACCTTACAAGTGTGCCCTTCTATACCCAGAGCCTTCACTCATCCCTATGATTTATGAGACCATTACTTTTGCTGAGGGCCTGAGGCCACATGCTATCAGTCTGACCTTGGAAAGGAGCTGCTGATGACTGAGTAAGTAAGGTCAGCCGGGCATGCTCTCCATATCCACATTATCAATGCCCAAGATTAGACACATGATGTGGGAAACAAAGGCAGAAGGAAAGTTATTAAATTTCCTTACTCCCTAGAGCCCCCTGACAAGTCCTTGAAACAGGGACTCCACTGCCTTCACCTTAATACTTTGCTAAGGGCAAAAGGCAGTCCTAGCCTGGGTGACCCCTTTAAGTCTACTTTAATATACAGAAATTCCTTTGGAAACTTCCTTTATCTCTAAACCCTCCAAGATGTGTGTTGGCAATCATCTGGAAGCATATAGCCCACCAATATACATCTGAAGGGTCTCATAACTAAGGTTTTATTAGATAACTTTGCTTCCAAAATTCCTTAGAGACTTATGCTATTCCGAACCCCCTCCCAACTTGCAAGTATATAACGGGCCACTTCTCAAAACCCCATGGGTCCTCTCCCCATGTTTAATAAACCACCATTTTGCACCAAAGATGTCCCAAGAATCCTTTCTTGGTTATCGGCTCCAGACTCCACTCCACTCACTTATATTCTAAAACTTTGTCACACATACAATGGAAAAGAAAAAAAACCTTAAAAGGCTTAGATAAACAACCCTGGCTGGCAATCCTGTTTTGTTATCACACACCTTTACAGGGAAAATTGAGTATTATTCACATGATTCTGCGATGGGACAGGATAAACAGGACTCTTGTCTCTCCTGGACTCCATCTTTTTGTGCTTTCTTCTTTGACAATTTTAACCTGTATTCTTTCACTGTAATAAACCAGCCATAAATACAACTGTTTTCTGAATCCATTGACCTCTAGCAAATCACTGACATTAAGGGTAGTTTATGGGATTCCTAATCACATACAGTTTTTATTTTTTTATTTTTATTCTTTTTTTAATTTTTATTCTTTTAAATTTTTTTGAAGGTTTTATTTATTTATTTGACAGAGAGACACAGCAAGACAGAGAACACAAGCAGTAGATGAAAAGAAGGAGAAGCTGGATTCCATGCCCAGGGATCCTGACTTGAGCTGAAGATCTCCGCCTAACAATTGAGCCACCCAGATGTGCCCCTCCCAATACAATTTTGAAATAACGTCTATTTAGCATCTGCATGTTAATGAGCTCAGAGTAAGTCCTGCCATATGCTACACACACATACACTCACACACACACACACACACACACACACACACGAACCACCTTTGTAACCAAGATATTCTATAACAGAATTGTATCAGTAAAAGAGCAAACATTCAAAATGGTCACATTCACAAAATCTGTTGTTTTTCCCCAGAAACCTGAATTCTTTCAAAGAGCAATGCTTTTGTTATGCAAAGAAGCTCTAATCCCATTAATAACCTCAGAAAACAAAATGATAGCACAAACGCAGAAACTAGAAATTCATAAGTTTTGACAAATCATATTTACATTAGAATTAAGGTGTTTAACAATAATGTATATTGTTTTTTGCAGTGATATTTTTACTCAAAAACTAGCAGTCTTAACAGATAAGAATCTCTTATTGAATTTTGCTCTGACAGGAGTTCTGCTACTAGCTAGAAGTGAAGACATTTCTAATCAATCTCAAATAAAGGCTAGCGAAAGATTACTGGCACAGCATCAATAACCAACTTCTCTTTGTCTTTATGATGGCCAGCATTTTACATGCGCGAATGAATAAAAACCCTGTTCCATAATAACAAAGCTCAGGATTAAACATTTTTAAAGATAAAATAAAAACAAATCAAGTAAACAAAATCTAAAACACTAAAAACTTATCTTGCAAATCTTACCATCAAATACCCTGAAATTCCCTTTTTAACCCTTTAGGCTTCTAGCTTAAATGCATTCTTCTTTTTTTTTTAATGCATTTATTTTTTTAGTGGTAGTATAAATACCAACATTTTTCAATACTGTTAACATTTAACACATACACACACAAACACACACACGGAATAGTGAGTATCCAAAAAAAACCCAAGACACCTACCTTTAAACTAGATTTGTAGTCTGTGTTCACTTTGAACATAAGCCCAAGTCGTAAATGAATTTCCTTGGCTCGACAAAAACTGGGATCAACATAAAGCACCTCCTGAAATGCTTTAATTGCCCTAAAAAACAAAGACAAAAAAGAATCTAAGGTTCTAATATTTACACGTACTTTTCCTGGCAGTCCAGGAAAATTCTGGTTACACAATTTTAACAGAAATTACAACTTTATAAAAACATTACTAATGACCATTTTAAAGTTAGAAATAGGTATGGAATCTCAGTCGAATTTTTTCTCAAAATTTACAAATCATTCAACAATTTTTAAAGGGTTCATAACATTTTCAGTGAAAATACTAATTTAAATGCTTGCGAAGCATGTCAGACAGCAAATGGTAGGAACGTTTTTAAAAGAGCAACAGGGTAAGAATGTTAATCTTCATTCTTTTTTTTTTTTTTTTTTTTAAGATTATTTATTTATTTACTTGACAGACAGAGATCACAAGTAGGCAGAGAGACAGGCAGAGAGAGAGAGGAGGAAGCAGGCTCTCTGCCGAGCAGAGAGGCCGGTTGGTGCGGGGCTCGATCCCAGGGGCTCGATCCCAGGACTCCGGGACCACGACCTGAGCCAAAGACAGATGCTTTAACCTACTGAGCCACCCAGATGCCCCTTAATCTTCATTCTTTACAGCTCCATATAAATCTACTTTTAGAAACTTCACTTTTTCCCCACCACATTTTTCTATACATTCCCCTTGGAAACTATCATTGGTATAATGTGTTACATATAGGAGTTACTATTTACTACTTCCATATGGAATTCCTACAATACAGTCTTGTCCATAAATGTTATTATCCCAATAGCAATGGAGTACACCTTTGTCATAAATCAAGGACCTATATTTGTGGGACTGCTTCCGACTTTCCTTATCTATGTCAACGTTCATTTGTCTAACTATCTTTGTTGAATTCTGCACCATCTTAATTATTTTGTCTTTTTAATAAGTTTTGATTATGAGTAGAGAAAAATACAGGCTAGATATATCTTGAATATTTTTTAGTATTTGATCTATGTAAAAATTATTAACTCCTCAAAAAAAAAAAAACAGAGTATGACAGGAGCTAAAAAGATTTTTGAATCTCAATTACAACTGACCCCTAAACAATGCAGGGATGAGGGGCACCAACCCCCATCATAACAAGAAAATCCACTTACCACTTTTTACTACCCAAAACCTAATTATTAATAGCCTATTGTTGATTAGAATCTTTATCGATAACATAATTCAATTAACACACATTTTACAATTTGTATTATAAAACAAACTCATAATAAAGTAAGCTACAGAAAACACATGTCTTTAGTAAATCATTTTGGTCAGGTTCCTACTTTTAAAGTAGTGTGCTTCTATATACACTTATTACAAAATTAAGCATTTTAAAAGATAGGAAAAACATACAGACATTACTTAAAAATAAATTACCAAAATTTACATTCATCATTCACAACCAACATTGTCATACACATATTAAAAGCAGTATTTTCAACCAACACTAACTTATATCCCTTCTAACTTTATGTTCTTATATTCAATTTAAGGCTTAGGAGTTATCATAGCTATGTGAAAATTATGCAATATAAGGTACATAGAAACCTCGCTACTACTAAACATTACAGTTCTTTGTCTCAGCCTTACCCTGGATTTCTTCTAAATCTCTTGTGGCTGGCTAAAATGAATGTATTTACTAGCACAAAGAACTGTAAGTTATGGTTTAAATAGTCATCCTTCCATCTTAAGAAATGGCAAAGTACAACAAATCATTCCTTTAGTGTAACTTACAGTCTTATTTCCAAATAGATCTCTTCCAAAATTTTCTAAGTCCCACCTCTCAATTCTATAACCTTCTAATGTCTTCCCATTTTTAAGTGATCAGAAGGCTATGAACCTAATGTCATTGTGTACAAATGATGCAACTTTTTTTCTTTTAGTAGAATATGTATTAATTAAGATTAGGGTCCTGAACATAAGGCTGGTTTTTACCACTAAATATGATTATGTAAGAATGAATAAAAATATACACATCTTACTTACCATATCAACAATAAGAGTTTTAAAATTAAGCGATCTTTAAAGGACTTAACTAGTTCTAAAGTTTAGAATTAAAAATTCTGTGGCTAGGATCTGTAAGAAATTTATTTATAGAGAATTTAAAATCGTCCTAATCTACTCAGTATAGGTTTTTCATCTAAAGGATGAAAGGTTATTCATCTAAAGGAAAGTACTTAGCTTAAGTTGGAAGAATACTCAAAGCAATATGTAATTTAGTAGAAAAAAAACTTACAGCATCTCTAATTCATAAGTTTACTTAACAAACAATGTAGCCCTTCTAAATGGCCCAAAAGCCAAAGAGCAAGAATAATAACAGCAGGGAAAGTCATCCAACTAAAAGCTAAATATCCAGCTTTAGGAAACCATAACAAAAACTGGTCAATGAATGTTTACAATCTCTGTAAAAAAATATTCAAATGATCCATCCAAAGTGATTGTAAAACACTGGCAATTTATTCTCATATTCTCACATAGCTTAAATGAAAACAAACAAGGACAAGACCCAAAGAATTTCCCGTACTTTACAAAATCTTACATATGACTATCGGTTACTCCTCAACAATGGAGGGATGGTTTCATTATTCCTAAGTGTAGGTATTGAGAGTTTATAATCCAGTTACGAATTTTTGGTGATCGTAAGGTGTTAGCAGATTTGCTGAGTGGAGGCAATGAGGGATAAGCCAAACAGTAAAATATTGTATGTGTTTATCACACACACATACACACTAAGTAGAAACACAAAGTTTAAGTCAACTTACCAGTGAAATGCATTGTAGTAGAAGTAAACCAAACCAAGGCCATATAAAAAGACAGCATTCTGTTAAAAAAAAAAAAAGAAAAGAAAAGAAATTCCACAGTAAAAATTTTTACATCTATCTCTTACATTATTTAGAAATCTAGACATGCTTTTTATGTTCTCAAAATTCTACCATGTATTGTAATACACTTAAAAGAAACAATGAAGGTGCACCTGCGTGGCTCAGTTAGTTAAGTGACTACCTTCATTTGGCTCAGGTCATGATCCTAGAGTCCCACATCAGGCTCCCGGCTCAGCGGGAAGTCTGCCTCTCCCTCTGACCCTTCCCCCTCTCATGCTCTCTCTCTTTCCTCCTCTCTCATTTTCTCTCTCAAATAAAAAATGAAATCTTAAAAAAAAAAAAAAGAAAGAAAGAAACAATGAAGTCATAAGGTAACATGTAATGCAGAAGCCAAACTACCTGAATTAATATTTTCAATTTCTTTTTTATGAAGTCCACAGTGAAAACAATCAAAATTACAATCTTAAAATTTGTGTGAAACCAGAAAAGACCCCAAACAACCAAAGTAATCCAAAGAAAGAACAAAGGAGAGGTATAATACTTCCTGCTTTCAAACTACGTTACAAATCTATTTTAGTAAAAGTGCTACAGTACTGGCATAAAAATGGACATACGGACTAAGAGCAAAGAACAGAAAGCCCAGAATGAAACCCCCACATTTACAGTCAACTATTATTACTCAACCAGGGAGTCAAGAATACCTGCTGGCAAAAGGACTATGTCTTCAAATAGGATTTAAAAAATAGATAAATACAGGCGGAACAATGAAAATGGACCCCTTCCTTATACTAATTCAAAAAATTAATTTGAAGTGGATCAAAGACTTAATCCAATACCTGACACAATAAAACTCCTATAATAAAAAGTAGAAAAGAAGCTCCCCGACAGTGGTTTTGGTAAGGATTTCTTAAGTATGAGAAAAAAGAAAAGTAAAAATCATCAAGTAGGACTACAACAAGTGCAAAAGCTTCTGCACAACGACGACAATAAAAACATGAAAAGGTAATGTACAAAACAGAAGAAAATTTCTGCAAACCATGTATCAGATAAGGGGTTAATATCCATAATAATATATAAAGAACTCACATAAACTTAGTAACAAAAAGTCTAATTTAAAATGACCAGAGGGAGGCGCATGGGTCTTAAGCCTCTGCCTTCCGCTTAGGTCATGGTCTCAGTCAGGGTCCTTGGATCCAGCTCGGCATCTACTCCGCTCTCTACTCAACAGGGAGCCTGCTTCCCCCCAACCTCTCTCTCTGCCTGCCTCTCTGCCCACTTGTGATTTCTCTCTCTGCCAAATAAATAAATGAAATCTTTTTAAAAATAAAAATAAAATGACCAGAGGACCTGTTCCAAAGAAGACATTCTGATGACCAATAGGTAAAACAAACAAACAAAAACAAACAAAAAAAAAAACAGATGCTCAACATCTTACCATCAGGGACATACAATTCAACAGCATAATGAAATATCACCTTTTTCTTCTCCTGATGAGAATGTGAAGAGGTAACAAGTATTTGCAAGGATATGGAAAAAAGGGAAACCTGTACACTGCTGAAATATAAACTGGTTGAATCATTATGGAAAATAACTTAAAAGTTCTTTAAAAAATTAGATCTACCATATGACAGAGTGATTCCACTTTTGGGCATTTATCCAAACAAAATGAAAACAAGGTACTGAAAGGATATATGCACCCCCATGCTTACTGCAACACTATTTACAGTGGCCAAGATATGGAAACTACCTAACATACCATCAACAGATGAGTGGATAAATAAGATATACTGCATAAACCCACTGGGGTATTATGCAGCCATAAGAAAATACATCCTCCCACTTGTGACAGTATGGGTAGACCCTGAGCAATGATGATTAAGTAAGATATGTCAGGGAAAAACAAGTACTGTATGGTATCAATCACGTGTGATATCTAAAAATGCCAAACCTGTTAAAACAGAGTAAGTGGTGGTTATCAGGGTAAGGGAAGTGAATGGATAGGACGGGTTTGGTTTCAAACTACCAGTGAATAGCAAAATAACCCCTCCAGATCTAGTGCACAGTACAGTGAACACAGAAAACCATACTGTATTATCAACAAAAAACTTGGACAACCCTCTTCAGGAGTTCTGTACCATCACTTTACTATAAATAGAAATATACTATAAAAATATAAATATACTACAATAAACCTTGCTTTGTTGCCCAACAATAACAAAACCAAAAACTTCCTATTCCGACCACCAAGAAGAAATGAGAATTATACAACATGAGATGCTAATTATTGCTACAGTGACAATCATATTACTATATATATACTTATATATATATATATAACTAGCATATGTACATCTTAATTTTTAATGTTATTTATCAAATATATTTCAATTTAAAAATAAAGCTTACAACAGTTACTAAGTGTATGGAGAAATGCTTATCATTACCCTTTACAGCAATGAAAATCAAAATCTCTGTAAGATATCTCCTCCTTAAAAAAAGAGGTATCTCTTCCTACCTACTAAGACGGGAAGAGTAAAAAAGACAAGGTTTTGGAGAAAAAGAAGAGCAACACATCTCAATGGTATTCTCAAGAGACAATCATGGTGATCTATGCAAAAGGACAATAAAAAAAAAATCTTACGTGGAAATGATCCTAAATCTTTGTTGTTATTTTTATACCTACTTTGAAGATTAAGAATAATTTTCTACAAAATATATAATTTATTAAATTCTTGATATATATATAAATATATATATATAATATATATATTATATATATATATAATAATATATAATATATATATATAATAATATATATATATATAATATATATATATATAAAATATATATATATAAATATATAATTTATTAAATTCTTTCTAAAATCAGAAATCAAGTAAGGTTTAGAGGATTTATAATTTGTCAAAGTGTCCACCACAAACCCCAATTAAATAATTATAGTTTCAAATGATTACCATTTTAATAACCCTGTATGAAGTGTCTGTGTTTAAAAAAATGTTTAATTTTGCTGAATTTTACCAAGGTGATGAGATATATGGGGGGCTTCTAACTTCCCCTCTCTTCAGGGTTGTGTCAAATATACAGCTACTTTCGGTTTAGTTCCCTAAATAAAACCCAGAAACTAGTTGACTTCTACATACGAAGGAACTAAGAAAATACCCACATCAAAACAGGCAGAAAAGACCAAAACACTCCCACCACATTTTCCTCTCATAATAATGATGTAAACTCCAGTCTTCACCTTAAGGAGCAAAGTATCTGGCTTTTAAGACTGGCTTTCCAGTGATGGTTACCCAATTACCTAGCTCTTGAGTCATATTCATGAGTCCCTTGGGACAATTGAAAAAAAAAAGTAGTTGTTAAGCAGGCTATGAACACACAGACCTCCCTTAAAATGATAAATTTCTTTGGGACGAAGACAAAGACAACAATAGAAAATGTGTAACTTCTCAAAGAAAATGAATAGAGGGGCATCTGTGTGGCTCAGTGGGTTAAAGCCTCTGCCTTCGGCTCAGGTCATGATCCCAGGATCTTGGGATCGAGCCCCGCATTGGGCTCTCTGCTCAGTGGGGAGCCTGTTCCCCCCCTCCTCTCTCTGCCTGCCTCTACCTACTTGTGATCTCTGCCAAATAAATAAAATATTTTAAAAGAATTTTTAAAAATAAATAAAATTTATAGCCAAATCTATTAAAATGTTTGCCAAACTCCAAATTAACAATTTTGAACTTAAGTTCTTTAAATTACATACAATGATGAGAAATTAACTAAAACATAGCTGCGATACACATGAAACAAAAGCATTTTTAAAAAGAATTTGATTGATCTTGGAGTAAGGTTTGTAACATTGCATTTAAAATGGTTTATTAATGTCATATGATGCATCTCCAGGAAAACAGAACCAACAGGGAAGGAGAGAAGGTGTGTATGTACATCTGTGTGTTTGTCGTTTATTTGAGGGAACTAACTGACTTGGAATTATGCAGGCTGACAAATACAGTGATCTGAATAATCAAGTTAGAAACAGAAAAACAGATGTTTTAATTCCAGTACAAGGGTCGGAAACTACAGAATCATAGTTCAAAGACCTAGTAACAGGATGGTCACCCTTTCTGTACTAATTATGTCTCAAAACTGATAGAGGCCGGGGCACCTGGGTGGCTCAGTGGGTTAAGCCTCTGCCTTCGGCTCAGGTCATGATCCCGGGGTCCTGGGATCGAGCCCCACATCAGGCTCTCTGGGGAGCCTGCTTTCCTCTCTCTCTCTGCCTGCTTCTCTGCCTACTTGTGAATGAATAAATAAAATCTTAAAAAAAAAAAAACAAAAAAAACAAACTGATAGAGGCCTACCTACATTGGGAAGGAAAATCAGCTTTAGCTAGTCTACAGATACGTTAATCTCACTCAGAAACTTAAAGCCATACCCAAATAATGTTAAACAGACACTTAGGCCCAGTCTAACTGGGCTCTCATATAAAATTAACTGTAAGAAAGAAAAAAAGTCCACCCCCTTCACACCTTGGCCAAAAAAAAAAAAAAAAAAAAAAAAAAAGAAAGAAAAGAAAGAAAGAAAAGATTACACAAGTGTAACTCTGAACTTGGTACAACTATCATGTATACAACCCAGAACAGGGTGTTGGTGGTATAGTGGTGAGCACAGACACCACCAGAACAGGGTAGCTCCCTCTACAGAAGAGGAGATAAAGACCTTCAGTCACACTGAAGGTCTATCTACTATCACTTCTCCTTAAAATTCTATAAATACTTAAATTCTTAAATACTATGATATAAAATCGATACATATTACATTACATAATCAGAGAGTAAAGTAAGAGAGGAAGAAAAAATACTCATTTCATGCACACTTGACAATTTAAAGTCTTTGGTGCTACAGTCACATGATCATGTCTGGTATTTTATCTACCTTCTTTCATTAATCATTCTCTATTCCCTTTGCTATCAGCAAATCACTTCAACCAGTCATCATTCTTTACCTGCTAGGATTATACCAAGACTCCCCCAATCCTCCAATCCCCGAATACCATACCTTATATGGCGGTGAACCTATTCCCGGTCTTAACCCAGATGAAAGACCCACTGACCCTCTCCCGGTGTGACTTCCCCGACTCCCCTTTCCGGAGTCACGGAACCTCGCCCGAGGGTGCCCACCTCCTCCCGGCGCAACTTTCCTGGCTCCCCTTCTCCTGAGCCCTGAAACTTCGCCAGAGAGTGCCTTTAATAAATTTTGCCTTGTGCCCACCTCGCCTGGTGTCGTGTTTATCTTGCCTGTAAAACCTTACATTTGGTGCCGAAACCCGGGAGGAGATTGAGCCCCCACCCTGGTGGGGAGGCTCTCTCCTCTCCCTAGCTGGACCTGGACCTGCCTTTCCGAACGCCACTTCTGTAGCTGTGGTGAGTTTCCCCCATTCTGCGCCTCCCCCCGGAAAGCCCTGCCTAACCACGGCCGCGTCAGGGTGGACCCCTCCGGTCACCAGGTGACCTCCGTGACTCCGAGAGGCTGGGAGACGTCCTAACCTCTACCGCAGTCAACACAATTTTTCCGCAACCCACTGGTGGATTAGGGGACTCCTTCCTCCAGCCCTCGGGTTGCCCAGGGATCATGGGGACCTCCCAATCGAACCTAAAACAAACCTGGGGTGTTTTAGGCCTGTTGGTTTTAATAACACAAAAGCGACGTTATTGTACTGTTGCTTGGCCACAATACCGATTAGACAATCAGTCCGAATGGCCTCTGGAAGGCACGTTTAATTACTGAATCTCATGGACCTACATAACCTCGGCAAACACCAAGGCAGATGGGCCAAGGTCCCTTGTGTTCAGGCTTTCTGAACTGGTGCCCTCGTCTACCCCTCCCCTCCCCACCCCCATCCCAAATCCTAACAAAGTTATCAGCAGTTGTGAAACTTCGAAGTTTACTGAAGGTCAAATTGATGAAGGAGCAGAAGACTGGCTGAAAACAAAGCAAAAGCTGGCACCTCTCTCTCCCTACCACCTCAGTAATGTGTGACATTCCTCACACACTCCTGGCTGCCCGAAAAGAAAAACAAATAGTTAACTTGCAGAGATCACAATCCTGTAAGACAGGAGTCTCCCTCGGTCTACAAATGTCCTACTGATTTACAACAAAGAAGCTCTCTTATCAATAGCCCAATTTCCAAAGACAAATAACTCAGTTCCTCAAGCCCTAATGTCGCCTCCCCTCCATAAAAACTGAAGGAGGCTGAGGCAGAAGGAAATGTAAATAAAGTGAAATTTCTTCTAAACCTAAAACTCACTGACAAGGATGTTTGATAGGAAGAATGTGACATTCCACCAGGAAACTCCCAACTGTCTTCATGTTAGTGCCTCATTAGAGGGAAAAACGGCCTTGGCTTGATAGTAACCAGGCCTCCAATATCCTTCTTTACCCTGACAGCCCTTCTGAACAACCCCTTTGTCCTCCCCTACCCAACTCCTGTGTATATAATCAGCCTCTCCTCAGGATAGCAGGGCAGCATCTATCTCTCCTGCCCACGGATCCTGTCTCTGTGCTTTAAAGTTGTAGAAGGTTTGTGAAGGGAAAACATTCAGGAACCCAACGAAAACCTGGCCATGTTTCTTAACCAACTTACTGAGACACTGACTCAATACACTCGCCTAGACCCAGTCTCTCCGGCAAGGGTGACTGTTTTAGCTACCCACTTTATTTCTCAGTCAACTGCCGACATTCGGAAAAAATTAAAGAAAGCAGGGGAGGGCTCTCAAACTCCCATTTCTGATCTGGTGAAAATGGCATTTAAAGTCTTTAACTCCCGAGAGGAGGCAGCAGAACTTAAGCGCCAAGCCAGACTCCCAACAGAAGGTCCAACTGCAGACCCAAGCCCTGGTAGCAGCCCTGAGACCGGCAGGTTCTGGGGGGTCAACAGAAGGGAGCACCTAACTGCGTCACTCTGGGGGCCTGTTTCAAGTGCAGAGCCGAGGGACACTGGGCCCGTCAATGCCCCCATCCAAAAGCGCCTACTAGGTCGTGCCCTCAAATGCCGCATGATGGGCCACTGGAAACCGGACTGCCCCAGCCTCAAGGGATTCCCGGCGCCTCCACGCGGGGGAAACCCTGAGACAGTAAGTCCTGCCTTCCAACTTCTCGGGTTGGAGGATGACTGACGGAGCCAGGACTCAGACACCCCTCTCACCCATGCCGAGCCCAGGGTCACACTCCAGGTAGCAGGTAAGTCCATTTCCTTTCTGTTGGACATGCTATTCTGTCCTGCCTTTCTACTCTGGTCCTACTCGTCCCTCCCCAGTTGCAGTTGATGGTACTTCCTCCACTCCAAAAGCCACCCACCCCACCCCTTACGTGCAGCCTGGATGGGTTCCCCTTCTCACACTCCTTCCTCATCATCCCTTCCTGCCCTGTTCCCCTACTAGGCAGGGACATCCTCCACAAACTTCAGGCCACCATTCGTCTCTCTCCCTCTCCCTCGACTTCTGCTCACCTCGTCCTGCCTCTGCCTCTACTCCCCTCTGACTTGTCCCCTATCCCGGACTGTCTCCCCTCCGTAGACCCGCAAGTATGGGACATTTCCAGATCTATAGTAGCAACCCACCGGCGAGGCCTTAAGCCCATCATCGACCGCCTTGGCAGCAGGGTCTCCTTATCCCCATTAACTCTCCAAGCAACTAGACATCACCGCCCAGGGAGGGCAGCCCTGCCTCAGGGCCCTAGCGGCAGCCACTTCTCTGACAAAGGAGGCCCTTAAACTTACCTTAGGCCAGACCTTCACGGTCTTTTCCCCGCATCGACTAAGGACTTAGTCAACCAGAAATCCTTGGCACAACTCACTCCTTCCATCTCCAAATCTACCACCTGCTATTCATAGAAAACCCCCAGGTCACACTCTCTGTCTCCCCTCGCCTAAATCCCGCCACTCTCTTGCCGACACCTTCCCATTCCTGCCCTCAACTCCTGGAAGAACTCTCTCCCTCCCATCCAGGACTTTCAGACCGGCGGCTGTCTGACCCCGATCGCACTCTGTTCGTGGATGGGAGCTCCCTCATAGCTCCAGATGGACGGCAACACACGGCCTATGCAGTGGTCACCCTGGACGCTGTCATAGAAGCGGCCCCCCTTCCCATTGGGACTACTTCTCAAAAGGCAGAACTTGTGGCTCTTACCAGGGCCCTTCACTTATCTGAGGGCCAACGGGTCGCTATTTATACTGACTCCAAATATGCTTTCCTTATTACCCACACTCACTCTGTCCTCTGGGGAGAAAGGGGATTTCTCACGACCAAGGGAACCCCCATAGTCAACGGGCCTCTTATTGCCAAACTCCTCGAGGCTCTCAAGTACCCTACTGAGGTGGCTATTGTCCGGTGCCGTGGCCATCAGGCCTCCAAGGACCCCATCTTTTGGGGGAACAACAAGGCCGACTCTATTGCCCGACAGATGGCCTTAAACGCCTCTCCAGCCCCTCTCCTGTTTAACTCCTCTCCAGCCCCTCTCCTGTTTCTCAACACTCCTCACAGCCCCTCGTACACTGATGAGGAGACTTGGGCCCTCAAAACATTAGGTGGCAGGTTGGGTGACAAGGGATGGTATTTTGTCCAGGACAAAATTGCCCTCCCAAAGAGCCTAATCCACACCCTCATTACTGACATCCACCAGTCTCTCCACAGCGGTCAAAAGGCACTATACCAAATTCTCTGACCTCTCTTTCACCACCCCCTCCTCCAAAAGACCATTAAGGAGGTACACCAGGCCTGCAGAACCTGTTCTGCGGTCAACGCCCAGGACAGCCTCTACAGACCGGGACCCACCCACCAGCTCCCCGGGCATCAGCCAGGCGAGGACTGGCAACTTGACATAACTCACATGCCTCGACACAAAACCTTTAGATACCTACTAACTCTTGTGGACACCCTCACAGGCTGGATCGAGGCATTGCCCACCACTAGGGAAAGAGCAGATGTGGTCACCACGATTCTCACTGAGCACATCATCCCGAGGTTTGGACCCCCTCGAACCCTACAATGGGACAACGGACCAGCCTTCATCTCCAGCATCACACAACAAATCTCCAAAAGCCTCAACATCACCTGGAGACTCCATATCCCCTATCACCCCCAATCCTTGGGTAAGGTGGAAGGGCCAACAGCCTCCTCAAAGAACAACTCACCAAACTCACTCTTGAAACCTGCCTCTCTTGGCCAACCCTTCTCCCACTAGCACTCACCCACCTTAGGGCCTCCCCTCGCCACCTGTCAGGACTCAGCCCCTTTGAGCTCCAGTACAGTGGGCCCTTCCTACTCAATCACAACCTGCCTGCCACTCCTCCACCCCTCCTATACTATCTGCCCTATCTGACCCTCTTACGAGCCCTCCTACGGGCTCATGCAGATTCAACCATCCCCGCCCCTGACAGCCCGGGTGGAGATTTCCCCCAGGCCCTAAATCCTGGGGACCAAGTTCTCCTACAGAACTTCACCCAAAGTCCTTACAGCCCAGTGGGCCGGCCCCCATACTGTTATTCTCACAACTCCCACAGCGGCAAAACTCCTAGGACACCACCCATGGGTACACATCTCTAATCTAAAACCAGCCCCACCACAGGATGGCTGGACTTCCCAAACCCTGGGGCCGATCCGGTTGCAGATTTCCTGCACTTCTCCTCACTCTCCCCTTCCTCCTAACCCTCCCTAGACACTTGTCCATCACACCCGACTTCAGGTGGCGCTTTTACCTGAGGGAAAACTGGACCCGTGGGGAGACTGCAAGGTCTAGCCTACTAGCTACCACCGATTGCCAGTCCAGAGGGTGCCAGGCCTCTATCAACTTTACCATCCCTGCCTTCCTTTCTACTCGGTGGGGGCACTCCAACCCCGCTATCTGCTTCGTCTATGACCAAGCCCATCCTAATTGCCAAACATAGTGGGTCCAGACAAACAGGGGCTGCCCATATAACTACTGCAAAATGCATAAGGCCCAACTAGATACTTATGGAAACCAGCGCTCCCGATATTGCTTCACCACTGATGGGAGTGCTTGGTACCTCACCATCCCCGACCCCTAGGATCCACGATGGGCTACTGGAGTTGAGACCAAACTTTACACATGGCCCTCTGATTCATATCCAATGGCCTCCTTGCACATCTACCGAGCCTATGTTAGAAACATTCCCCCAAATCCTCAGGACCTCCAGAGCCAGTCGCGGTCCATCCAGGCCCAGGAATAAGTGATCTGAAACGCCCTACTCCCCTATCCCTCTCAGGATTCTGACCCATTTTCCTGGCTCAAACTGATTCAACAAGGTCTTACTCTGACCAACCTTTCCGGTATGGGCAACCTGTCCCACTGCTTCATCTGTTGCAGCTCTTGGCGCCAGCCCCCTTATCGCCGTACTCTTACCACGCCCTTTCGAAATAACCACTCCCACTCTTAACCTCTTTGGCACCCATCACTCTACAGGAGGCACCCATCACTCTACAGGACGTTTCCCTATTTGTTGATCCTCAAATCCCAGTACTCCCATTCTGCTACTCATCCCCAAACCCTTCCTTATGCAATGTGACTAATTCGTCCTCCCCTACTCATGCTCCTCTGGGAGGTTTCTTTTGGTACAATGGCATTCTGTCGAAAACCCCCAAGTTTTCAGACACCCTCCTATGCATCCCCCAATGGGGGGATTAGTCCCCCCAATGGGTTAGTCCCCCAACTAACCATCTACACATAAGCTGAAGTGGATATCCTCACTAACCCCCTCCAGAGACAGAAAAGGGCTGTGTTTCTTCCCCTGATTATTGGGGTCTCCTTGGCGTCTTCCCTAGTGGCCACTGGGCTGGGCACTGGGACCCTAGCTCACTCCATAGACACCACCCGAGATTTATCCAAACAGCTCCAGACAGCTGTGGAGGCCTCGGTCGAGTCCTTGGCATCCCTACAATGACAGATTACCTGGCAGCCCAGGCAGCCCTACAGAACCGGTGAGCCCTGGACCTGCTCACTGCAGACAAGGGAGGAACCTGTTTATTCTTCAATGAAGAATGCTGCTGTATTATCAACAAATCCGGTATAGTCGAAACCAATATCGGTGCCCTGGCAAAAATCCGCAACTCCCTTGGTGGCCGGCATTGCCCTGGAATACACCCCCTCTCAATGGTGGCTCTCCCCCTTAATGACCTTGCTCCTTCCAATCCTAAGTCCCCTAATTCTCCTCTGCCTATTAGCACTAATCGCCCCCTGTGTTCTTCGCTTCATTCAGGATCGCATCCGTGAGGTTTCCAGGGTCACTGTCAACCAACTCCTCCTGCATCCCTATACCTGCCTACCCACATCCGAAGGACCCTATGACAACACCCCTTTGCCAGCAGGAAGTAGCCAGATCTGAATCGCTGCCCCTATTACACCAAAAAGGTTGGAATGTTGGGTCGGCGGCTCCGGGAATACAGGAGAAACAACAGAAATGAACGGCGGGCCGCCATCTTCCAGCCCCCCACCCCCTTTCTAACCCTTGACTCTCCCGCCATAAGGATGTATGCCCAGGTCACGGTCACATATCCACAAGTAACCAGATACCTATGCAAGAAACCGGAACATCAAGACTCCCCCAACCCTCCAATCCCTGAATACCATACCTTATATTCCCTGTCTTAACCCAGATAAAAGATCCACTGACCCTCTCCCAGTGTGACTTTCCTGGCTCCCTTTCTCCTGAGCCCTGAAACTTCACCGGAGGGTGCCTTTAATAAATCGTCTTGTGCCTACCTCGCCTGGTGTCATGTTTATCTTGCTTGTAAAACTTTACACCGACCATTCCTAAAAGGTCTGGGCCATTATTCTTCCACCCTGTGATGAGTTTTTGTAGTTTTCCTATGACCTTAAATCAAAAGGCATGGTCGTGTTAAGAGATGCACTAAGGGATCTAATATATTAATATATAATCTTCCTTACATCCACTGTGGAACAAGAGTCCAATTTCCCCCTGCATAACAAGATGAATCAGCACGGCCAGAAAAAGGAACTCTCTGCCTTGCCTGTTGTTAATTCAAATCAACAAATGAGGAGTCCAAATGGCCAAGGAGCAATCTCAACTTTCAGTATGATAGAATCATTGTTGTATCTCCTGGTGGAAAAATTCCTCTCTTTGGAACGAACACCTCTTTGCCACCAGAGCACAGAGTCATGGGGAAAGGAAGGAAAAATTTTGCTGTTAAGTCAGTAAGAGTTGTAGTAGGGGTGCTTGAGTGGCTCAGTCAGTTAAGCATCTGCCTTTAGCTCAGTCCTGGGATGGAGCTTCACACCGGGGTCCATGCTTAGGAGAGAAAGCGCTTCTCCCTGTCCCTCTGCTCCTCTCCCTGCTGTGTGATTTCTCTCTCTCCCCAACTCTAGACCCCATGGTCCCCCAGTCAATAAAATAAATAAATAAAAATTTTAAAATGTATATGGGTAATAGTTATTTGGTGCCAACATAATATTATCAGGATACAACACAAGTCATTCCAGACTTCCCCCTCACTGAAAGACCAATTTACAAGTATCAACAGAAAGGACAATACTGTGAAAATTGCAGAACACAAGAGTAGAGACTAAAGCACATCCCTGAACCACAGAGACTGAGAAGCATGCATTAGAAACATAAGACAAATAGCTATATTCTTACTGCACTGACCCACTACCAAGCTAGCAACATATCAAGAGGGCACCCCCAGGCCTAAAGTGTTTAGAGACCAACATGGACATCTAGCTCCCCTTCCATTATGGATTCATTTCAGAGCTGTCCACTACACTACAGGTCTCATCTCACAAAGATGTTGGAGAGAACATGTGAGACTTTCTGCTAAGAACCAAAATGTGATTGAGGAAGGCAGGGGAGAAAAGGGACTTACAGTAACAAGCACATAGATCTTGTTAAACAAAATCCTCTTTGCAGTGGCACCAAAGCAGTGATGCTAGCCAGCAACTCTGACTACCTGCAGAACCAAGCCACCAGCCCTGTCAGAAGAGTGAATTCAGTACAAAGTTCTGCCTGATTCAGGACATGAAACTATTAGCCTTTCCAGCTCTGAAGTCTATTTTACTACCCTACCAAGTCAGGAAAATTAATTTATAGGTCTACCTAGGCAAAGTGCATCCTCCACTCCAGTAAACCAGGAAAGATGCATACTCCACCTTGTAACACTATTTAAATCAGCACTTGAGCAGAGAGGCCGTAACTGGAAAGTCCAGCTGGTCAAGGAGCTCAGTTTGCAGTTCTCTCATTTTCCAGTCCCCAGCCAGCAAGGCATGTCAGCCTTTGAGCCTATTCTATGACTCTACTGAGCAGAAAAGCCGTTCCCTGGCTCTACCCACTGTTGAGTATAGCCACCAATCTCACTCTATCAGGAAGCCTAACCAGAACACATTTAGGAAGATGCATCACCCAACTGACAGCTCCACTTACCACAGCACTTTACCAGAGATCTTACCCAGCAGCTCCGCCTATCCGGGTAACTGACACAATGGTCCTGCCTGCCCAAGAGGGCCTGGTGAGCCATCCCGTCTCATTAGAGTGCTCGAACATCCAGCCCTTAACAGCCAAGGAAATCATTCCATGACCCTGCTCAGAAAGGGGAGCAAATTCCTTGATCTAACCAAATTCTGAATATAACACCAAGACCATAAGCAGATGTCTCAGCAGAAATTTCGCAAGGCAGAAGATTATAGGTTACACTTGAAATACTGAAAGAAAAACTCTCAACTCTGAAAGGTGTCCTTCAGAAGGAAGGAGAGAAATGCTTTTCCTGAACAAACAAAAACTGGGAAACTTCATCATCACTATACCTGTACAAGAAATTCCAAGGTGAGTTTTTCAGGAAAAATAAAAAGATGTTAATTAACACTGTAAAAACATGAATGTCTGTATAAAACTCACTGGTAAAGGTAAATATACAGTCAAATTCAGATTCTCTTAATATACTGACAGTAGTATATAATTTATTTACAAATCTAATTTAAAAGTTTTAAAATGTAAGTATTAAAAATAACTTTAAGTGTAACAATTTATTATTGGATAAATTATGTAAAATATACATTAATTAGAACTTCAAAATGTTAATGGAAAAATTGTTTTATGTGTATAAACTTGTATGTATGTACATATAAGTTTTATGTGTATAAAGTTAAAGCAGAAAGTTATTTAAAAGATATTTTTTGTAAGCTTCATGGTAAATACAAAGGAAAAACTCGCAGTTATATAAAAGATTACTCTAAAAAAGTAAGTCATAGCACACCACTAAAAGTCATCAAATCACAAAAGAGAACACCAAGAGAAGGAAAAAAGAACAAAGGATCTGTAATACATCAGACAATATTAAAATGACATTTGTAAATCCTTACGTATCAATAATTACTTTAAACAGAAATGGATTAAATTCTTCAACTGAAAAGACAAAGAATGCCTGAATGGGTTAAAAAAAAAAAAAAAGCAGGGTCCAATAATATGCTACCTATGAGAATCACTTTTCCTTTAAAGATACAAAGCCACATGCGTGGCTAAGTTGGTAAAGCATCTGCCTTCCATTCAGATCATGATACTGGGGTGCTGGGACAGAGTCCCACACCAGGCTCCCTGCTCAGCAGGGAGTGTGCTTGTCCTCCCTCTTCCTCTGCCCCTCCCTTCACTTGTGCTCTCTCTCAAAACAAAAACAAAAAACAAAAATCTTAAAAAAAAAAAAAAAGGCAAATAGGCAAATGTGCCTAAATAGACAAAAGATCAGAATAGATATTATTTCCAAAGAAGACAGTCAATGGCCAACAGCTACATGAAAAGCTGCTAATACTAATCATCAGTAAGTCAAAACTATGAGAAAACACTGCACATCTGTTACTATAAAAAAAAGACAAAGCCCTGCTGAGAATGTGGGCAAAAGGGAGCTTGGCACACTGTTGGGCAAAAGGGAGCTTGGCACACTGTTGGAGGGACTGAAATTTGATAGAGCAAAGGATTCTCTCAAAAAAAAGGTGGGGGGGGGGTACTACAACTATACCTGATACAGCAATTTGACCTCTAAGCATATATCCAAAGAAAACAATCACTAACTCAGGAAATATCTGCCATCTGGATGCTTATTATAGCATTATTTGTATTAGCCAATACATGGAAAACAACCTAAGTCTATGCACGGATGAGCAAATAAAGAGATACACACAATGGAAAATTAAGGAAGGGAGGGAAGAAGGAAAGAAATTTTGTACATTTGTTACAACATGGAAAGACCTTGAGGATTATTACACTAAGTGAAATAAATCACACAAGATGTATACTGCATGAACTTACTTGTAAGTGGAATTTTTTTCAAATTTTCATTCAAATTCCAGTTGTTAACATACATTGTTAATGCTACATTGTATGATATGATACATTGATTCAACACTTCCATACATCACCCAATGCTCATCACAATGGCTGCACTCCTTAATCCCCATCACTAATTCACCAGCCCCTCACCCAGCTCCCCATCCAGCCCCCCTCTGGTAACCATCAATGTATTCTCTGTAAAGTCAAGAATCTGTTTCTTGCTTGGCACTTTCTTCCCCACCCACCCCTTCCACCTTGCTTATTTGTTTTTTTTTACTTGGCCAACAACAGATACAAAGATGCTCAACATCATTCATCATCAGGGAAATATAAATCAAAATCACAATGAGATACCACCCAATACCTGTCAGAATGGTTAAAATCAACAACATAAGATACCGCTAAGTGTTGTCCAGGATGAAGAGAAAGGGGATTTTTTTTTTTTTTTAAGATTTTATTTATTTGACAGAGATCACAAGCAGGCAGAGAGGCAGACAGAGAGAGAGAGAGAGAGGGAAGCAGGCTCCCCGCTGAGCAGAGAGCCCGATGCGGGACTCCATCCCAGGACCTTGAGATTGTGACCTGAGCTGAAGGCAGCGGCTTAACCCACTGAGCCACCCAGGCACCCGAAAGGGGAATTTCTTAACACTATTGCTGAGAATGGAAACTGATGCAGCCACTCTGGGACATAGTATGGAGGTTCCTCAAAAACTTAAAAAAAGACCTCTACAATCCAGCAATTACACTACTAGATATTTACCCAAAGCAAACAAAAATACTAATTCAAAAGGGATATGAGTGGAGTGCCTGGGTTGTGCAATTGTTTTGAGTGTACAGCTCTTGTCTCTGGTTGTAATCTCAGGGTGGTGAGAGCAAGCCCCATGTCAGGCTCAGCTCTCAGTGGGGAGTCTGCCTGACTTTCTCTCTCCCTCTGCCCCTACCCCCCACCCCTGCTTGCTCTCTCTCTCTCTGGAATAAATAAATCTCTCCCTCAATTAATGAAACTACATAAGATACAGCAACTGAAGTTATAGTTACCACTAGGTTAAGCTTAAAATAATCCACATCCACTGTCAGTCTTTAAGGTCTACCTGTGTTCTGCACAGACCAGATAAAAGATGTGAATATGGATTTCTGAATTACTATTTTCCTTAGCAGAGGCAGTTTTAATGGTTTCCATATGACCCTTCCCAACCCAAGAGCCCTTACTTCACATTTCAAGGGACAAATAAGAAGCTTCCAGAACCTCCACTGCTAAGTGACTCTATTCCAATTATACATTCTAAAACTGACCAGCACTGGATTCCATTTTTAGAGTTTCCTACTGACATTAATCCCAGGGTACTGCAATATTAAGAGACATCCTAAGGAATGTTCTGTCTTCTAGACATAATTTTCCTTTCCTCCATTTCCCTAGTAGTTGACCAATTTCCCTTTGGTACTGACAGATTATTTGCTTGAGAAAACCACGTTGCACCTGTTGTACAGGGTTTTCCACCTTACATTTCAAAAAGAAGGTTACATCCAGGCAGGCCCAGGAATCTCGGTATACTTTTGGGATCCCAAGAACAAAGTAATTCACTCAAATCTACTTGTACTACAGGAAAAATCTGGAGCCAAGGTGTTCATATGTTCAAGAGACTTAGAAAAGTACAAGCTGAGATTTATTAAAAAAAAAAAAAAATATTTACTCATTTGAGACAGAGAGATACAGATAGAAAGCATGAGTAGGGGGCGAGGCAGAGGGAGAAGGAGAAGCAGACTCCCTGCTGAGCCAGGAGCCCTATGCAGGCCTTGATTCCACCACCTGGATCATGACCCAAGCTGAAGGCAGACGCTTAACCATCTGAGCTATCCAAGCACCCCACAATCTGAGATTTCTTATGAAAAGTCCCAAAGTCAACTCAAGTACCTACGCGGCCAATCAATATTCTTGCTGCATTTACATACATAATCATACCAAGTTTGAGGGTTATGGAATTTTTTATAAAGATAGATAAAATTTTTCAGAAATAAAAAAAATGGGGTAACTGTGTGGGTGAGTTGGTGAAGCATCTGCCTTCAACTCAGATCATGGTCCTGGAGTGTAGGGATGGAGCCCCAAGTCAGGCTCTCTGCTCAGTGGGAGTCTGTTTCTCCCCCTCCCTCTGCTCCCTTGCTCCTGCTCTCCTGCTTGCTCTCTATCTCAAATAAATAAATAAAATCTTAAAAAAAAAATCAGGACCAAGTTTAATGATACAAGATTTGCTGTATAAACAAATTAGTATTACTCCAAATATCCTGATTGAATGGAGAAAAATTATGTTTCAATGCAAACTGTATCCTTTTTGGTCCCATCTTGCACATTTTGCCAGCCTATCTCTTTATTTTCATTTATTTACTCTTCTTTTAAAGATTATTTATTTATTTATTTATTTGAGAGAGGGGGGCGAGAGAGAGAGAGACAGCGAGAGAGGAACATAAGCAGAGGGACTGGGAGAGTGAGAAGCAGGATCCCCGCTGAGCAGGGAGCCAGATTCCAGGCTCGATCACACGATCCTGGGATCATGACCTGAGCCAAAGGCAGATGCTTAATGTCTGAGCCACCCAAGTGCCCCTCTTTCTTTCCTTTTTTTTCTTACGATTTTATTTGTTTATTTGATAGGCAGAGATCACAAGTAGGCAGAGAGGCAGGCAGGGGGTAGGGGAGAAGCAGGCTCTCTGCCAAGCAGAGAGCCCCATGTGGGGCTCGATCCCAGCATCCTGGGATCATGACTCCAGCCGAAGGCAGAGGCCCTAACCTACTAAGCCACCCAGGTGCTCCGCACCTCTTTCTTTAAAAAAAAAAAAAAAAAAAAAAAATTAAAATTTATTTTAGAGAGCGAGCAAGCTCGCACATGTGTAGGGGGAGGGGCAGAGAGAAAAAAAGAGGAAGAGAATCTCAAGCCAACTTACAACTCATGACAGCATGATCTGAGCTAAAATCACCAGGCAAATGCTTAACCAAATGAGCCACCCAAATGGCCCTTGTCAATCCATTTCAAACCCTAAATTCTTCTACTTTCCCCCAGTATCTGGCTACAACTCCCGAAATTGAACTTTCTGATTTTCTCCATTCTATTTGGAATAATTTAGAGCTAATGGCCTTTCCCTGAAGCCCTCCAAGTTAAAACTGGATACCAGATACAAACCTCAAGGAAATCACTGCAACAGATCATGAATACACAACCTTTCTGCCTGGTGCTTATGTGGGCCACTCAGTTCAACAGGACAGCAAATACCATCACCACAGACATCCAAACTGCAAACTAGCAAATCCATTAGATTGCCACTGCTGTCCTTACCCCTCCATCTAAAGGGCTTTCAACCCAACATTACAAAATATTAACTGGATACTCTCTGAAATCAGAAATTGGTTTTTAACATTAATCATTGTTCTTTTATTTTCAAAGAAACTTCTCTTGAGTGCCTGATGGCTAGCACCATAAAGCATACCCTCTGGTACTGAAGTCTGAACTTAGAATTCAGCAGTTCCTTCATGAATGAAAGGATACTGAACAATAAATGGGCTTTTGTTGTTCTAAGAAAAGGAATATATTTTTTTAAGGATTTAGTTTAAGAGGCACCTGGTTGGCTCTGTGGGTTAAGCCTCTGCCTTCAGCCCAGGTCATGATCTCAGGGTGCTGGGATCCAGTCCCACATCCAGCTCTCTGCTCAGCGGGAGCCTGCTTCCCCTCCCCTCTCTGCCAGCTGCTCTGCCTACTTGTAATTTCTCTCCCGCTGTCAAATAAATAAATAAAATCTTTTTTAAAAATAAATAAATAAATAACTAAATGTTTCATTTAAAAGAGAGAGCAAGAGGGGCACCTGGGTGGCTCAGTGGATTAAGCTGCTACCTTCGGCTCAGGTCATGATCTCAGGGTCCTGGGATTGAGCCCCGCATCGGGCTCTCTGCTCAGCGGGGAGCCTGCTTCCCCTTCTCTCTCTGCCTGCCTCTCTGCCTACTTGTGATCTCTCTATCTGTCAAATAAATAAATAAATAATCTTTTTTAAAAAATAAATAAATAAATAAATAAAAGAGACAGCAAGAAAGCATGGTGGGGAGGAACAGAGGGAGAGTGAAACCCAAGCAACTTAGTGCCCAACATGTGGCTCAATCTTACCACCCTTACTTAGATCAGAACCTGAGCGGAAACCAAAACCAAAACCAAGAAACTGGACCATCCAGGCTCCCCGGAATTTTTTATTCCTTCAAGTAACAGGGTGAACTGACAAAAATTCAATGTTTGACCAAACTTTATTCAGATTCCTGAGCCTTCTCCTACGCTCACTTGTGTACTTCCTTTTAAAATCCTTAGCAAGGGGGCGCCTGGGTGGCTCAGTGGGTTAAAGCCTCTGCCTTCAGCTCAGGTCATGATCCCAGGTTCCTGGGATTGAGTCCCGCATCGGCCTCTCTGCTCTGCCTGCCTGCCTCTCTGCGTACTTGTGATCTCTCTCTCTGTCAAATAAATAAATAAAATCTTTAAAAAAAAATTTTTTTTAATAAATAAAAAAATAAAATCCTTAGCAAGAATAATGCTAAGTCAATACAGCAATCAATAATCCCTTATCCCACAGGCATGAAGAGCCTGGCATATCAAGTGGCATTCTTAATTCTCATTCAGGGGAATCACAGAATTTCTTGCTGCTGGAGATAATCCTTTTCTGGAACTAAAACCTCTATGTCAGCAGAATTTAAAGTCAAAGAACCCAAAAAGAAAAACTGTGGCACTCCTATTTCTAACCCTTAATTCCTGAACCCATGAGTACTAGATATAAGAAACACTGGATGAAAAAATAAGAGAGAGAGAAAAGAAAATGGATGATGATTCGAAAGATATACGGCCTACTACAGAACCTTCCCATAGCTCTGCAATACTCCACCACATAGATGGCATCATATCTCCCATTCTATCAAACCTGGTGCTTCAAACAGAATGGAACATGGTATGATCAGTGAATTACATGTGCAGAGACCCAATGCCACATTTCTTTTATTTACTATGAAATTA
This sequence comes from Eira barbara, assembly GCA_020311275.1. Classification (NCBI taxonomy): domain Eukaryota; kingdom Metazoa; phylum Chordata; class Mammalia; order Carnivora; family Mustelidae; genus Eira; species Eira barbara. The sequence continues at coordinate 1,662,820 of JAHRIG010009241.1, read as the reverse complement.
GCTCTTGATCTGAAACAATGCTTTGTGATACATCATATGACAGTGAATAAGACATTCTTTCAGTCCACATATGATAATTCTGCCAGTAGCGCCACATGCAAGCAAAAAAAGATTAACTGTTTATACTAATAAGGAAAAAAACACTGCCTATTTTCATGACACATATGGACCCAGGGCGATCAGGAAAATGGCTGATTACCATGCAGAATGGTGCCACACAGATGAGGGAACCACTGTTACTGTCTGCAGCTGGCAGACTGGACACCTAACTTTGGTAAGGTAAAGTTAATGTTGTTAAACTCAGGCATAATCACATTCCGTACCACGATGGCTACTTTGTTCATAAGCCTATCGTACAATGCATAAGGAACTGGGAGAAAAGACAAAGTCTCATCCTGTCCACTTGATTACTGAAATCCCTTTTCAGATGATATCACTCAGACACGAGTATCTTCATGAATTTTTGCTAAGAAAGGTCTAGCCACATACCTCTTCCACAAATTATATTATCGCTAATTTTTTTAGCCTTAATTTTTTTAGAGATCAAGAAAGCAGGGCATTGGTAGAGGAAAAGACAGACTCTCAAAGCAAGTTCCATTCCTAGCTCATGGCCGGACGTAAGACCCAATCATGACCCTGAGTCTACAACCCAAGACCACGACCTGAGCTGAAAGAAGAGACAGACACTCAATGGACTGAGCTACCCTGGGGCCCCTTGTCACCAATTATCTAATTAGTTTCCTTTCAGTCCCCACTATCATGCCAAATCATTGGTCAGAGCTTATGAATTAATATATAATCACACTTCTGGCCATTTCTCCTTCCAGGCAAAGTGACCAACCAGATGCATGGCCTGAAATTCTGCCCACCAGAAGGATTTCCCTTCACCACTGTTCTTCAGGTACCTAGGGTTATGGTTCTACAGCTACCCAATTTCAGGCTGCACTACCCAGCACCATAAAATCAGGCCTGGGACATTTCATTCTTTGTCGACTATGACAGAAAATGATATCACTGATGCAGGCTGGGGGAGAGAAGATAGCAGAAGGAGTGGTGACACTGGGCATTTCAGCTACTTCCTATAGCTTGTTCCTTCAGGACAGACTTGGGCCAATCTTGTATACATCACTTCCACATGATAATGTACACTGTATTTATGCCTCAGTTGCTCAGATAACACCCAGTTCATTATGGACAGCTTAGATAGTGTAGTAACTTGGTAATAACTGCTTTAGTATTATTTAGTGTCTACTAAGGCCAGAAACAGGCCAAAAGCTGTTTCGTAAAAGGAAAGTAATGATCCACAAGGAAGAGCAGAGCTCTGTTCCAAAATCCTAAGCCTACCCTGTGATTCACATGGAGGGTCCTACCAAAGGTTCCAAACAGCACTGTTAGCTGCCAGAGGAACCTCAAACCCCATCAGATTTGTTGGATAAATAAGGTCCAATGGTTGAGCAGCTCTTAATAACACTAAGTGCTATCTTGTGGGCAGCAAAGACAGTTAAGATTCCTGCAAACTAAATTATAACACAAAGCTGAAGAACTGATAAACTCCTAATAACAGAGAGTGAAGATGTACTGGTAATACTGCCATTTAAAAACAAAAAACGAGTTTTTGTTTTGCTTTTTTTTGGCTTTCAGCAGGGAGGCAGCAAAAGTGCCAATGTCTTCAGTTATCCCAAATCTGGATGCACCTGACAATACCACCTCCACCACATCGCTTCAGTTAGACTACAATGAGATCAAAGTTGTATACCTAAACATTGGTGGGGAAGTCAGTGCCATGTCTGCTCTGCCTGGAAGATTCACTCCCAGGCTCTATGTTCAAAAAGGTTGCTAATGACATCGCCAACGCAAACAGTGACTACAAGAGTCTGAGTGAGACTGACCATTCAGAACAGACAGGCCTACATTAAAATGGTACCTTCTGCTTCTGCCCTGATTAATAAAGCACTCAAGGAACTGTCACGAGAGAGAAAGCAGCAGAAAACATTAAGCACACTAAAAATACCACTTTTGATGAAACTGTCAGCACTGTGTAACAGACAAGGCACTGGTCTTCAGCCAGGGAACTCTCTGAAACCATTAAAGAGATCTGGGGACTGCCCAATCTGTAGGCTGCAATACTGATGGCCATCATCCTCAGGACATCATAAATGACATCAATAGTATACAGTAGAATGACCAGCTAGTCAAGAACTACAAATGAAGGGGCACCTGGGTGGCTCAGTGGGTTAAGCCTCTGCCTTCGGCTCAGGTCATGATCTCAGGGTCCTAGGATTGAGCCCTGCATTGGGCTGTCTGCTCAGTAGGGAACCTGCTTCCCCCTCTCTCTCTCTGCTTGCCTCTCTGCCTACTTGTGATCTCTGTCTGTCAAATAAATAAATAAAATCTTAAAAAAAAAAAAAAGAACTACAAATGAAAATATTTCAGTAGAGTATCGTTTGGCAACACATCAACAAAAAAACAAAAACCATAAAAACTATTTCTGGTGGTGCGTACTGACAGCCATGGAGAAAAAAAAGGGCATATTCTAAATCAACAGCTGCAAAATAGGTACAGGGTACAATGTTAATTTGCTAAAGGAATTAAATCCCATCTGATATAGCAGCTCCAATTAGAATGATAATGTAGTTAAGGTTATGAAAATGTACCATAATTTCCATCTACAATAAAAATTCCTGAGGTGAGGTGAATTGTAAGGAATCCTGACTCCTGGGCCTTCAAGTCTTTGATGATGATGCAAAATCTCTCCAACTAGAAATCCAGAAATTAAGTACAGCTTTTGGTTTGCTCTGTTCCTACTTAGACAATTCTAACGGCTTCTACTTATACTTTCCCACTTAACGGCCCTAACTCTACAAGTCATGGAGCCTATTTGGGGATTCTGCCAGCTACTGAGTATGTATCTATTCCAAATATGCTTGCTGAAATTGGAGAAATAACCACAGAATGGATTCAGGGACCCAGTGGACCCACTACAAAAAATACAACTTCAGGGGCATCTGGGTGGCTCAGTTGTTGGGTGTCTGCCTTTGGCTCGGGCCATGGTCCTGGGATCCTGGGATCAAGCCCCGCATCAGGCTCCCTGCATGGCGGGAAATCTGCTTCTCCCTCTCTCACTCCCCCTGCTTATGTTCCCTCTCTTGCTGTGTCTCTCTCTGTCAGATAAATACATAAAATCTTTTAAAAAAATAAATAAAATACAGCTTCACTGATCATGTTCACCTCCATAAGCACCTACTCTAGCTGGTAGACCACAAAGATGTTTTGGGTCTTCCAGGAATTAGGGTCAGTTCAGAGTCAATGTCCAGTGGCTATCAATTTATTACTGCCAATTTATTACTGCCAATGGACACTTATTCTGGTAAAAAGACAATGTGCTATTTGGAGAAGCCTGGTAAAAAGGATCATGATGCACCGTATAAATTTTCAGGATACCAGGGTCCTTTCACCTCCAGTACTTGAACTCCACCCAAGTTCAGGGCCTAAAGAGTAGCTCAAGTCTAGGAATGACTGAAAGACTCCAAGTCTCTGTTTTTATGATTTTGGTTATATTTTTGGTGACTCCATCTACAATTTTTCTACTTACAAAACATTAAGCACGTATTTAGCAGGATTCCTATCCATTTCACTTCTAGGAATACCATGATAACAAAACACATATTACATTAACCATGCCCACCTTGCCTCTGGCAAGTGCCACCACTTAATTGTTGCCACCAGGATCTAATCTCTCCCACTATTCCTGATTCAATGACCATAGTTCCCACTCTATAGTCTAGCCTAAAAAGATCAATCATAAAATCAAAAAAAGATGCCAGAGTTACTTTCATGAATTTATTTCTCAAAATCATGGTGAAAGGTGTATCTTCTGTACCCTTGCAGCAGGTCATTTAAGGTAGATGGTCTTAAAGGACGACACACACTAACAATCCAATCAGTTCCTCCAAAGTTAGACAAGGTAGGTCCAGATTTTCTGGGTCACTCCCTAAGGAGGTCCACCTTTTGATCCATTTTCCAGCAAGCTAAACAGATCTCTACTGCATAGACTACAATATTAAAATTAGATTCTCTGCTTAGTAAGCCCACATCAAAAAATTCAGCCTGATGCTACTTTTACATTCCTTCCATTACTCACTCAATAGGTTCCCTGAACTTCTGTGTATATAAACTGGAAAACTGAAGAAGTTCTCCTGGAGTTTAGTGCACTTTCTCATGGATTAAAATTTGAACCTGACCTATAGAGACACACTGGGAGTTGTGTCTACTTAGGTCTAAAGAAAAAACAAGGTGACTGAGTGGAGATCCTGAGGAAAGTCACCATTAGCTTTGCACGGCAACTTTAACATTGGGGGAAATTTTACTTGCCATAGATAGGACAAAGTTAATCCCTTGGACTGAAGTGGAGAAGTAGATTTTACTGTGCTAGTGAGGACACCTCTTCGACCAGCAAAGACTCATTAATAATTTAGGTGTTCAATAAAATGGCAGGGGTGCATATTCTGCTATACACATAGTCCACTATTCACATATTCTGCTATACATTGTATAGCACAAATATCCACACAGAATCAACTGTGCGAATGTTAACATAACAAGGCTGAAATATCCTAATTTGGATAGTATTACTAAAGAAAACAAGTGAGTGCAACTGGGATAGTATTATTAAAGAAAACAAACGAGTGCAAGTGAGTAAACGCAGCTGATGAGTTAATGAAGAAAAAAGGAACATTAAAAACTTTGAGATTTACACAAAAAAAGGAAGGATAAACTAAAAAATTAAAGAGGGGAAAAAAAGGTAAAATAATTTGGGTGGAAGTCACAAACACAACTTAATAATTTATATTAGGGGTGCCTCGGTGGCTCAGTGGGTTAAAGCCTCTGCCTTTGGCTCAGGTCATGATCCCAGGGTCCTGGGATCGAGCCCCGCATTGGGCTCTCTGTTCAGCGGGGAGCCTGCTTCCTCCTTTCTCTCTGCCTCCCTCTCTGCCTACTTGTGATCTCTGTCAAATAAATAAATAAAATCTTAAAAAAAAAAAAAAAAAGAAAATGGATTAAAAATTCCTATCAAAATAGGACTTCAACTACTTCCATTCTGACCTCTGTGTGTACTAAATGATTAAATTCTTCTTTTCCAGCTTACCTCTTAACTGAAGCAAAAGACGCTGAGGACAAAACATTTCCTGATGGGCAACAAAACTACCCCTGAAGCTGTAAGGATTGCCCTAACTAGCAAGAACCCTGGGACTGACCTCAAGACAATGAGGATGGACCTGACCTTTACCGCCCATATGCATATACCTACCCACTTTCATCCCACAATCTCCTTACATAAACTTAGAACTCTTTTCAGTACTTTGGAGACAGTTTTTTGAGACCTCAGTCCACTGTCTTCCTGATGTCAGCCTCAGTGAAATCAACTTATTTCACCACCACTCATTTCTCTGCATTTGGATTTTGTCAGTGGCGAGCGGCTAAAACTGGACTGGCTGTTTGGGACTCCTAGAGGCATGGCCTCTCTGTCCCAGTTGCACAGTTAAAACTGAGAGATCAGGGGACCTGGTGGCTCAGTCTGTTAAGCGTCTGCCTTCACCTCAGTCATGATCTCAGAGTCTTGGGACTGAGTTCCGCATCGGGCTCCATGCTCAGTGAGAAGTCTGCTTCTCCCTCTCCCTCTCCCTCTGTGCCCTCTCTAATAAACAAATAAAATCTTAAAAAAAAAAAAAAAAAAGTAAAAACCACTTATCAATTTGGGAAAACAAAAACAAAACCCCAGAGAACTTAAGAATAGATTTAAAAAAAAAAAAAATACAAAAGAAAAAAAAACGAGGAGATACCGTTTACATGCTGACAAAAAGAAACACGTTTCAAATATAAAAACACATTCAAAACTAAAGGGTAGAAAAGACTACATTATGTAAACATTACAGTAAGTTCTTTTCAAGAGCACTACTGAATATTCTCCAAAAGAGACATTATGGTTAAATCAAACTATACAAATAAATATAAAATTGTAAGTGGTAATTCAATGTTCTGCATGACAATGTAAGGTAGAGTCGCTTCCAGAAAAAATGGTGAACATTGCAAAGAGTACAATCAGGCCTCCTGGGTGGCTCAGTTGGTTAAGTGTTTGGCTTTAGCTCAGGTCATGATCCCAAGGTTTGGGACTGAGCCCCACATCGGGCTTCCTGCTCAGTGGGGAGATTGCTTCTCCCTCTCCTTCTGCTTCCCCCTCTGCTAATACTCTGTTAAATAAATGAACAGAGTATTTAAAAAAAAGTCTAACCAGTTAAAATATCTTCAAATGTCTTAACACTGCATTTTAGCAAATGCAAAACCATTAGTGGAAGAAAAACTACTAATCCATAAAAAACATTAATCTTTGGACTTTGAACCATGAAACCTTCCATCTAATCTCTTACATTACTGTGACAGAAACATCATCTCAGAAGGGTGCAATCTAGAATACAGGTTTCTTCTGCCCCAGCTCCCAAGTAAAGGGAACTTGTACCTTCCAGAGAGGAGTAATAGCTAGCTGTATGTTGCAGAACTAAACTCCACCTGCCAGCAGGTGGGAACGGGGTTAGGAGAACAGATGGCTAACTCTCTTATGCATACGAAATCACCATTCATGGGGCAAAGACTCTTATGTTGGAAAGAAGGCACTTAGAAGAGGAGCCCCACCATCTTTTTATATACCAGGTGGGTTGGTAAGATGGTGGCCACACCAGAAGAGGCAAGTTGAGAAGATCTGGGGCTTATGCCAAACATCCCATTTAGCACTTTAACTCCCTAAAACAAGAGTGTCAATGAAAACATTACTTACCATTGTCCCAAGACCCAAATATAAAACTGTGGTTCAGAGATCCTGACAGAGAAGAGAGCTTCACTAAGCTACAAAGGTTTACCAAAACTACTGACTTCACTTACCAATGAATAATGGAGGAATTCAAGAATAAGATGACTCTCAGAAGGAGTCAACATTGTGGTAAAACAAAAGACTTAGATATTTAAGGTAAACCTTGTGATAAAGTTTTATAATAAGAAATATTTATTTGGTGTCCCTAGGTTACCTAAGAATAGGGCTGATCATCAGAGGAACCAACCATGTGATAGTAGAGTTGAAACTTTCAGCTCCGTATTTCCAACTTCCACAGAGGAGAGGGGCTAGAGATTGAGTTCAGTCTTCAATGACCAATGATTTAGTCAATCATATCTATGTAATAAACTATCCTAAATCTACAGGTGGGGTTCAGAGAGCTCCTGTTTGATGAATACGTGGAAATGCTCAGAGTGCTACATTCAGAGAAAATGGAGGCTCCACACATATTCTCCACATTTTGCCTAATGCATCTCTTCCAAATGCCTGCTTCTTACATCCTTATACAACAAATATAAGCACAAGGAGATACTGGTCCCCAGAAGAAGACAAACACACATGGCTTTCCTGACGAAAGTCCTTTTAAGTCTCCAAACATACTATGAAAGAACAGACAAACACTGTCAAATCAGGAGATAGTCTACATATATCATGGACAATAAATCAGTACTAACTCAAAAATGAAGACTGACCCAAAACAGATTCTAGAGTTATCCCTGTAGGATTTAGACACATTTGACAACTCAAATACCACACTCTAACTAGAGTCAGAGAATTGGCAATGCAGACCCTGGCCAGACCTTGTGACTTAGACCTAGAACTGGTCACATTAAGATGACTTCTGCCCCATGATGTATTCCCCAAGGTGAAAGCCACTTCATAAATATGTACACACCCTTACCTTAAAACTACCCCCTATTCTTTTGGGGAACATACAGCTTTGGAAAAAATCCCCAGTGCCCTCCTTTACTTGTTCCAAGTAAAACCTTCCTTTTCAAATTCTTTGGCTTGGTTCAATCTTTTGGCTTCACTGAGTCTTTGTGTCAATGCCCAACAAAAGGTGAACCCAGTTTCAGGTAACAATGGTAGGAACCTCCAATCTGTGGTCAGTCACAAGTGTCAACCTGGACTTTCATTTGGCATCTGAAGGTGGCAGGGTGAGCATGCCTAATGAGACTGAGCCTGACGCTATATTTTAGTTGACTTGTAGGACATCCTGCTGGTATCTGAAAATTATCTGCTTGTGTTGGGGAGACAACCCACATATTGTAATTAGGAGCAAATTAGGAGCCCACAGGTCAGAGACAGCTTACCACACAGACCTACAGAAAGAGCCAACCAGCAAAAGCTTTCCTGAAATCAGGACAAATCTCAAACAACCACTTCAAAAACTATTACGCCTGAGGCACCTGGGTGACTCAGTCCATTAAGCATCTGCCCTCACCTCAGATCATAATTCCAGGGTCCTGGGATCAAGTCCTACATCAGGTTCCTGGCTCAGTAGGAAACCTGCTTTTCCCTCTCTCTCTGCCTGCTGCTCCCCCTACTTGTGCTCTGTGTCAAACAAATAAAATCTTTAAAAAAAAAAACACAAAAAAAAACAACCATAAAACTATTACTGCAAAAGAGCCAAACTTGGGGCACCTGGGTGGCTCAGTGGGTTAAAGCCTCTGCCTTCGGCTCAGGTCATGATCCCAGGGTCCTGGGATCGAGCCCCACATCGGGCTCTTTGCTCCCTGGAGAGCCTGCTTCCTCCTTTCTCTCCCTGCCTGCCTCTCTTGCCTACTTATAATCTGTCTGTCAAATAAATAAATAAATTCTTTAAAAAAAAAAAAAAAAAAGAGCCAAACTTTAATTACAGTATCTGTAGAACAATTAAGTCCTGAAGTACTGCAGGAAACTACACATCAGGACGCCTTAGTAGCTCAGTTGATTAACCATCTGCCTTCAGCTGAGGTCACGATCTCAGGGTCCTGGGATTGAGTCCTGCATCAGGCTCTCTGCTCGACAGAAGTCTGCTTCTCTCTACCCCTCTACCTCTCCCCCTGGTTGTGCCGTGCTTGCACACTCTCTCGCTCTCTCTGACAAATAAATAAATAATCTTTAAAGAAAACTAAACATCACAGAAGCAATGAGTAGAGCTTCACTGCTGGAGACAGTTGTGAGGGGAAAAGTTGGCCACATTAAAAACCATTGCCATTCCAGAACATACTGCATGCATACTCAAGGCTGCAACCTCCAAAGAGGATCGTCAGAGGTTTCATACTGCAGGAGGGAAATACACTTTACAAAACTAATCCACCTGTTCAATAATCAAATAAGGGAGAAAAAAATATAAGGCCTGTGGAAAAAGTGCAATCATTACACACAGAATTCCTACACTGTATTAACCAAATTTCCCCCCCAAATAAATGTTAAAAGGAACAGAGGGATATAGGTAAATCAAACATACAAAATAATTATGAGAATCAGAAATAATAATTTAAAAAGCTAACAAAACTATAATCTTTCTTTTTTTAAAGTTGACAAATTGGGGCACCTGGATAAGTCATTTGTTTAGCATCTGCCTTTGGCTCAAGTCAGGATCCCAGAGTCCTGGGATCCAGCCCCACCAGGGAGCCTGCTTCTCCCTCTTCTACTCCTCCTGCTTATATTCCCTCTCTTGCTGTCCCTTTCTCTCTGTGTGTCAAATAAATAAATAAATACAATCTTTATAAAAAATAAACTTGACAAATTATATAAACTAATCTCCTAAAATTATACTATTACACAATGTGTACCTTACAACAATGTAAATGCTGGAACTGCAACACTTAATTGGCATAAAGTCTGTAAGAATAATAAAGGACATACATATGTAGGGCTATATAAGAATAATTTTTGTTTCTACATTTCAAGGAGTAAATTATTTCAATTAAGTAAATTCATAACTTAGTATGTACATGGGTAAGCCCTAAAGCAACCCCTAATGAAATAATTCAAAAAGATAAAATGACAAAAGTCTGAAAAATTAAATTATATATAAAAATTTGCTTTCTGCAAAAGAAAGCAGTAATGTAAGAATTGAGGCAAAAAAAGAAAAAGAAAAACAAACAAAAAACCCCCCAAAACCAGACATACAGGGGCTCCCAGGTGGCTCAGTTGTTAATTCTCTGCCTTCAGCTCAAGTCATGATCCTAGAGTCCTGGGATCAAGCCCCACATCGTGCTCCCTACTAGGCAGGAAGTCTGCTTCTCCCTCTCCCATTCCTCCTACTTCTGGTCCCTCTCTCGCTGCCTTTAAAAAAAAAAAAAAAAAGGCAGCGAGAAAAAAAAAACAAAAACAGAGACATAAAAGTAAAGACAAATGTATTGCCATTAAATGAATGATTAAAAACACATGGAATTAAACAATGAGAATGTGCAAATTATCACACTGGGTGAAATTAAAGATCTAACTACATACTACCTTCAGAAGAAATTCTTTACATTCAAAGGCACAGATTAGAAATAAAAAGACGGACAGCAATATATCACGAAAACAATTATAAAAATTCTGATTATCTGTACTAATATGAAATTTTACTTCAAACAAAAGTAAGTTGGTGGAAATTAATCACGACAGTGAAGATATCAATCTATCATGTATTTGAAAGTTAAGGGCAAAATTTTTAAGTTTTCAAGACCCAAAAATGGTATTTTTAGGACATGATAAAGGTAACAGCTAATGCAAGCATGTCAAACATTTTGTAACATAAATGTATCAGATCAACACATTATATACCTTAAACACACATTATATGTATTCTTTAAACTAACACAGTTTTGTCAGTTATTATCTCCATAAAGTTGAAAAAAAAAAAAACCAATTCATTAAAATCATATAACAAGGACGCCTGGGTGGCTCAGTTGGTCAAGCGGCTGCCTTCGGCTCAGGTCATGATCCCAGCGTCCTAGGATCGAGTCCCACATCAGGCTCCTTGCTCAGCAGGGAGCCTGCTTCTCCGTCTGCCTCTGCCTACCACTCTGTCTGCCTGTGTTCGCTCTCTCTAACAAATAAATAAATTAAAAAAAAATTAAAATCATATAATAACTATAAACATATATGCTCCTAACAAGAGAGAACCAGAATATACATGAAGCAAAAAACCTACAAAACTGACCCCCAAAAGTAGGCAATTCACCAATATTTCAATCTCATATTCAACATAGACAGAAATAGAATTCAACAGGAAAACAACCTGAACAAAAACTTTCAACACAGCAAACTTAATATTTAGAGAACACCTAACCCAACAGAATCATAATTTACATTCTTCTTTCGCACATGAAACATTCTCCAAGATAAAACCACATCCAATGACATAAAATAAATATGAATAAATTAAAAGGAACTATAAGACTATAAAGAACAACTGGCCTTCAAAAACGAGTTTGACCATAAGAGACTCTTAATGTCACAAAACAAACTGAGGGCTGGCAGAGGGACGGGGGTTAGGGAGAGGGTGGTGGGGTTATGGACACTGGGGAGGGTATGTGCTATGGTGAGTGCTGTGGAGTACGTAAACCTGGCAATTCACAGACCTGTACCCCTGGGGCTAATAATATATTATATGTTTATAAATATATATTTTTTAATTATTTAAAAAAAAAAAAAAAGATGGGAAAAAAAACCGAGTTTGAATTATGTGGGCCCACTTACCTGGAATTTTTTGCATAAAATACAGTATTGTACTATTAATGTATTTTTTCCTCTTTGTGACTTTATTAACATTTTCTTTTCTCTATCTTATTGATTTTAAGAATTCAGTATATAATACATATAACATACAAAATATGTTATTAGTTAGCCTTCGAATCACCAATTAGCAGTTAACTGTTTTGGGAAGTCAAAAGTTATATACAGATTTTCTCATGCAGTGTTGATGGCTTGAAACCCCTGTTGTTCAAGAATTAATTGTATCTTCTTTGAACAAAATGTAATGAAATTTTAAAGTAATCCTACCAAGGCTGAAACTGACTATATATTTTAAATAACCAGTGAATCAAACAAGGAGTCATAATCTAAACAGACACAAAGAAATCCGACCAAATTCAACACCTTTTCATGATGTAAAAACACAATTAAGAGATCTTTCTACCCTAACAACAATAACTATAAATAACTTCTCCGCTTAACATCATACTAGATGAAAAATGACACGTTTTCCTCTTCAAAACAGAAGCAAAAAAAAAAAAAAAAAAGGCAACTGTATTTAACATTTTATCACAGATTGTAATCGAGGCAATTATGGTAGGGAGGAAAGGGGTGGAGAGAAGAAAAAAGGAAATAAGCAAAAGGCATCCAAACTGGAAGAGTAGTAGTAAAATAATCTATATTTGCAGATGACACAATCTTACACATAGGAAATCCAAAATAACTCAGAGTATCTACTGATAAACAAGTTCAGCAAGGTGAAAATATAAAATCTATATAGAATTCTCACACTTAAAACAAATGTTTGGAAAATAAAGTAAAACTACAAAAACAATTCCATTTATAATAAACGTCTATCTGCTGCCTATAAGACAAAATTTAGATTCAACAATATAAGTAGATTTTTTTTTTTTTAAAGATTTTATTTATTTATTTGACAGAGAGAGATCACAAGTAGACAGAGAGGCAGGCAGAGAGAGAGAGAGGGAAGCAGGCTCCCTGCCGAGCAGAGAGCCCGATGCGGGACTCGATCCCAGGACCCTGAGATCATGACCTGAGCCGAAGGCAGCGGCTTAACCCACTGAGCCACCCAGGCGCCCCTATAAGTAGATTTTTAAAATAAAATGCAAAATGTGGCACTGAAGGTAGAATATATCAATGAAATAAAACTGAGACTCTAGGAATAAACCCACACATATAAGGTCAAGAGACTATTAACAGAGTCAAAACAGGGAAAAATTACCTTTTGAATGAACAGCAGTGGGAGAAATAGATACCCAATTGCAAAAGAATAAAGTTTGAATTTGATTTCACATCACATACAAAAATTATCTCAAAATAATGAAGGATGTAGAAGTAAAAGTAACAACTTTAAAACTCTTAAAAGAAAAAAACAAGAATTGATTTTTATGGCTACATATTGTTAATGGGTATAAAGGAACCAAAAAGCATGAACCAACAAAAGAAAAAAAAATAGATATATGGTTAAGCAAAGTTTTGTGCCTTTAAGTGTTCTATCACACATGAAAAGACAACCTACAAAACAGGAGAAAACCCATATAAATATATGAGATAAATAATTCTAGCAAATTAATATTAAAGATAAGTAATTACAATTGGACAAAGAATCTGATACACATTTCTCCAAGAAAAAATTACACAAATAAATGGCCAATTAAAGAAAAAATGTTTGAACATCATTAGTCTTGAGGGCAACGAAAATAAAAACTTCAGTGAGAGAGGAGCCTGGATGACTCTGCTGAACGTCAGACTCTTAGTTTCTGCTCAGGTCATTATCTTGGGGGTCTGGAATCAAGCCCCATGTTGCGTATCTGGCTCTGTGCTCAGAGCGAAGTCTGCTTGTCCCACTCCCTCCCCCTGCTTGTGCTCTTACTCTCTCTCCCTCCAATAAAAACATAAAATCTTAAAAAGAAAACTTCAATGGGAAACTACTTCATACCCATTAAGAATTTTGAAAAGACAGGAGTACCCGCATGTCTCACTCCCGTTAATGACTCTGCTTGTGATTTCAGCTCAGGTGATGATAAGCTCTGTGTTAGACGCTTGGGCTCAGCAGGGCATCTGCTTGAGATTAGCTTCCTATCCCCCTGCCCCTCTACCTACTTCTACGGGCTCTCTCTCTAAAACAAATAAGTCTTCAAATTAAAAAAAAAAAAAAAAAAAAATTTCGAGACAGAATCAAGTTATCACAAGATTAGGGAGGAACTGGGATCTTCAACACAGAATGTGAGAATGTAACATGGTGCATATAGTATGCACACTGGCCCTACAGATCATTTAAATTTTAATTACCAGCCCATCAGACTCTACTCCATTCCGGAAGAAGTAAAAACATGCATACAACAAAAACAAGTTCAAAAATGTTCACAGTAGCATGAATCATTTTATGCAAAAGATGGGGGACAGTAAATGTCCATCAACAGTTAACAAAATAAAGTGAATATCCAAATACAGGAATTTTGCTATTAAAAATAATGAAGCTGCCTTCTAGGAAAGATGGAGTAGGAGGATCCTAAGGCACCTGTCCCAAGGATACACCTAGGTAACACCCTATCAGTGTAAATAACCCAGAAACAACCCAAAGAGATCAAGAACAAACCCCACAACTAAATGTAGAGCAGAGGCCACAGAGAACAAGGTAGAGGAAGACAGAAGACACAGCAGGGAGTTGAACAGATCTGAGAACGAGTACAAGAGGGAGGAACACCCCTGAGCAAGAAGGGGAAGGGCACAAACACCCACACAGTGAGCTCAAGCAAGGAAGAACAATCCTCTAATACCAAATGCATGAGTTCTTACACAAGACAGACTTAAAACCTGAAATCATAAATAGGCAGAGTCAGGCAGAGAGAGAGGAGGAATCAGGCTCCCTGAGAGCAGAGAGCCCGATGTGGGGCTCGATCCCAGGACTCTGGGATCATGACCTGAGCCGAACGCAGAGGCCTCAACCCACTGAGCCACCCAGGCGCGCCTTAAAACCTGAAATTATAAAGGAAACTAGAGTCTAGTTTCTAGAGGAAACTGAGTTCCCTCTACTAATAGGACAGCAAAACAAAAAGCTCAGGGAAATCCGGCATAGAAGCGGCAGTTTGAAAAATGCTTGTTCATAAGGGAGAGACAGTTATCTACTAATCTCAGAGCATGTCCTATAGGGACAAAGGTCCCTGGGAGACTCCTTTAGGAACAGGGGAACAGATAGGCACCATCTCCCTCAGCTGCCTACCACCCACCCCCAACCTGGCATATGCCTGGCAATGGGGCATATGGACCCCAGCAAGAAAAAACTCACTATTTAACTTGTAACACTGCACTTAGATCTGCCCCTCCAATATGCTCCTGGACAGAGTTCATCCAAGACACAGGCCACAGTAAGTGTGAAACCAGCCCCAGTAGGGGCCAGCACCACTCCAAAGACACTCTTGTCCTGGGGAAAGGTAAAAATAACCACACACACTAGACCACTACAGCCCCAAGTATGGGATGGGGAAGTCTGACTATAGCTCCACCCACATAAAAACTTCTAAAAAGAGAGAAGCCTGGGTTATAATCTGTTTTTAGGGCTCCCTACTCAGTGGGGAGTCTGCTTTTCCCTCCTCCTCTCTCTGCATGCCACTTCCCCTGCTTGTGTTCCTTGGGTCAAATAAATAAATCTTTTTAAAAAGTCATAAATATGTATGCACCCAAAATGGGAGCAATCAAATAAGTAAAGCAGTTAACAAACATAAAGGAAGTAACTGACAGTAAGACGATAGTAAGGGAATTTAAGCACTTACTGTTAAACACTTAAAACAATGGACAGATGATCCGAACAGAAAATCAATAAAAATCCACAAGAAAACGGTGACTTTGAATGACACACTGGACCAGATGGAGTTCACAGATATATTTAGAGCATTTCATCCTAAAGCAACAATATATACAGTCTGTTGAAGTGCAGATGGAACATTCTCCAGAAGACGTCACCTATTAGCCCACAAAACAAGTGTCAACAAATAAAATTTAAAAATCAAAGTCATACCATGCATATTCCCTGAACACAACATTATGAAAATGAAAACTAGAAATCAACCACAGGAAGAACTCTGGGCAAATACATGGAAATCAAAGAGCAAGCTACTAAAAGCAATGAATGGGTGAATACAGAAATCAAGGAGGAAATTAAAAAAAAAAAAAAAAAAAACATGAAAATGAAAACAACAGTCCAAAACCTTTGAGGTGCAGCAAAAGCTATTCTAAAAGGAAGTTTATAGCAATACAGGCCTACCTCAGGAACCAAGAAAAGTCTCAAAAAACCTAAGCTGGTACCTAAAAAATGTGCGCCTAGAAAAAAGGGTGCCTGGGTAGCTCAGTCATTAAGCATCGACCTGCAGCTCAGGTCATGGTGTCAGGGTTCTGGGACTGGAGCCCCCCATGAGGCTCTCTACTCGGTGAGGAGCCTGCTCCTCTGGTTCCCTCTGCCTGCTGCTCCCCCTACTTAGGCTTGCTCTCTACCAAATAAATAAATAAAATCTCTAAAAACTAAATAAATAAAGCTAGAAAAAGAACAAAGAAAGCTCAAAACCAGTAGAAGGCAATAATAAAGATGAAATAATAAAGATGAAAGCAAAAATAAGTGAAATACAAAATACAACAGATCAATGAAACTAGGAATTGGTTTTCTGAAAACGTCAACAGAACTGATAAATCAGACTCATCCAAAGAGACTGCAAATAAAATTATAAATGAAAGAGGACATAACAACCAACACCACTGAAATACAAAGGATTGTAAAAGAATATGAAAAATTATATGCAAACAAATTCCACAACCTAGAAGAAATGGATAAATTCCTAGAAACATATAACCTCCCAAAACTGAAGCTGGAAAAATAGAAAATTTGAGAACAGACCCATAACCAGCAATGAAATTGAAATCAAAATGAAAACACTCTAAAAGAAAAAAAATTCCAGGACCAGAGATCATCTTGTGGATTCTACCAAACATTTAAAGAAGAGTTAACAGATATTCTTTTTTTTTTTAAAGATTTTATTTATTTATTTGACATAAAGAGATCACAAGTAGGCAGAGAGAGGAAGGAAGCAGGCTCCCTGCTGAGCAGAGAGCCCAATGCAGGACTCGATCCCAGGATCCTGAGACCATGACCTGAGCCAAAGGCAGAGGCTTAACCCACGGAGCCACCCAGGTGCCCCAAGATTTTATTTATTTGACAAAGAGAGAGAGCAAGACAGTGAGAGAGGGAATACAAGCAGGGGGAATGGGAGAGGGAGAAGCAGGCTTCCCACCCAGCAGGGAACCCCATCTGGGGTTTTATCCCAGGACATTGGGATCATGACCTGAGCCCAAGGCAGAAGCTTAACGACTGAGCCACCCAGGCACCCCATTAATATATATTCTTCTCAAAGTATTCCAAGAAATAGAAGAGGAAGGAAAACCCGAATTCATTTTGTGAGGCCAGAATTACCCTAATACCAAAAACATAGAAACTAACCCCCCCCAAAAAAAGAAAAAAAGAGAACTATAGGCCAATACCTTTGATGAATATAGATGCAAAAATCCTCAGTAAAGTATCAGCAAAATAGAATACAGTAATACATTTAAAAAAAATTATTCACCACAATCAGGTGGGATTTAGTCCTAGGATCCCAAGTGGTTCAATATTTAGAAGTCTTATCAGTATGATAAATCATCACATCCATGAAAAAGGATAAAAACTGTATGATCATTTCAATAAGGGCAGGAAAAACATTTGACAAAGTAAAACAACCGTTCATGACAAAAACACAACAAAGTATGTTTAAAGGGAACATACATCAACATAATAAAGGTCACATATGAAAACCCCACATGAAAATCCGAATTCTTTTCTCCTGAAGTCAGGAATAAGGCAAGAATGTCCACTCTCAGGGCACCTGGGTGGCTCAGTGGGTTGGGCCTCTGCCTTCCATTCAGGTCATGATCTCAGGGTCCTGGGATCAAGCCCGGTATCAGGCTCCGTGCCCAGTGAGGAGTCTGCTTCCCCCCACCCCCTGCCTGCCTCTCTGCCTACTTGTGATCTCTGTCAAATAAATAAATAAATCTTAAAAAAAACAAAACAACTGTCCACTCTTAGCACCTTTGGTCAACAGAATACTGAACTCCTAGCCATAGCAATTAGACAACAAAAAGAAACAAAAGGCATCCAATTTGGTAAGAAGTAAAACTTCTACTATTTATAGATGACACGATACTCCATATAGAAACCTATAAAGACTCTACCAAAAAACTACCCGAACTAGGGATACCGAGGTGGCTCAGTCCATTAAGTGTCTGCCTTTGGTTCGGGTCATGATCCCAGGGTCCTGGGATAGAGTCCCACATTGGGCTCCTTGGTCAGTGGGGAGACTGCTTCTCCCTCCACGTGCTTCTCCCTCTGCCTGCTGCTCCCCTCTGCTTGTGCTCTCTCTCTCTGACAAATAAAATCATAAAACAAACAAAAACTACCAGAACTGATAAATGAATTCAGAAAAGTTGAAGGATTACAAAAATCATATACAGAAATCTGTTGCTTTTGTATAAAATAATAAAGCAGCAGAAAGAGAAAACAATCCCAATTTACAATTGCACCAAAAATAAAAAAATATTTAGGGGGACGCCTGGGTGGCTCAGTTGGTTGGGCGGCTGCCTTCGGCTCGGGTCGTGATCCCAGCATCCTGGGATCGAGTCCCACATCGGGCTCCTTCCTCGGCAGGGAGCCTGCTTCTCCCTCTGCCTCTGCCTGCCACTCTGTCTGCCTGTGCTTGCTCTCTTGCTCTCTCTCTCTGACAAATAAATTAAAAAAAAAATCTTAAAAAATAAATAAATAAATAAATAAAAATATTTAGGATCAATTTCACTGAAGAGCTGAAAGACCTTTACTCTGAAAACTATAAAACCACTGATCCAAGGAATTAAAAATGATACAAACAAATGGACTGGAATAACAAATGTTCAAATGTCCACACTACCAAAGCAATCTACAGATTTAATGCAATCCTTATCAAAATACCAACACCATTTTTCTCAGAACTAGAACAAACAATCCTAAAATATTTATGGAATCACAGAAGACCCCTGAATAGCCAAAGCAATCTGAGGTTTTACAATTCCAGATTTCAAGTTATACTACACACAAAGCTGTATTATTAAAACAGTATCGCAGTGACACAAATATACACACCAGATAAATGGAACCGAATAGAGAGCCCAGAAACAAATCTATGATTACACTGTCAATTAATCTTCAAAAAGGAGGCAAGAATTACAAATGGGAAAAAGGCAATCTGTTCAACGAATGGTGTGGGGAAAACTACATGCAAAGTCGTAAAACTGGATCACCTTTTCAAGCCATACACAAAAAGAAACTCAAATGGATTAAAGACCTAAATGTTAGACCTGAAAACATAAAAATCATGGTAGGGAGCACAGGCAGGACTCTCTCCGACACTGGTGCTAATTTTATATATATATATATATATATATATATATATATATATATATATATAT
>JAHRIG010009241.1:1518243-1643711 GCA_020311275.1 Eira barbara | reverse complement strand
TATATATATATATATATATATATATATATATATATATATATATATATTTATTTATTTAATATGCCTCCTAAAGCAATGGAAATAAAAGTGAAAATGAACTATTGAGATTACATCAAAATAAAAATCTTCTGCAAGGGGTGCCTGGGTGGCTCAGTGGGTTAAAGCCTCTGCCTCAAGCTCAGGTCATGATCCCAGGGTCCTGGTATCAAGCCCCGCATCCCTGCTCGGCAGGGAGCCTGCTTGCCCCTCTCTCTTTGCCGGCCTCTCTGCCTACTTGTGATCTCTGTCTGTCAAATAAATAAATAAAATCTTAAAAAAAAAAAAAAAAAAAAAAACTGCAAAACCAAGGAAACAAACAACAAAACTAAAAGGGAACCTACTGAATGGGAGGAGATACTTGCAAAAGAAATCTCTGATAAAGGGTTAGTATCCAAAATATGTAAACAACTTATACAGCTCAACACCAAAAAAACAAAACAAAACAAAAACAAAAACAAAAATCCCAAATAATCCAATTTTAAAAATGGACAGAGGAAATGAACACCCATTTCTCCAAAGACGACTGATGGCCAACAGACCCATGAAAAGATGCTGAAGATTACTCAACATGAGAGAAATGTAAATCAAAGCCACAATGACATACTGGGGCATGTGGTTAGGTGTCAGTGGAGCATGTGATTCTTGAATTTGGGATTGTGAGCCCCAGCCCCACATGGAACATAGAGATTAATTTTTTAAAATTCTTAAAAAAAAAAAACAAAACCACAATGAGATATCACCACACACCTTCAGAATGGCTAAAATCAAAAATCCAGAAGAGAACAAGGTATGGCAAAGATGTGGATAAAAAAGGAACACTCCTTCACTATTGGTGGGAATGCAAACTGGTACAGCCATTCTGGAAAACATTATGAAGTTCCTCAAAACGTGAAAAACAGAACTACTCTATGATCCAGTATTTTCAGTAATGAGTATTCACCAAAAAATACAAAAACACAAATTCAAAAGGATATATGCACTCCTTATGTTTACTGCACGATTATTTACAACAGTTGAATTATGGAAGCAGCCTATTTGTTGCTGAATGAAAGGATAAGACAGAATCTTATTCAGTCATTTAAAAAAAAAATCTTGTCATTTGAAACAACATGGATGGAGCTAGAGGTTATAATGTTAAGCAATATAAGTCAGTCAGAGAAAGACAAATACTGTACTGTTTCACTCATACATGAAATTTAAGAAACAAAACAAATGAAAAATGGGGAAAAAAGGGACGAACCTAAAAACAGACTTTTAATTATAAATGACAAACTAATGGTTGCCAGAAGGCAAGTGGGTCAGTGGGGATGGGTGAACAGGTGATGGGAATTAAGAGTACACTTATCTTGATTAGCACTAACATAAATTGTGAATCACAATACTATGCCTCTGAAATTAACATTAACACTCTGTGTTAATTACACTGCAATTAAAATTTTGTAAAAAAAAAAAAAATTAAGTACTGGGGGACATCTGGATGGCTCAGTCAGTTAAGTCCAACTCCTGATTTCAGGTGAAGTTATGATCTCAGAATCCTGAGAATGAAGACCCGAGTCCAGCTCCACACTCCGGGCAGAGTCTGCTTGAGATTCTCTCTCCCCCAACCCATCTGCCCCTCCCCCATCTCGCTCACTCGATCTCTAAAGTGAGTAAAATCTTTTTTTTTTAAATATATATATATTTTAAAGATTTTATTTATTTATTTGACAGAGAGAGAGAGATCACAAGTAGGCAGAGAGGTACGTGGGGGAGAGAGGGGAGCAGGTTCCCTGCTGAGCAGAGAGCCCGACGTGGGGCTCAATCCCAGGACCTGAGATCATGACCTGAGATCATGATCAAGCCGAAGGCAGAGGCTCAACCCACTGAGCCAACCCAGGTGCCCCTAAAGTGAGTAAAATCTTAAAAAAAAAAAAAATTAAGAACTGGCTATACAAGCTACAGTAGGGATGAACTTTGAAAACACGTTAAGTGAAAAGACCAGTTCAAACTAGGCAAATACATAACAGCAAATTGTTTCCTTAGAGAAAGGGTTATGGAGGGATTAGGGAAGAGAATACAGGATTTTGTTTTCATATGATGAGCATATTCTAAAATTGACAATGGTAATGGTTACACAACTTTATTAATTAAAAAACATGAGACACCCCGCTGGCTCAATCAGTAGAACACACAACTCCTGATTTGGAAGTTGTATATTCAAGCCCCACATTGGGTGGAGAAATTACTTTAACGATAAAATCTTTTTAAAGAAAAACAAAAACTCTGAATTTCAACCTTCAAAAGGATGCATTCTACGGTTGATTGAATTGCAGTTCTGCAATACGCAACCAAAAGAAAAATTAGTCAACAAATTTAAATGAACCTTATCAGACTATTTATGGATTAAGTAGACTTCAGTTTTGTTTCTTTCCATTCCATTTTTATTTAAATTACAGATCAACACACTGATTTTGCCCATTCATGGACACATTATCTATAACTAATCCCCATGGCAGTTACACCTAAAACAGATTATGGCTTATATCGTATTATAAAATACATCTATTTTATGGCATAAAATAATGACAGTTAGTGTTTTGTTTTGTTTTGTTTTAAGATTTTATTTATTTTACGGAGAGAGAGGAACACAAGCAGGGGGAATGGGAGAGGGAGAAGCAGACCTTCCACCAAGCAGAGCCTGATGTGGTGCTCAATCCCAGAACTCTGGGATCGTGACCCGAGAAGAAGGCACCCACTTCACAACTGGAATGAGCCACCCAGCCTCCTTTATGGTGACAATTGTTGAAAAGCAATCTATTTAGCTTCCTATACCATACTTGGAAGTACATATGCTGTGAATGATTACTACTAGTTTATCTGGTTAAATGGATATAATACAATGGATAATTTATCCTTACACCTAATTCTTCATTTAAATAGACCTTCTAAAGTTCCCATCACAGAGAAAATATAAAAATAAGGGATCTTTCCCTTAGCAGGCAGCCTCGCTCACCCACCTTAGGGGAAAAACAAACAAACTATCCTCCATCCTTCATTTATTCCCAGCTCTGGACTTAAAAAAGAATAATAATTTTTATTCCTCTGCTTTTGCTTTTAAAACACCACACTGGGGTGCCTGGGTGGCTCAGTGGGTTAAAACCTCTGCCTTCGGCTCTGGTCATGATCTCGGGGTCCTGGGATCGAGTCCCACATCGGGCTCTCTGCTCGGCAGGTAACCTGCTTCCTCCCCTCTCTCTGCCTGGCTCTCTGCCTACTTGTGATCTCTCTCTGTCAAATAAATAAATAAAATCTTTAAAAAAAAAAAACAACAAAAAAAACCACATTTAGTATCTTTTACTAAGAATATGTTACAAAAATACCAGTGAGGAACAAGATACTTCAACACAAAACAGCTACAGAAAATAATCTTTTCTTTCCAATTACTTAGCATTACAATGTTGTATAATTTATCCCAAAATAAGAAAACAAATCTGGCACTGAAATGAGTACTAACCTTCCAGTAATCAGTCTGTAAACTGTAGTATCTCTGATATGCAGATAATGCTGAAAAAAGAAAAGTAATTATTAGTGAATTTTTTATGTCTCATTTGAAAATCCACACAACAAAGATTTTAAATTTTTAATAAGCTGCCCCTCCAGCCTGCATCTCAGCACACTATGATATAAGTAGCAAACAATTTACTATTTATGGGCTACCAATAAAATTATCTATGAACACAACAGAAATAAACAATCTACAGGCAATTATTATCATTATAATACAAAATCATTATCACATTTTATCCTTGCTTAAATAAATGTCCAGTCTTGACTATTACTTCAATCACTTTGGTTTCCCTCATGGGACAAATCTCATGGTTATTTTCTAAGCCTATTACATGCTATAATAAATTTTCTAATTTTTCCTCAAAAATCCAACTCACTTCCCAAGAAAATAAAAGCACATACATACATGCTTCTGTTGAAACGGATGAAATTTGGCAGTTTGGAATTTATGAGCAAATGGGTAAGAATTCTTGAGATATTTTTGGTCCAAAAAGGTGACCTTATTATAGCATGGGGAGAGGACTCATGGGGACAAAGAGCTGCAGTGGGATTGTGAGGAGTGACTGATTATACATCAGTCTTTTTAATTACTGGGGATGAGAGATAGCTTAAGTCTAGAAGGAATATGGAAAGAAGACTTTCAGGACCTTGAGGGACTAGCTGCTATTAAGATAAGGTGACTTTTTTCTTTAATAAAACATAAACACTGGGGCACGCCCCAGTCTGCCTTCAGCTCAGGTCATGATCCCAGGGTCTTGGGATCAAGCCCTACATTCGGCTCCCTATTTGGTGGGAAGCCTGCTTCTCCCTCTCCCACTCCCCCTGCTTGTGTTCGCTCTCTTGCTGTGTCTCTCTGTCAAATAAATAAATAAAAACTTTAAAAAAAAAAAATTAAAAAAAAAAAACATAACCACGAAGGCACTAAAGCAGCCCCAAGTTCCTTGAGGAAGGTCACACTTTGCAGTTTCAGTTATCAGTGGGCTGCAAGCCATAAGGAGATTTAATTTAAGCTTTATGTCTATTGCTTTTGTTTCCCTCATCAATATAATCAACATTACCTTGAGCTACCACTAGTTTCAATTTAATTTCAAAAGGGTTATCCCCGTGCTCCCTAAACCATCCAAAGGTATAAAAGGTTTGGGATCACTTGAAGCAGTTTCTGCCAACCCTAAAAAAAAAGGCACGGAAGGTAAAAAGGTAAAAGAGATGTGACATAAATCCGTTAGAATTTATGGCAACACTAAGGTAAATTAAAAAGGGGCACCTAGGCGACACAGTGGGTTAAGCAACTGCCATCTGCTCGTCCCAGGGTCCTGAAATAGAGGCCCGCCTCCAGCTCTCTGCTCAGTGGGGAGTTTGCTTCTCCCTCCTGCCTTTCTCCTCAGCTTATTATACTCTCAAATAAATTAATGAAATCTTTAAAAAAAAAATAAAAATTTTAAAAAATAAAGAACACAGGAAATTCTGACATTTTCAGTAGTACCTGAAAGTCTTTAAAATTTTTAAAACATTTTATTTATTTATTTGATGGAAAGAGAGATCACAAGTAGGCAGAAAGGCAGGCAGAGAGAGAGGAGGAAGCACGCTCCCCGCTGAGCAGAAAGCCAGATGTGGGGCTCGATCCCAGGACCCTGAGATCATGACCTGAGCCGAAGGCAGAGGCTTATTAACTCACTGAGCCACCCAGGCACCCCTAAATTTATTTCTTAAATTACTTCAGGGGGAACATTTACAGTAAAATAGTTAGAGGGGCATTTTACTTGCCCCTCTAAGTCCAAGTAAAATGACATATCAGTAGTACACCAGAAGAAGAGCTAGTACAAAATGTAATATGCTGAAGATTTTCATATCTCAAATAATCATTTTTATTATTTTAGACATTTTTCACAATACAACTGTAAATATTATCTAAATTCCTTCCATGGAAGGGCCTAGGTGGCTCAACAACTGGGCAACAGACTCTTGATTTTGGCTCATGATTTCAGCTCAGGTCCACGGTCTGAGGGTCGTGAGATGGAGCCCAGGGTAGATCCTGCTTCGGGTTCTCCACCACCCTCACATACCCATGAAGGTCTCTCAAGCACAAGTGCGCTCAAGCTCTCTCAAAAACAAATCAAATCAAATCAAATCTTCCACAGACTTCATTACACAAAGTTAGAAGAGAAAAAACTAAAGGGAAAGTTGCCCCCCTTCCTCGCTCCTTCCTTCCTTCCCTTTTTATTACTATTTGAGAGAGCTGAGAGAGAGCAGAAGTAACGGACAGGGTGAGTCACAGAGGAGAAGCAGACTCCCAGCTGAGCAGGGAGCCCCAGGAGGTACTCAATTCCAGGACCCTGGGGTCATGACCTGAGCCAAAGGCAGACACTTAGCTGACAGACCCAACCACACATCCTAAACTTGCTTTTTTCAAATACTTTCATAAAATTAAAATAATCAGAATTTTTAAGTATGCAAACTTAATGCTCTGGAAATAATGTGTATGTAAGAATCCTTTCTCATTAATACACTACATTTCATGTCTAAGAAATGACTAAATGACTAAAGGATTTATTTTTATTTTTTTTAAAGGATTTATTTTTAATTTTTTTTAAAAGGATTTATTTTTAAAACAACTCTAAACAACTAAATTCATAGTACAATGAGTCACATTTTACTGCATATTATATACTGCCCAGGGCAAACGGCTCTAGTAGGAAAGGTCAGGGTAGCAAAACCTTAAGAGAAACACCCAACCCAGCCCACTCCAGTCCTCTTATTCAAAGTGGGGAAACAGAAACAGAAAAATTCAATTCATTTCACAAAGGCAAAGGCTCACAGAACAGTGAAAGCTAATCATAGTCTTGATAAGACACTTCCCCTCGCCCTCCCAACTTTACCACATTACCGTTTACAGCAGTTCCTTCTAATTGATATACTAATTTAATTTTAGAAAAAAATTGCAAGACATACCCAGGGCAAAAACACAATCTGAAAATAACAAGCATCAGAAGGAAAATGAAAAGTATATGGGAGTTATCAAACTGGGAATTCAACAACACAATATGCTAACAATATGCTAACTAGTACATAAACAGAACAGCATGCAAGAACAGAAGGGCAATGGAACCAGAGAAGACAGAAATGGTAACAAAGGATCAAGAAGAAATGCTGAACTTCAAAAACACTGTAACAAGAAAAAAAAAATGCCTTTGATGGGATTATTAGTACACTGGATACAGGTGGGGAAAGAATACTGGAGATAAAGAATTTATCAAAGAATCCTCAAAAACCAAAAACTGGGGAATATTTGCTGCAGGGAGAGGGAGATAAGAGGACTGTGGGGCTACAAAAAAATTGAACAGTGTGTAATTGGTCTACCAGAAGGTAAAACAGTTCGGAGAAAAAAAGAAATTATTTCAAATAATAATGACAAAGAATTTCTCCCAAAATTAATGTCAGACAAATAAATGACAGATCCAGGAAGCTCAAGAGAACACCAAGGAAGAAAAAAGTCCAAAGGCAAAAGTAATTTAGGCATATTACTTTTATTTTTTAAAGATTTTATTTATTTATTTATTTATTTATTTATTTATTTGAGATACACGGAATGAGAGAAAGAGAGAGCAAGCACGAGCAGAGGGTACAGGCAGAGGGAGAGGGACAAGCAGACTCCCTGCTGAGGAGGAGCCCAATGTGGGACTCGATCCCAGGACACTGGGATCACGACCTGACCCAAACACAGATGCTCAACCCACTGAGCCACCACGGTGTCCCATGGCACCTGAACTGAAGGCAGATGTCCAACTAAGCCACCCAGGTGTCCTATGGCGTATCATTTCTAAACAAGAGAAACTAAAAGATTTTTTTTTTTTTTTTTGAAGACTTTTATTCATTTGAGAGAGAGAGAGAGCACAAGCAAGGGGAGAGGCAGAGGCAGAGGCAAACTCTCCACTGAGCAGGGAGCCCAGTGCAGGATTTGATCCAGTCAGGACCCTGAGATCATGACCTGAGCCAAAGGCAAATGCTTAACCATCTAAGCCACCCAGGTGTCCCGAAAAGATTTTTTAAAAACAATCCAGAAACTAGAGGGAGAAAAAACACCTTTCCTACAGAAAAGCAAAGATAAGAATTATTCAAACTCTCAGAAGATGGGAGTAGAATACTTAAATTCTGGGGGAGAGGGGAGGAAGCCAACCTAAAGTAAAATTATCTCTTAAAAGTGAAGGAGGGGCAAATGGATGGCTCAGGATCTCAGGGTTACAGGGTTGATCCAGGTGGACATGGGGCCTGCTTAGGTTTTTTTTTTTCATATCCTTCTCCAAACTTCCCCTTGCTTGCACATTTGTGCACACTCTCTCTTTAAAAAAAAAAAAGGTAAGGAAATACCTTCTCAAAGAAGCAAACATGAGAGAAATTGCTGACAGAGAGCTGCCTTACCAAATATATATATACACATAGGTGTATATACATATTTTTAAAAGAAGTTCTTACAAAGAAAACAATACAAGTCCAAAACGCCAAACTACGTGAAGAAAGGAAAGAAAGGAAGAAAGGAAAATAAGTAAATGTAAAATTAAAACTTATTTTTCTTACTAGCTGATCTAAAAGATAACCATTCAAAATACCAACCTGTGTTTTTTATTACGTTTTGTACGTCTCATATAAACATACATAAAACAGATATTTTTCAACTTAGAGTTATGTTTAATAATCCCACTGTAAGTTGAAACTATTATAAATGGAAAACCCATTTAATATAACCAACTGCCATACATAATAGCTTAGCCTAGCCTACCTTACATGAGCTCAGAAGACTCACATTAGCCTTTATGAAGTTGGGCAAAATCTAGCACAATGCCTATTTTATAATAAAAAGCTGAGGGGTGCCTGGTGGCTCAGTTAGTTAAGTGTTCAATCTATATCTCAGCTCAGGTCTTGATATCAGGGTCATGAGCTGCTTTTAAAAAAATGGGATCTATAACAAAGTGCTGAATACCTCAAATAATTTATTGAATATCATAATGAAAAAACAGATGATTGCAATCGTTACATGGGTATAGAAAGGTTGTTGGTATACTGGCCGTTTACCCTCATGATCTCATGACTTATTAGAATATGTGGCTTGCTATGTTCACCAGAGACTCACCTTTTTTTTTTTTTTAAAAGATGTATTTATTTGAGAGAGAGAGGGAATGAGAGAGAGCATGAGGCGGGAGGGTCTGAGGGAAAAGCAGACTCACCACTGAGTAGGGAGCCTGATGCAGACTCGAGCCTTGGACTCCAGGATCATGACCTGAGCCGAAATTAGTCTTTTACCAACTGAACCACCCAGGCGTCCCCAGAGACTCACTTTTTAAAAAGCTCCAAACAAGCCACAATAATCTAGGTTTTCCATCCCTGCTACATGTGATACTTAGCAGAAACTGGTGCCAGAAATGACAAGCTCCAAACGAGCTCCAAACACTTTCAAAAAACGTGTTTATCCACTTTTCAGTTTCATCCTATTCATATGCCTGATGACCCTCCTCCAGATTATTACCATCTAACTGTAATAATAAAAATGTACCAGTAACATAACAGTACCATTAACATAACAGAACCAAACTGCATCCACTTAAGGGAAGAAAAGAGGTCACACTCTTGATTCTAATCCCAAATTGTTTCTCTAGGTCATGACCTTAGGTCAACTTCCGTACCAGTTCCTAAATCACCCTAACCCAAAATCCCAACCATGAGACCTACTCAAAAAGGCGCCTGGGTGACTCAGTTGTTAACCGTCTGCCTTCAGCTCAGATCATGATCCCAGGGTCCTAGGATCGAGTCCCACTTCGGGCCCCCTGCTCAGCAGGGAGTCAGCTTCTCCCTTTCCCACTCCTCCTGCTTGTGTTCCCTCTCTCACTATGTCTCTCTCTGTCAAATAAATAGATAAAATTTAAAAAAAAAAAAAAAAAAAAAAAAAAAAGAAGGTGCATTTACAACATGAGTTCCTCTTCTCCCATTCTCTGGCCACTGAATAAATTACCTGCTCATCATCGAATGCTGTTTGTTGTATTTGGTAAATGGTACTGAGTAGAGAAAGAAGTTACCATTTTGTAAGAACTGCAGTGGCCCAGAGGCACATGAAAGGATCTTATTGAAGAGAAGAACAAAGGCAAAAGAAACATAGATAAAATTACATTTCCTTACAACTTACACCCCCCCAGCAACGAACACCTCAGAAAGAGAGCTCCTCTTCAAGAAGCTCCAGTTACTGCCTTAAAATTAATGCTTTGCTAGAGGCAGAAAGTAATGTTTGCTAGATAACAGCCAGACATCCAGGATCCTATAAATCTTCTTTAACATATGACAATCCTTTTAGAAACTCCCTTTATCTCTACCCCTCCCAACTTAGAGAGTATATTATCAGTCACTTACAAACCCAGTTCTTTCTGCCCTACGATCCTGTCTCCATATTTGAATAAAAACACCTTTTTGTACCAAAAAAAAAAATCTCAAAAATCTCTGACCATTGGCTCAGAGACCCACATCACATCATTTCCATATATCACTAGTCTGGGAAAAGATCCAAGTTCAAAAATTCAAATACACCTTCTATTTAAATGCATATTATTTTTCATACCATTACAAAGACAAAAAATCTTAAATCAAACCAGAGTAAATTGGAGACTGCCCATATATATATATATATTTATACTAAATTTATACTGATTACTCTAGGGTAGACATTTCAAAACATTTTTTTAAGAAGTGGTTAAGAGGGGCACCTGGCTAGTATCCAAAATCTATAAAGAACTTATCAAACTCAACACCCAAAGAACAAATAACCAAATTAAGAACTGGCAGAGGGGAAAAAAAAAAAAAAGAAAAGAAATGGCAGAGGATATAAACAGACATTTCTGCAAAGAAGACATCCAGATGGCCAACAGACACATGAAAAAATGCTCCACATCACTCACCATCAGGGAAATACAAATCAAAACCACAATGAGATACCACCTCACACCAGTCCAAATGGCTAAAATTAACCAGTCAGGAAACGACAGATGCTGGCGAAGATACGGACAAAGGGGAACCCTCCTACACTGTTGGTGGGAATGCAAGCTGGTGCAGGCACTCTGGAAAACAGTATGGAGGCTCCTCAAAAAGTTGAAAATAGAGCTACCCTAAGACCCAGCAATTGCACTACTGGGTATTTACCCTAAAGATACAAATGCAGTGATCCGAAGGGGCACATGCACCCCAATGTTTATAGCAGCAATGTGCACAATAGCCAAACTATGGAAAGAACCTAGATGTCCATCAGCAGATAAAGAAGATGTGGTGTATACAGACAATGGAATACTATGCAGCCATCAAAAGAAATGAAATCTTGCCATTTGCCATGATGTGGATGGAACTAGAGGGTATTATGCTGAGCGAAATCAGTCATTCAGAGAAAGACAATTATCATATGATCTCCCTGATATGAGGAATTTGAGAGGCAAAGTGGGGGGTTTGAGGGGTAGGGAAGGAAAAAAAATGAAACAAGATGGGATCAGGAGGGAGACAAACCATAACAGACTCTTAATCTCACAAAACAAAATGAGCGTTGCCAGGTGGAGGGGCGTAGAGAGAGGGTGGTTGGGTTATGGACACTAGGCATGGTATGTGCTATGGTGAGTGCTGTGAAGTGTGTAAGCCTGACAATTCACAGACCTGTCCCCCCGGGGCAAATAATACATTATATGTTAATAAAAAATTAAAAATTAAAAAAAGAGGGGTGCCTGGGTGGCTCAGTTGTTGAATGTCTGCCTTCGGCTAGGTCATGATCCCAGGGTCTTGGGAACAAGACCCACATCAAGCTCCCTGTTCAGCTTGATTCTCCCTCTTCCACTCCCCCTGCTGGTATTCCCTCTCTCACTGTCTCTATCAAATAAATAAAATCTTTTTTAAAAAAATATTGGTAAGGGGCGCCTGGGTGGCTCAGTGGGTTAAGCCGCTGCCTTCGGCTCGGGTCATGATCTCAGGGTTCTGGGATCGAGCCCCGCATCGGGCTCTCTGCTCAGCAGGGAGCCTGCTTCCTCCCCCCTCTCTGTCTGCCTCTCTGCCTGCTTGTGCTGTCTGTCAAATAAATAAAATCTTTAAAAAAAAAAAATTGGTAAAAAAGCAGAAAAAATGCAATCATTTATAATCAGAAAAGGCAAAAGAATGGAAGACAAAAATAAGAACAAAGAATAAAAGCAATAAAGACAAAAAAACAGGGCACCTGGATGGCTCAGCAGGTTAAGCCTCTGCCTTCAGCTCAGGTCATGACCTCGGGGTCCTGGGATTGAGCCCCGCATTAGGGTCTCTGCTCAGCAGGGAGTCTGCTTCCCCCCTCTCTCTCTGCCTGCCTCTCTGCCTACTTGTGATCTCTCTCTCTGTGACAAATAAGTAAATAAATAAATAAATCTTTTTTTAAAAAAAGACAAATAACAAATACGGCAGCTATTAATCTAACTGTATCAATAACAATTATACCCCCAAGAGTCCAAGATGGCAGAGGAGTAGGAGACCTAAATCTCGTCTGGTCCCAGGAATTCAGCTAGATAGCTATGAAACCATTCTGAAAACCTACGAACTCAGCTGGAGAACAAAGAAAAAAATACCAGCAACTCTATGAACAGAAAAGCAATCATTTTCTGCAGGGTAGGAGGTGTGGAGGCGTGAATCTGAGATGACACATGGGAAGACAGACCACGGGGCAGAGGGAAGGAGCCTCCGTCAGCCAAGTGACAGAGTAGCAAGGCACAAAACTGCAACTTATAAAAGTCTGCTCTGGTGAGGAATGCTGCTCAGCTGACTAAGTGGGAGGTGGAACCATTGCTGGGACAGTGAGGTCTCAGGATTTTCAGGGTCACAGGAAGACGGGGGTGGGGTGCCTGAGTGTAGCAGAGCACCCACATAGACCAGCCGACTGAAAAGAGTGAGCTGACGAATGGGCTCTCAGCTTGCAGTTGCCATAAACCGTGATTTCCAGCACAGCTGGGCCACTGCCGTCCAACAAATGGCAGGACAGGAGAGAA
Source organism: Eira barbara (assembly GCA_020311275.1). Taxonomy (NCBI): domain Eukaryota; kingdom Metazoa; phylum Chordata; class Mammalia; order Carnivora; family Mustelidae; genus Eira; species Eira barbara. The sequence goes on along the minus strand of JAHRIG010009241.1, from coordinate 1,631,103 downwards.
CCCCTCTTTTCTCCCACAGAAGGAGTGGCAGAGAGAGTGTTGCAGGAGCCTCTTGGGTTTGGAGACTTCAAACAGGGCTGTGTGCCTGAGACAGAAACGCTCGCTTACAGGCCAGGGGAATAAAGAGCACGGACAGGGACCAGGGAGATTAACTGCTTTTCTCTCAGGGTTCACTGAGGAGTAGGACCCCAAGCTCTGGGCTCCTCTGAGGCGAGAGACTGGGAGGCCGCCATTTTCATTCTCATCCTAAAAGCTGTGTGGAAAAGCCTTCAGGGAAGGAAAGCTAGGAGAGCAAACCCGAGCAGATTTCGTAGCCTGGCAAGGGCAGAGCCATACTGCCTGGGGCAAAGATGTTTGAGAATCAAAGCAACAGGTCCCTCCCCAGATCAGCAAGAACATCCAGCCAAGACCAAGTTACTGATGAATGAGAACTGCAAAATCCAGGGCTAGGGCAATACAGCACATAGAATTCATGGCCTTTTCCCCATGATTCCCCATGATTCAACTTTAATTTTTAAAATTTTCTTTTTTTTTAATTTTTCTTATTGAATTATTCTTTTCTTTTTCAACCAACTTCTTATCAATTCCTTTTTTAAAACCTTTAGCTTTCATTCTGTACAGTCATATTCTATCCCTTCATTGTATTCAACCTTATTTTTGTATATCTATATACACATATGTACATATATAAGTGTGTGTGTACATATATATTGTTTCTCTTTCTTTCACGATGCAGTTTCTTCTAACAGATCAAAATATACCCAAAATTTAGAGTATGACTTTGTTCTATTCACCTGATCACATTCTCTTTTTTAAATTTTTCCTCTTTCCTTTTCCAACCAACTTATCAATTACTTTTTAAAAATTTTAATTTTCATTTTTACTGTTATATTCCACCCCTTCATTGTATTTAACCTTATTTTTGTGTATATGTATATATGTTTTTCTTTCTTTAAAATTTTGGGATGAAGTTTCTTCCAACAGACCAAAATACATCCAAATCTAGTGTATGGTGGCTCTGTTCTGTTCACCAGCCTGATCATATTTCTTTCCCTCCTCTTTCCCCCCGCCCCGGTTTCAGGTCTTCTCTGGGGTCAGTGTTACCCTTTCAGCATTTTGTTCATCTGTTCATCTGTTCATCTTTGTTCATCTGTTCTCCCAACAAAATGACAAAACAGAAAAATTCACCTCAAAAGTTAGAACAAGAGGCACCTGCCAGGAACCTAATCAATACAGATCTTTGTAAGATGCTGGAACTTATGTTCACAATAATTATAAAGATACAAGCTGGGTTTGAAAAAAGCATAGAAGACACTAGAGAATCGCTTTCAGGAGAAAAAAAAAATCAACCAAGTCCAAATCAAACATGCTATTAATGAGGTCCAATAAAAATGGAGGCCCTTAAAAAAAAAAAGGAGGCTCTAATTGCTAGGATAAATCAGGCAGAAGAGAGAATCAGTGATACAGAAGACCAAATACAGAAGATGAAGAATAAAGAGCTGAGAAAAAGATAAACAACTACTGGATCACGAGGGAAGAATCCTAAAGATAAGTTATACCATAAAGCCAAACTGTGTTAGAATAACTGGGATCACAGATGAAAAAAGAGAAAGAGAGGAGCAGAAGGTATACTGGAGTGAATTATAGTAGAGAACTTCCCTAATATGGGGAACGAAACAGGCATCAAAGTCACAGAAAGTGCCCTTAAAATCAATAAAATAGATTCAACACCCTGACACATAATAATGAAGCTTACAATTCTCAGAGACAAAGAGAATATTCTGAAAGCAGCTAGGGACAAGAGGCTTGTCACTGACAAGGATAGAAACATTAGATTGGCAGTGGACCTATCTGCACAGACCTGGCAGGCCAGAAAGGACTGGCATGATATATTCGGGTGCTAAATGAGAAGAATATGCAGCCAAGAATATTTTATCCAGCTAGGTTGTCAATGAAAATAGAAGGAATGATAAAAAGCTTCCAGGACATGGGTCGCCTGGGTGGCTCAGTGGGTTAAAGCCTCTGCCTTCAGCTCGGGTCATGATCCCAGGGTCCTGGGATCGAGCCCCGCATCGGGCTCTCTGCTCGGCAGGGAGCCTGCTTCCTCCTCTCTCTCTGCCTGCCTCTCTGCCCACTTGTGATCTCTCTCTGCCAAATAAATAAATAAAATCTTTAGGGGGGAAAAAAAGCTTCCAGGACAAACAGAAACTAAAAGAATTTGCAAACTCCAAACCAGCCCTACAAAATTTATTGAATGGGGTCCTCTAAGCAAAGAGAGAGGCCAAAAGTAACATAGATCAGAAAGGAACAGAGACAATCTACCATAACAGTCACCTTACAGGCAATACAATGGCACTAAATTAGTATCTCTCAATAGTTACCCTGAATGTAAATGGACTAAATACCCCAATCAAAAGACATAGGGTATCAGATTGGATAAAAAAGCAAAACCAATTGATATGCAATCTGCAAGACTCATTTAAGATCCAGAGACACCTCCATATTTAAAGTGAGGTGTGGAAAACCATTTACCATGCTAATGGACTTCAAAAGAAAGCTGGTGGCAATCCTAATATCAGACAAATTAGATTTTAAAAACCAAAGACTATAATAAGAGATGAGGAAGGGCCCTGTATCATACTTACAGAGTCTAGCCAACAAGAAGATCTGACAACTGTAAACACATATGCCCCTAACATGAGAGTAGCCAATTACATAAGCCAATTAATAACAAAATCAAAGAAACACATGGACAATAATATAATAATAGTAGGAGACTTTAACACCCCCCTCACTGATATGGACAGATCATCCAAGCAAAAGATCAACAAGGAAATAAAGGCCTAAATGACACACTGGACCAGATGGATGTCACAAATATACTCAGAAAAAAAAAATTTTTTTTTAATATATATATATATATATAAATTTTTTTTCTGAGTATATATATACTCAGAATATATGTTCTGAATAAATATATGTTCTGAATAAATACACACACACACACACACACACATATATATACACACAAATATATATATATATATATTTATTCAGAACATTCCATCCCAAAGCAACAGAATACACATTCTTCTCTAGTGCACATGAAATGTTCTCCAGAATAGATCACATCCTGGATCACAAATCCAGTCTCAACTGGTACCAAAAGATTGGGATCATTCCTGGCATATTTTCAGACCACAATGCTTTGAAACTCAAACTCAATCATAAGAGGAAAGTTGGAAAGAACTCAAATACACGGAGGCTAAAGAGCATCCTACTAAAGAATGAATGGGTCAACCAAGAAGTTAAAGAAGAATTTTAAAAACTCATGATAAAATGAAAATGAAAACACAACTGTTCAAAATCTTTGGGATAAAGCAAAGGCAGTCCTAAGAGAGAAGGACACAGCAATACAAGCCTTTCTCAAGAAACAAGAAAGGTCTCAAATATACCATCTAACCCTATACGTAAAGAGCTGAAGAAAGAACAATAAATAAAGCCTAAACCTTGCAGAAGGAAAATAATAAAGATTTGAGCAGGAATCAATAAAATAGAAACCAAAAGATGAATAGAACAGACCAATGAAACTAGGGGCTCGTTCTTTGAAAGAATAAGACTGATAAACTGCTGGCCAGACTTATCCAATATAAAAAGAGAAAGGATTCAAATAAATAAAATCATGAATTAAAGAAGAAAGATCACAACCAATACCTAAGAAGTACAATTATAAGAACATATTTTGAGCACCTATATGCCAACAAATTAGACAATCTGGAAGAAATGGATGCCTTTCTAGAGACATATAAACTACTAAAACTGAACTAGGAAGAAACAGAAAAGTTCCAGCAAGGAACTTGAAGCAGTAATCAAAAATCTCCCAATCAAGAAGAGCCCAGGCAGGGCCAAATGGCTTCCCAGCCAAATTCTACCAAACATTTAAAAAAGATTTGGGCACTTGGGTGGCTCAGTTGTTTAAGTGCCTGCCTTCAGCTCAGGTCATGATCTCAGGGTCCTGGGATTGACTTCTCCATCGGGCTCCCTGCTCAGCGGGGAGTCTGCTTCTCCCTCTATCCTTCCCCCTGCTCATGCTCACTCACGTTCTCTTTCTCACAAAAATAAATAAAATCTTTAAAAAATGAATAAATACACAAAATAAAACATAAAACATAAAAGAAAAATACCTATTCTTTTGAAACTGTTCCAAAAAATAGAAATGGAAGGAAAAATTACAAACTCATTTTATGAGGCCAGCATTACCTTGATCCCAAAACCAGACAAACACCCCATCAAAAAGGAGAATTACAGACCAATATCCTTGATGAACGTGGATGCAAAAATTCTCACCAAAATACCAGACAATAGGATTCAACAGTACATTAAAAGGATTACTCAGGGTGCCTGGGTGGCTCAGTGGGTTAAAGCCTCTGCCTTAGGCTCAGGTCATGATCCCAGGGTCCTGGGACTGAGCCCTGAATTAGCCTCTCTGCTCAGCAGGGAGACTGACTCCCCCTCTCTCTCTGCTTACTTGTGATCTCTGTCAAATAAATAAATAAAAAATTTTTAAAAACTTATAGAAGGATTATTCACCACAACCAAGTGGGATTTATTCCAGGGCTGCAAGGTTGGTTCAACATCAGCAAATCAACCAATGTGATACATTAATAAAGGAAAGGACAAGAACCATATGATCCTCTCAATAGACACAAAAAGCTCAGACAAAGTACAGCATCCTTTAATTAAAACTCTTCAAAGTGGGGACGCTTGGGTGGCTCAGTTGGTTAAGCAGCTGCCTTCGGCTCAGGTCATGATCCCAGCGTCCTGGGATCGAGTCCTACATCGGGCTCCTTGCTCGGCAGGGAGCCTGCTTCTCCCTCTGCCTCTGCCTGTGCTCGCTCGCTCTCTCTCCCTCTCTCTCTCTCTCTATGACAAATAAATAAATAAAATATTTAAAAAAAAAAAAAAAAACTCTTCAAAGTGTAGGGACAGAGGTTACATACCTCAGTATCATCAAAGCCGTCCATGAAATCATGTGACTACCATTCTCAATGGAGAAAAACTAAGAGCTTTTCCCTAAGGTCAGGAACAGGAGAGTTCGCCCTGCTATTCTACATAGTACTAGAAGTCCTAGCCTCAGCAATCAGACAACAAAAAGAAAACAAAAGGGATCCCCATCAGCAAAGAAGTCAAACTCTCACTCTTCGCAGATGATAAGAAACTTCCTATGGAAAACCCAGAAAACTCCACTCCAAAACTGCTAGAACTCATACAGGAATTCAACAAAGTGGCAGGATATAAGAATGCACAGCAATCAGTTGCATTTCTATACACCACACCACCAAGAGAGAAGAAAGAAATTAAGGAGTCAATCCCACTTACAACTACACCCAAAACCATAAGATACCTAGGAATAAACCGAACCAAAGAGGCAAAGGATCTGTACTCAGAAAACTATAGAACACTTATTAAAGAAATTGGAAGGAAGACACAAAAAATGGAAAAACGTTCAATGCTCATGGTTTGGAAGAACAAATTTTTTTAATAAATTTTTTTTAAGATTTTATCTATTTGACAGAGAAAGAGACAGCAAGACAGAGCACATAAGCAGGGGGAGGGGCAGAGGGAGAAGCAGGCTTCCACTGACTGAGTAGGGAGCCAGATGCAAGACTTGATGCCAGAATTCTGGGATCATGACCTGAGCCAATGGCAGATGCCTAATGACTAAGCCACCCAAGTGCCCTGGAAGAACAAATATTGTGAAAATGTCTACGCTACCTAGAACAATCTACATATTACTTTTTTCAAGAAATGGAACAAATAATCCTAAAATTTATATGGAACCAGAAAAGACCCCAAATAACCTGAGAAATGCTGAAAAAGAAAACCAAAGCTGATGGCATCACAATTCCAGACTTCAAGTTCTATTACAAAGCTTTCACCATCAAGACAGTATGATACTGGCACAAAAACAAGACACATAGATCAATGGAACATAATACACCCAGGTGCCATTTGCAAGGCACATGGATGGAACTAAAGGGTATTATGCTAAGCGAGATAAGTCAATCAGAGAATGACAATTATCAGTGGATCTCACAGATTTGTGAATTTGAGAAAAAGATGGAGGATCATAGGAGAAGAGATGAAAAAACGAAACAATACAAACCAGAGAAGGAGACAAACCATAAAAGACTCAATCTCAGAAAACAAACTGAGGACTGCTGGTGGTGGTGGTGGGGAGGGTGATGGGGGGGGTAATAAGGAGGAGGGGTGATAAGGAGGCAGGGTGATGGGCATTGGGGAGGGTATGTGCTATGGTGAGTGCTGTGAATTATGTAAGACTGATGATTCACAGACCTGTACAATGTACAGGTATTATGCACAAATTATTATGTACAAGTAATACATTTTATGTTAATTTAAAAAAATAACTATTATGAACATTACTGGTCTAAAGGCACAAATTAATGATATGGGAAACAGAGGCAAAACAAAAAAAATTAAATTCCTGCCAAAGCCCACTGACAAGTCCTTGAAACAAGCAGAGGAACATTTCCTGTGGGAGTTCAGCTATCTCTGATGTTAATGCATTGTTAAAGTCAAAGGCAGTCTTAGCTTAACATTATCCCAACCCCCAGGATCCTGTAAATCTACCTCAACACACAAAAATCCTTTGGAAAGGCATCTGGGTAGCTCAGTCAGTTAAGTGGCTTCCTTCAGCTCAAGTCATGATCCCAGAAGGACTCGAGCCCCTCGATGGGCTCCCTGCCAGCAGGGAGTCTGCTTCTCCCTCTGCCCCTCACCCAACTCGTGCTTGCTCACTCTCCTCTCTCTCAAGTAAAATCTTAAAAAAAAAAAAAAAAAAATCCTTTGGAAACTTCTTTTATCTCTACCCTCTAAGAGACATGTTGGCAATCATTCCCCAAGTATATGACCCACTGATATTCATCTGAAGGGTCTCATAACTGAATGTTTACTAAACAGTAATAAATGACCATTTCCTAACAATAGCTAGCCCCTTCAAGGTCTTGAAAACCTTATTTCCAAAAAACTTTGGAAGTTTGGTCCCCAAACCCTCCAACTTGAAAGTATACAATGTGCAGGTGGCACCACTCCTCATGACCCCAGTGTAGCTCTTTGTCCCCGGGTCCTGTCCGACGCTTTAATAAAACCACCTTTGTCTCAAGAATTCTTTCTTGCCGGGGCACCTGGGTGGCTCAGTGGGTTAAAGCCTCTGCCTTCGGCACGGGTCATGATCCCGGGGTCCTGGGATCGAGCCCCACGTCAGGCTCTCTGTTCAGCAGAGGAGCCTGCTTCCTCCACTCCTCCTCTCTGCCTGCCTCCCTGCCTCCTTGTGATCTCTGTCTGTCAAATAAATAAATAAACATTAAAAAAAAAAAAAAAAAAAGAATTCTTTCTTGCCGTCGACGCTAAACCCTAACATCTTTCCTATATCAAGACAGATTTTAAGAATGGATCAAAACCCAAGAACAAACTACATTAAAGAAACCTACTTTAAATGTAAAGACATCTAAAATAAAAAGGAGGGACTCCTGGGTGGCTCAGTCATTAAGCGTCTGCCTTTGGCTCAGGTCATGATCCCAGGGTCCTGGGATTGAGCCCGGAATCTGGCTCCCTGCTCAGTGGGGAGCCTGCTTCTCCCTCTCCTGCTCCCTCTGCTTGTGTTCCCTCTCTCCCTGTGTCTCTCTCTCAAATAAATCAATAAAATCTTAAAAAAAAAAAAAGATTCATAAAGGTAAGTATTAATATTAATATATAGATTAGCTTACCTACCAAGCATTCAAAGCATTTAAATCTATGAACTTCTAGAAATAATTTCTATAAAGGGTATTATACATGTATCCACAATCACAGTTGGAGACTTCAAAACCCATACACCAAATTGGACTGATCCAACAGGAAAAAAATTCAGCAACAAGAATACAGTTAAACTCAGCAACACCATCAATCAACTGGATATCACAGATTATCTATGAACTACTTCACTTAACAATAGGAAAATACACATTCTTCTCAAGCTCACAAAGAAATTTCACCAAGACAGACCACGTTCTGGACCAGAAAACACAAAAAAAAACCCCACAAACAAACTTATAAGACCATAAAGAAATTTTTAAAAAATCAATGACACAAAGATAGTTGCAAAAAAGCAAGTTATATGGGAATTAATATACTTCTAAGTAATACATGAATCCAAGAAGAAAGTTTTTGAGATTTCTCAAGAGAAATAAAAAATTATTTTGAAATTAAATGAAATAAAAAATACAACTGCTGAAAATCTGTGAGATGCAGCAAAAGTAGAATTTAGCAGTGGAGCAATCAATGCATATATTAGTAATTATCTAAAATCAATCACTGAAAGACAAAACTAGAAAAGAAAAGCAAATTAAATCCAAAGCAAGCTTAAGAAAAAGCAGTGAGAATGAAACTGATAACTGGAAATCAATAGACAAAAACCAAAATCAACAAAGCCAAAAGGTAGTTCTTCAAGAATCATAATAGAACAGACGGCCTTTAACAAGGCTACCTAGGAAAAAAAACACAAACAGAAAGGATTAACATAAAAAATTAAAGAGAGACATACTACAGAGTGAATGTCCTTAAACATAAGAAAAAAGAAATACTAGGACTCTATACTCATAAATTTGATAACCTGGATGAAATGAATAAATTCTGGGACACGATTTACCCAAACTGATACAAGAAAAAATAAGACAACCTAAACAGCACTTAAGATCATCAACTCTATGCATCAACTTTATGAACTTAATGGATGCCCAGAGAGGAGGTAAAATATCATTAGGTGTCTCTATGATGTGTTCTATTACAGGTGTGTCTATGATGGCATTTAGGGAAGAGACCAGCATGAGATTCAGCAGACAAGGTGAGGAAAAGATACACCCTCACCAGTAAGTACACACACTACTGAATCCTCAGAGTAGCTAAACAGAACCAAACCACTAAAGAAGGGCTGCCTCTTTATCTTTTCATGCCCTCAGATATCAGAATTTCTAGTTATAAGGCCTTAAGATCCTAACATACATCAGAGATCCCCAGGCTCCCAGGTGCCCAGAATTGGACTGTATTAACTGATGTGGGAAACTAAAGCGGAGGAAATGTAGGTAAGTTTAAATGTCCTTACAACCTGCAGGCCACTGACAAATACTTGAGGCAGAGTATAACATTCCTCCAAGAAACTCCCAACTCTTTTTTTTTTTTTTTAAGATTTTATTTATTTATTTGACAGAGATCACAAGTAGGTGGAGTGGCAGGCAGAGAGAGAGAGAAAGGGAAGCAGGCTTCCTGATGAGTAGGGAGACTGATGTGGGGCTTGATCCCAGGACCCTGAGATCATGACCTGAGCCAACTGAGCCACCCAGGTGCCCCGAAACTCCCAACTCTTAAAGTTAATGCCTTGCTAGAGGGGAAAACCACCTTAGCCTGCTAATAGTAAGGCCTCCAGTAGACCTTGACTCTTCTCTAATGTAAGAAAGTCCTTTGAAAACCTCCATTTTTCCTTATGTCCCCCAACTCCCAAGTTTATAATCAGTCACTCCTCATTACCTCAATCCAGCACTTTCTGGTGCCAACATCCACCCCCCCCCATCCCCCACCCCGTCCCCGTGCTTTGAGTCTCAAGAATTCTTTCTTGGCTATAGGCTGCAAAACCCAACAACACAACACACTCCAAAAACTAAACTGCCTTTAGTGTCTTTCCAGCTCACAGATGGCATTTTGTGGGCCTTCATTACCACCTGAGCCAATTCTTATAATAAATCTTCTCCTATATGATACGGAGGACAAATGCAAAACAAGTACAGAAAAAAATTAAATTTCCTTACAACTTGCAGCTTGACATAAGCAGAGTAACCTTCCTCTAGGAAGGCACAACTGCCTTAATGATAATACTCTGCTTAGACGCAAAAGGCAACCCCAGCTTTTTATTAGCCTGACCTCCTAAATCCTGTCAAGTGCTCTTTAACATATAAAAATCCTTTTGGAAGCTTCCTTTGTCTCTACTACCTGTGATATATTAGCAATCATCTTCCAAACATTATGGCCCACTGACATATACGTGAAGGGCCTCATGACTAACATTTTACTAGACAATAGTAAATAACTTTATCTTAACAGCAGTCGGGTCCTCAAAGTCTTGGAAGACTTGCTTCCAAATTCCTTAGAGACTTGTGCTATCCCTAAAACCCTCTCAAGTTAAAAGTATATAATCAGTCACCCGCCACAATCCCAGGATCTTTGTGCCCATGTGTCCTGCACCTGTGCGTTATTTAATAAAACCACCTTTTTAAGACATCTCAAGAATTCTTCCGTCACAATTCGTACCCAGACCCCAACATCACATTACATATCAATATGTATGTATATAAACAACTGATTTTCTCTGGAAAAAGCAAACACAAGCATATATTGATTAAAAGGAATTAGTTTGATAATTAATAACCTTTCAGAACAAGAAGCAAACAGACCCAGATGGATTCAATGATGAATTTTATCAAACATTTGAGGAAGAAATTATACCAATTCTTTATAATCTGTTACAGAACATGCAAGTGGGCATACTTCCTAACTCATTCCATGAGGCCAGATTTCCCAAAAATCAAAGATAAACTACAGGTCAGTATCTCTAAAGAACATACATGCAGTAATCCTCCACAGAATTCTGACAAATCAAATACAATAATTTAGAAAAAGAATCACACATGATACCCACAGGAACTAATGCCTGGAATGAAAGGCAAATTCGACATTCAAAATAATTTCCTGTACTGTACATATCAATATACTAAAAAATAAAATCCATGTAACGATATAATATAGGTAAAGGAAAAGCATCTAATAAAATCAAACACCAATGCATGATTAAACATACACAGAGCAAAGTGGAAATAGAGAAAACTTCCTCAACTGGATAGAGAATATCTGTAAAAAAACTGCAATTAACATGATACTTAATGGCAAGAGACTCAAATTTTTCCCACAAGATCAGGAACAAAAAAAGGAAGTCTCATCTTACCACTACTTTTTAACACTGTAATGAAGTCCTCCAATGCAGTAGGAAGAAAAATGAAACATATACAGATTGAAAGGAAGAAATAAAATGATCTGTTCAGAAAACATGTTTACATAGAAAATCAGAAAGAACTGATTTTTAAAAAACCTCCTCAAACTAAAAAATTACAGAAGACTGCAAGTACAAAACTCCCACAGGATGGGAAAAAATATTTGCAAGAGACACCTGTGATAAAGGATTGTTTTCAAAACTGTACAAAGAGCTCTTAAATTCAACTAGAAGAAAACAACTAAAAATGGGTCAAAGAGGGCCACCTGGGGACGCCTGGGTGGCTCAGTTGGTTAAGCGGCTGCCTTCGGCTCAGGTCATGATCCCAGTGTCCTGGAAGCGAGTCCCACGTCGGGCTCCTTGCTCGGCGGGGAGTCTGCTTCACCCTCTGCCTCTGCTTGCCACTCTGTCTGCCTGTGTGCTCGCTCGCTCTCTCTCTGACTAATAAATAAATAAAATCTTAAAAAAAAAAAAAGAGGGCCACCTGGGGGGAACCGGGGGGCTCAGTGGGTTAAGCCTCTGCCTTCAGCTCAGGTCATGGTCTCAGGGTCCTGGGATCGAGCCCCACATCAGGTTCTCTGTTCAGGAGGGAGCCTGCTTCACCCCCTCTCTCTGCCTGCCTCTTTGCTTACATGTGATCTGTCAAATAAATAAATAAAATCTTTAAGTTTAAAAAAAAAAATAAAAAAAGAGAGCTGCCTGGGTGGTTCTGTTGACTATGTGCCCTGGGCTTCGTACTAATCCCAGGGTCCTGATATCTATCGAGGCCCCATGCTGGATTCCCTGCTCAGCAAGAGCCTGCTTCTCTCCTGTAACTCCGCCTGCTTGTGCCTCCCACCCTCTGTCAAATAAATAAATCTTTAAAAATAGAGAGGTGGTCAAAGAGGGGCAGACCCTGGTGTCAGTCTGTTAAGTAGCTCTCCTTTGATTTTGGCTCAGGTCATGACCTCGGGGTGGTGAGACGGGATCCCGAATCAGGCTCCTAGATGAGCGTGGACTCTGCTTGGGATTCTCTCTCCCTTTCCCTTACCCCTCCCCCTCCTTGCCTCCAAGCCCAATAGTGCACTCTCTCTAAAATAAGTAAATCTTTAAAAAAAAAAAGAAAAGAAAAGAAAAGTAAAGGAAAGGTTCTTTCCTCACTACTATTTAGCATCACTATAAATTCTCGCCAGGGCAAAAAGACAAGAAAATGAAGGAATCCAAGCTGGTAATAAAGTAAAACTTTCTATTCACATGAGCCTATACATAAAGATCCTAAAATATATAGTAGGTGCTAAAGCTAATAAAATATACAAAGTTGTAGGTTACATTATCAACACAAAATCAGTTTTTTATATATACCTGCAAAACCCACAAAAATGTTAACGATTAAAACCACAATTCCACATGGAATAGAACCAACGGGGAGTTGGCTTGTTTTCTGCCTTGTGTGGGCAGAGGCATGCACTCTTTCTCTCACTCTCTCTTTTTCAAATAAACAAGTAAAATCTTTAAACAAAAAAAAGTTCTGGAGGAGTCAAAAGTTACATGCAGGTTCTCAAAACTGTGGAGGGTCAACTGTATTATGATTGCTACAAAGAAGAAAAAGGGGAAAAACAAGTGTTGGCATGGACATATAAAGAAATGAAGGGTGCCTGGCTGGCTCAGGTGGTTGGGCATCTGCCTTCAGCTTGGGTCATGGTCCCCAGGTCCTGGGATCCGGTCCCACATCAGGCTCCCTGCTTGGCGGGCAGCATGCATCTCCCTCTGCCTCTCTCTCTGTCTCTCATGAATAAATAAATATTAAAAAAAAAAAAAAAGTAACTGGAACCCTCAGATACTGCTACTAGAAGAGTAAAATGAGGGGTGCCTGGGTGGCTCAGTGGGTTAAAGCCTCTGCCTTCAGCTCAGGTCATGATCCCAGGGTCCTGGGATGGAGCCCCGCATCGGGCTCTCTGCTCAGCAGGGTGCCTGCTTCCTCCTCTCTCTCTGCCTGCCTCTCTGCCTACTTATAATCTCTGTCTGTCAAATAAATAAATAAAATCTTTAAAAAGAAAAAAAAGAAGAGTAAAATGGTGCAGGTGCTGTGGGAAACATTTTGATGATCTCTCAAAACACTAAAACCATAATTATTGTATGAATGACACAGCAACTCTACTCTCACACAGACATACAAAAGAACTGAAAACAGTTACTCCAAACAGGTATTGTACACCAAAGTTCACAGTACAACTGAGTCAAGATGTGGAAATAAACAAAATACCCACCTACAGACAAATGGTTAAATAAAATATTATTCAGCTATAAAATGAAAAGAAGTATTGATACAAAGTACAATATGGATGATCCCTAAAAACATGTCTAGGGAAAGGAGCCAGGTGCAGATCATTTATTAATTCCATTTATATGAAATATGTAGAATAGGCAAACCTATAGAGAAACTCAATCAGTTGTTCCCAGAATGTAAGAGGGGAGCAGAGTGTGACTACTAGTGGGTTAACACTGCAATCAAACCAAGACTGATCAGACTAGATTTTTGTTTTTTTTTTTAAGTAACAGGGTGTAGACCAATGTTTACAACACCCTCATTCATGATAGGCAAAAGGTGGAAACAAGCACAGTGTTTATAAGCAGAAACAGATAAATAAAATGTGCCATATATATGTGCCATATATACACACACACATATATATATCACGACAGAATAGTAAGCCTTAAAAAGAAATTTTGAGGGGCCCCTGGGTGGCTCAGTGGGTGAAGCCTCTGCCTTCCGCTCAGGTCGTGATCTCAGGGACCTGGGATCAAGCCCCACGTCGGGCTCTCTGCTCAGCGAGGAGCCTGCTTCCCTCTCTCTCTCTCTGCCTGCTTCTCTGCCTACTTGTGATCTCTGCCCATCAAATAAATAAATAAAATCTTTAAAAAAATTTTTTTTTGAAATTTGCTAAAATATGAATGAATCTTCAATACATTAAACCAGGAAATATTGAAGAAAAAAACAACAGACACAAAAGAAAAATATTGTGTGATTCCACTTATATGAGATATATAGAATAGGTAAACTTGTAGAAATGATCTAGATCAGAGGTTACTAAAGACTGAGTAGTGTGGTGAATGCAGAGTTACAGCTTAACATTTACACACCTTTTCTTTAGGATGATAAAATAGGAAGTAGAGTGGTAACGGTCTCACCTTATATACTTAAAAGGGGTTAAAATAGCTATTTCCATATATTATGTACTCTGGCACAGAAACATCTCATAAAAAGATAAACAAATAATGACAAAAATTTTTCTACAGTAAGAGAGGTTTCCCAAGGCAAAGAAGGGAAATTCAGAGAAATAGAACTGAAGAAATGAATGATTCAATAATACTACTAAAATATGATTTTTTAAAAATTTGTCTGAAAATAGAAAAGTGAATAAAAATAAAAAGAGAAACTTTAAGGAAATTATAAAATCTCTACAAGTGGTATGGCATATACGTAATGGAGTTTCAAAGTGACAGGATTAACAGAAAAGAATTATGACACTTTTAAATTACGAGGGAAACATTTCCAAGAGGAAGGATGTAAAATGTTGGTAAATACATGTATTTGGTAAAAACAGATCTACTCTAAAAGAAACATCAATTCTGAGGCAGTAACACATGACATGAAAAATAAATGTTATCAGGGAGTAAAATCTGAATACTATCCATCGATTTGAAAAGAAAAAAAAATGTCTTCACTCAAAGTGACTTTTATATCTCACATATCTCACATATCATCTTTAAGATGCTAACAAAAACGTATTCATGCAAAGAAAATTAATACAAAATACAGAAAGCAGCAACACAAAGGAGGCTCTAAGATGTCTAGCAGTGTATGCTAGACACACAACTAGAAATACCAGCAACAGAGTAGGCTCTGGACTCAGTACCTTCAATCCTGAACACAAAACCCAATTCCTTACAGCTAAAACTTGATGACCCCTGAGCAGCGTATCTTACAGGAATGCAGAAGCAGCTGACTAGAAAGCCTGACAAAGACTCAACCAAAGCAGTCTGCACCAAGGTGGTCCCCAAGCACTGACCTACCACTGACATTTCCCCTCATGATATTAAAAATCACACCATGGGGTAGAGATTTAACATGCTGATGAGTCATATAATACATATCAAAGAATGTTCTGTCCACTGCAACTGTACACACCCAACTTTCTTTCTTTTTTTTTTTTTTTTAAAGATTTTATTCATTTATTTGACAGACAGTCACAAGTAGGCAGAGAGGCAGGCACAGAGAGAGAAGGGGTTGGAAGCAGGCTCCCTGCTAAGCAGAGAGCCCAATACGGGGCTCGATCCCAGGACCCCAAGATCATGACCCGAGCCGAAGGCAGAGGCTTAACCCACTGAGCCACCCAGGTGCCCCTGTACACCCAACTTTCTATCTCTTCCTGCCTATTCATGTTTAGAGATCACACCTTTCCTTAGCTTCTGTAAAAGCTTTCCCTGGCCTTTGGTTCAGGGAATCAATCTGAAGGACTCCTTCCTTTGTACTGTCTCTATTTGTGCTTAAGCATAAGCCCCAATAAAAGTCTGCCTTGAATTCTAGTTATTTCTACTGCCCAGAGAACCCAAGAACCTTAGTTTATTAACCGTGACTTGAAGATATTGGCATACTGAGATCTATCATCACCTCTTTTCCTTGTACTACTTTTCTAAATTTTGTTTTAAGATTTTATTTTTACATACTTTCTGATAACCCAACAGAGATCAGGAGTTGCACTCTATCAACTGACCCAGCCAGGTGCCCCACCCCCCGACTTCTTTTTAATCAGAAACAAAATACCCCTTTCAGCCTGCTTTTGATTTTGATCTACACTCACTTTTATATCTGTGTGAGTGAGAGTGTGTGTGTGTGTGTGTGTGTGTGTATTTAGACCCTTCCTGGAAAGTTTCTGCATTTCCCTTCACACTCTACAAACTGGTTAACTCAAACATCATTTCTCAACAGAAACGTTTTGGTTAGATTAAAGTCATAATGAGGGGTGCCTCGGTGGCTCAGTGGGTTAAGGCCGCTGCCTTCGGCTCGGGTCATGATCCCAGCGTCCTGGGATAGAGCCCCGCATCGGGCTCTCTGCTCAGCAGGGAGCCTGCTTCCCCACCCCCCTCTCTCTGCCTGCCTCTCTGCCTACTTGTGATCTGTCAAATAAATAAATAAAATCTTTAAAAAAAAAAAAATTAAAAAAAAGTCATAATGAACTTCACTAATATATGACTGAATTAAGTTTTTCATTTTACAATGATGTTTTCATTAGAATAATCTATCAATAGCAGGTGACCATAAAATGTACTCAGTACAGGGGCGCCTGGGTGGCTCAGTCGGTTAAGCGACTGCCTTCAGCTCAGGTCATGATCCTGGAGTCCTGGGATAAGGCCCACATCCTGCTCCCTCCTCGGCAGAGTCTGGTCTGCTTCTCCCTTTGACCCTCCCGACTCTTACACTCTCTCACTCTCATTCTCTCTCTCAAATAAATAAATAAAATAAAATGTACAGACTTAGGGGCGCCTGGGTGGCTTAGTGGGTTAAAGTTTGGCATAGGTCATGATCTCAGGGTCCTGGGATCAAGCCCCAAATTGGGCTCTCTGCTCATCTGGGAGCCTGCTTCCCTCTCTCTCTGGCTGCCTCTCTGCCTACTTGTGATCTCTCTCTCTGTCAAATAAATAAATAAAATCTTAAAAAAAAATGTACAGACGTAAATGCCTCAGAAAATGTAAATACTACTTTAGTATGGTATTAATTAAAGCAAGGGTTTAATTTTTAATTTTTTAAAAATTTTTTTGTTCATAACGTGAAAATGAACCTGAAAGTAATCTAAATTGAAGTCGTCCATTTTCTGCTTTTAAGTAAGTTCAAATTTAAGAGAACGTTTAAGGCCTTAAAAGGAAAAAAATACATGCTAATAAATTAATAGTCAAATGATTTAAATATTGAGCTAAAAAAAACAATTTCTAGGTCAACATTTCTCAAAGTATAATTCCATATTAAGAGTCATCAGTTACCTATTCCATTTGGAAATGCAAATCCTCAGTCCCTATCACAGAATGAGTCAAAAAACCTGTGAATGGGTCTTATCGATTGTTTAACACAATCTTAGGTTTCTGGTACACTCTGAAATTTGAGAATCATTGTTTCATGGCCTTAGATTGAATTTTCCACTGGGAACTATTAAGGAAACTACAATTCTAGGAAGATTTATCCTTAAAAGAGGTATCATGGAGCCATGCAGTTAAATTTAACAGACACTGGCTTAACCCACATTATTTTCATCAGTACATTTAATAAACTAAGATGTACTATATTTCTTTCAAGTTCATTCCATTTAGGGAGAATATGGGGTATAAACAGTAATTTAAGAGTACATAATTCCAACCATAATTCACAATGGGAATCTTTTTTAGCAAGAGGTACTACATTCACAGAAACGATGTGAAAGGAATTTTTACAGTAGTATTTCTTTTAAGCTTTTATTTTCTTTATTTGGAAGAGCGGAAAAAAAAAGAGACAGAGCACCAGCGCAGTGGAAGGCTACTGGAGAAGGAGACTTCCCACTGAGCAGCCTGCTTTTCCCTCTGCCTGGTGCTCCCCGGAGTTATGTGCTCTCTTTCTCTCTGATAAATAAATAATAAAATCTTTAAAAAAATAATTTAAAAAAATAAAGTTTTAAAAATAAATTAAATAGGGGCAACCTGGGTGGCTCAGTGGGTTAAAGCCTCTGCCTTCAGCTCAGGGCCCTGGGATTGAGCGCCACCTCCGGCTCTCCACTCAGCAGGGAGCCTACTACTCCCCGCCCCACCCCATCCCCGCCTGCCTCTCTGCCTAATTGTGATCTCTGTCACATAAATAAATAAAACCTTTAAAAATAAATTACATAAAATTAAAAAGTGTAAGTTATCTATTTACATATCTAATTACATAATTTCCTGTATTATCATTTTATTCAAAAATTCAAAAATTTCAATTAAAAAAAACATTTATTCAAAATTTATTAGCAAATTTAGAGGTCATGTTTTCAATAATCCATCACTTGGTTTCATGAAAATTCTCTTTGGAATAAAAATATTATATGATTAGCAATTAGGAGAAACATGGCATATGATTACATAAGCTGAGAATCAAGGTATTCTCAAAAACCCTATATTTATGGGGTATCTGGGTGGCTCAGTCAGTTAAGCATCTGCTTTCAGCTTGAATCGTGATCTGGGGGTTCTGGAACAGAGCCCCATGTCAGGCTCCCTGATCAGCAAAGAGTCTGCTTCTCCCTCTCACTCTCCCTCTGTCAAATAAATAATCTTAAAAAACAAACAAACAAACAACCAAACACCCAAAAACAATTCAGAATCACAAAAGTAAATGCATCAAGACAATATGTCTGGGTAAGATGCCAGAGACTCTATTTTCCTTGTTCCTCCCTAAAAAATAAACTATAAATCTTTAAAAAGGGGGGGTGGCAATCAACTGAAAATTAAGTGTTTTAAAAGAGGGATGCAGAGTATTCTGGGACTCCAGGTCTGAAAGAAAAACAAGGCTTCAGAAACCCTGACTAGGCCCCACAAAACAGACAAAGTCAGCAAAGTACCATGCTTCATATCCTCCAACCTAGATGCATAAGACAGCCAAGCAGACTCTGCCCGATTAGATCCAATGTGTCCTTCAGACAAAGCAAGTGAGCCTGTCACCACTGGCAAAAACAATTCATGGACAGCCCTGCAAACAACAGAGTGGCTAAAGAAACTCTCTTTCTTTTCCGAGACTTAAAATATCAATTTCTCTTCCTACTTTTCTTGCTAAGGATAGGTCTGAGAACGTGGTAAATTAGCTATTGGGTAATATTGGCTTTAATGCTTTGATTCCCATACAATTACTACACAATTACTAATAGGGAGACTAAGTCCTATGCCAAAAGTGAGTGACTATGTTAAAAGGACCCAGAGGTGGTCCCCCAGACCCTGCCAAGAGGGTCCCTAGCCCACATACAAGATGGAAATCAACTCAAGATAGCCAGAGGTGAAAGCAGAATTTATTGAAGATATAGAGCACGGGTAGAGACAGAGTTTCTGGGAGACTAACAAAGACTGGGACCCCCCGCCCCCCCCGCCGCCAATTGGGCTCCACAATGAGTGTGGAGCCTATTTTAAAAACTTTTTTTTTTTTAAGATTTTATTTACCTATTTAATAGAGATCACAAGTAGGCAGAGAGGCAGGAGGCGGGGGGGGGGGGGGGGGGCGCGGAAGCAGGCTCACCACCGAGCAGAGAGCCCGATGCCGGGCTCAATCCCAGGACCCTGGGATCACGACCTGAGCAGAAGGCAGAGGCTTTAACCCACTGAGCCACCTAGGCGCCCCTAAAAACTTATTTTTAATTAAAAAACTTAGGGGGCACCTGGGTGGCTCAGTGGGTTAAAGCCTCTGCCTTCAGATGAGGTCATGATCTCAAGGATCGAGAGCCCCGCGTTGGGCTCTCCACTCAGCAAGGAGCCTGCCTCCCCCTCTCTCTCTGCCTGCTGCTCTACCTACTTGTGACTTCTCTCTCCCTGTCAAGTAAATAAATAAAATCTCTTAAAAATAAATAAATACGGGCACCTGGGTGGCTCAGTGGGTTAAGCCTCTGCCTTCGGCTCAGGTCATGATCCCAGGGTCCTGGGATCGAGCCCCACATCGGGTTCCCTGCTCAGTGGGGAGCCTGCTTCACCTCCTCCCTCTCTGCCTGCCTCTCTGCCTACTTGTGATCTCTGTCTGTCATAATAAATAAAATCTTAAAAAAAATTAAAAATAAATAAATAACTTTTAAGTAAATACATATTATAAAATATATGCATATTTTATAAATTTTCCATTAATATCTACCTGAAAGAATAGATCACCTAATACAAATGCATAAACATATCACCTCTTAAATACATAGCTAATTCTCATTATCCATCAATTCTATATTTAGAAAATTCACCTGTTCACTACAATTTATTTGTAACCTCGTAAATAATACCTATGACACTTGCATATTCTTTCATGGACCTAGGACCTATATAGAATTAGCAAAATTTGAATGCCTGACACCCATCACTGCTAGGCTAAACAGGTAACACTATCTTGTCTTGATTCCCAGACTGTAAGTGTCCTTTTTCTTAGTATTTTCTTTTTTTTTTCCTTTTTTTTTTTCACTTTTTGTGGTTTTTGTTAATAAATTTTTTGTCTAAAATACCCTTCAAGGGGTGCCTGGGTGGCTCAGTGGGTTAAGCCTCTGCCTTTGGCTCAGGTCGTGATCTCAGGGTCCTGGGATCAAGTCCTGCATCGGGCTCTCTGCTCAGCTGGGAGCCTGCTTTCCCCTCTCTCTCTGCCTGCCCCTCTGCCTACTTGTGATCTCTCTCTTCCTCCGTCAAATAAATAAATAAAATCTTTAAAAAGAAAAAAAATTAGGGGCACCTGCGTGGCTCAGTGGGTCATGATCCTGGGGTCCTGGGATTGACCCTCGCATCAGGCTCTCTGTTCGGCAGGGAGCCTGCTTGCCCCCCTTTCTCTCTGCCTGCCTCTCTGCCTACTTGTGATCTGTCAAATAAATAAAATCTTAAAAAAAAATTTTTTTTTAATAAAAAAAAATTTTTTTAAATGCCCTTCAAGGGGCAACCTGGGTGGTTCAGTCATTAAGCATCTGCCTTTGGCTCATGTCATGTCCCCAGGGTTCAGGGGCTCAGGCTCCCTGCTCCGAGGGAGGCCTGGCTTCTGTCTCTCCCGCTCACCCTATTTGGGTTCCATCTCTGACTGTCTCTTGCTCAAAGAAATAAAACCTTTAAAAACAATTAAAAATAAATAAAATAAAATAAAAAACATGTCCCTCAAGCATAGGAAGGGCTGTCTAGTGCTCCAAGGTGTAAGGATACTATGAGCCTTTCAGAGAGTATAGGTTTTGTCTGTTTTTAATTTTTTTTTAAGATTTTTATTTTTATTTTTTATTTATTTGACACAGAGAGAGAGAGATCACAAGTAGGCAGAGAGGTGGGCAGACAGAGAGAGGGGGAAGCAGGCTCCCAGCTGAGCGGAGAGCCGGATACAGGGCTCTATCCCTGAGATCGCGACTGAGCTGAAGACAGAGGCTTAACCCTCCCAGGTGCCCCTAATGAACTCTTTATTGTTTAATAAAGCCAACTGGGGCACCAACTGGCTTAGTTGGGAGAGCGTAAGACTCCTGATCTTCGGGTTGTAAGTTTAAGCCCCACACTAGGTAAAAATGAAATCTTTTGGGGGAGACTGGATGGCTCAGTCAGTTGAATGCCTGACTTTGCCTCAGTTTGTAATCCCAGGGGCCTGGGATCCAAGCCCCACTCGGAGCTCCCTGCTTACTGGGGAGTCTGCCTCTACCCTCAGCTTCTGTGCTCTCTCTCCCTAATAAAAAAAAAAAATTTTTTTAAGATTTTATTCCTTTATTTAACAGAGAGATAGAGAGCACAAGTAGGCAGAATGGCAGGCACAGAGAGAGGGTAAAGCCAAGTGGGGAGCCCGATGTGGGGTTTGATCCACCTAAGACAAAGGCGATACTTAATCAAGTGAGACATCCACAAGCCCCTCAAATAAAAAAATAAATTAAAAAATAAAATAAAATAAGGGCAACTGGATGGCTCAGTGAGTCTGCCTTTGGCTCAGGTCATGATCTTGGGGTCCTGGGACGTAGCCCTGCATCAGGCTCCCTGCTGATTCTTGATTTCAGCTCAGGTCATGATCTAAGGATTGAGCTCAGAGTGAAGTCAGCTTGAGATTCTCTCTCCCTCTCTCCCTGGCATACACACACTCTCTCTCCCTCTCTCAAATAAATAAATAAAATATTTTTTAAGCTTAAAAATTAATTACCAAAGAAAAAGAAATTCATTGTATGTAATATATGCAATTACATATATGGTATTACATATATAACTTTATAATATACATGTATAAGGTATGCATTAACTTGTCATATGACAGATACAAACATTATAGGTGTATACATACATGCATATACATATATACACAAATGTAAAACATACTTATGTATATATGCAACAAATATTAACATATAACATATAGAAATGAAAAAAACACCTGCTTAGTTTTGGAAAAAACAAAACCAAAGACCAATCACTGGAAAGCATTCATTTTAAGTTTATTTATTTATATTTTTTTTTTAATTTTTTTTTTATTTAATTTTTTTTTTTTTTTTAAAGATTTTATTTATTTATTTGTCAGAGAGAGAGAGAGCGAGAGAGCAAGCACAGGCAGACAGAGTGGCAGGCAGAGGCAGAGGGAGAAGCAGGCTCCCTGCCGAGGAAGGAGCCCGATGTGGGACTCGATCCCAGGATGCTGGGATCATGACCTGAGCCGAAGGCAGCCGCTTAACCAACTGAGCCACCCAGGCGTCCCTAAGTTTATTTATTTTTAAGTTTTTTTTTTTTTTAATTTTATTTATTTATTTGATAGAGAGGGAGATAGCAAGAGAGGGAACACAAGCAGGGGGAGTGAGAGAGGGAGAAGGTAGCCTCCCACTGAGCAGGGAGCCCAATATGAGGTTCATTCCAGAACCCTGAGATCATGACCTGAGCCAAAGGCAGATGCCCAATGACTGAGTCACCCAGGCACCCCTCATTTTATGTTTATGTTTTTGTACTATATATCCTAAAACAGAGTATTATTCTACTCAAGACACACAAAAAGGCAGAGGGAAAGAAAACGCTCATCAAGCTTTTTGAGATAAGGGAAACTGAAGGTCTTCATAAAAATCTGCTTTTTGTTTCTTTTCCTCCTCCTTTCTTGCTAGGATCTGCACCCCCCACTTTACCTACCCCTCAGATGCAAACAGTGTATGTCCTCCTTGTAAGGGATCCCAAACCAAAACAAGACTCTCTCCTTTCCTATCTTGAGTCCCCCAATACTGTCTCTTTCTTCAATAA
The DNA here is from genome assembly GCA_020311275.1 of Eira barbara. Taxonomy (NCBI): domain Eukaryota; kingdom Metazoa; phylum Chordata; class Mammalia; order Carnivora; family Mustelidae; genus Eira; species Eira barbara. Next base: position 1,608,074 of record JAHRIG010009241.1, on the reverse strand, counting down.
ATTTTGCTTTCACCTCCTACTATCTTAAGTTTGATTTCCATCTTGTGTGTGGGCTAGGGACCCTCTTGGCAGGGTCTGGGGGGACCCCCTCTGGGTCCCTAGACCTTGTGGGCCAGCATCATTTTAACATACACAATCGGTCACTTCTAGCATAGAACTTAGTCTCCCATCAGTGAATATATAGGAATAAAGCACTGAAACCAATATTACCTAATAGCTAATTTACCACATACTCAAACCTATCCTCGCCAGGGAGAAAATAAAACTCCAATACAAATTGTTCTGGAATATTTACTCACATCCCAGCTAAATACTATCATCTACACAAAAATGTCTCCTCATTTTTAAATAAAAATTTAGCTAAATTATCAGCCTTAAAACTTAAAGAAATTAAAAACACTAGTAATTAAATACAGGTAACAAAGGTAATCTCTTATGCAATTTCAATTAAGGGATTTTTGTTATTTGCTCTCAAATTTACATTTAAAAATCTTTTTTAAGATTAAGGAAATTAATGAAACAGGACATCAACTACCTCTATTTTGACCTAAGTCTGTACTTTCTAACTGATTAAGTTCTTTTCAGATCACCTCTTCACATGGGCAAACTCTGCAGGCAAAGCATCCTGTGATGGGAACCGAAATTACTCCCTCAAGCAACAAGGACTGCCTTGAGTCAGCAAAAACTCCGACTGACCCCAAGATAATGACTGACATGACCCTTACTGCCCACCTGCATGTACCGACATTTTCCTCATATAAACCTGGAATCATTTTCAGCACTTTGGAAACATTCTTTGTCTGCAGTCTTCCCAATGTCAACCTTTAGACAGGGAAACTGAAGAACTCCATTCTTCCCTGGATTCTGTTCTTGCTCAGACCTGAATTCCCAATCCCAGTCTACCCATGCATTGTAATGAAAATAGCATACATCCTCCTTGTAAGGGACAAAGAGATAATAGTACCTTTAGAGCCTTCCAGCACAACACATAACATCTAAGGAATTATGAGGAAGACTGTCATAAATGTTCTTCCCCAAGACCAGGGACTACAAATACTCTGACTGCCAAGACCCCTGACTTCAGGGAATGAATGATTTATGAAGGACACCTGAACCCTATCCTTGTTCTGACCAGCTCCTGGATGCCTAAGAAGACACATGTGCCAATCTACAACGGCCAAAAAAAATCCCCAGCCCCCAAGTAAAGATGAGACTTACACTCTTTTCCTTTCTGAGTCTCCAAGATGCTCCATGTTTATCTCTCAATCTCTCTCTCTGCATATACATATGCAGTAAATCATGCTTTCATCTCCTGCTAGCTTATGTCTGATTTCCATTTTTTGTGAAAGGGGCCCTCTTGGGTAGTCCTCCAGGATCCTATGGGTCCTAGGACCCAGCCCGGTGGCATTAGCCTTACAAGTAAATTCTTTTGTTTCATTACTGGTGTCTGCCTTTGGATTCTGTCAGTGGTGTTCAGTAGAGCTTAGTCTGGGACCCCCAGAGCCAGGGGCTCTTGCACCCTTGTGGCCCAGTTACCTTATGATTAAAATTATGGACAGGGGTGCTTGGGTGACTCATCAGTTAAGCATTTGTGTTTAGGTTGAGTCATGATCCCAACCACCTAGGATTGAGCCCCACATTGGGCTTCCTGCTCAGCAGAGAGTCTGCTTCTCCCTTTCTCTCTCCCCCTTCATCTCCTGCTCATACTGGCTCTCTCCCAAACAAATAAGTAAAATCTTAAAAAAAAAAAAAATTATTTAAAAAAAGTGTTATTGCTAGTAAAAACTATGTACTGGAGTGAAACTCCTTTCTACCAGTCAAATTTTTGTTTAGCATTCATAAAGCTGCTGTATTACTACTACCCAATTTACAGAATAGGCAAAAGTCCAAGGAAACACATAAATCCATTAATTTAAAACATTTCTAAATAATGAAGTTGTGTGTGCATTATAAATACACATTATGTGTCTCATATAGTATGCTATACTGTCTCAAACCAAAATAGTGTTTCATTGGTAAGTTACTGCTTAAATTTTTTTTTAACTTTTTCCTCATTAACATATAATGTAAAATAACTGGGCCACAAGGGTGCAAGAGCCCCTGGCTCTGGTTTCAGAGATAGAGATCAGCGTTCATCAGCCTTTTATCTTTTCTTTAAGATTTTATTTATTTATCTGACAGAGAGAGATCACAGGTAGGCAGAGCAGCAGGCAAAGAGAGGGAGCGGGGGAAGCAGGCTCCTCACTGAGCAGACAGCCCGATGCGGGGCTCGATCCCCGGACCCGGAGATCACAACCTGAGCCAAAGGCAGAGGCTTAACCCACTTGAGCCCCCCAGGTGCCCCAGCATTCATCAGTCTTCATGTAACACCCATAACATGCCCTCCTTAATGTCCATCACCCAGTTACCCCATCTGTCTACCCTCCTCCCCAGTTATTGGCCTAATTCATGACTGAGCGCAAAATACAGCATCTTAAAATAGGACTCTTGGGCATAGTGATTCTGTTCACTGACTATTCACTGACTGTTCACTGACTAGAAAGAGTTAATACAAAAAAAGCTGCAAAAACATTCCAGAAGTTAGAAGTTACTCTTTTGTAAGGAAAATTTACACTTAAATCTCCATTTGTGTCAACCTCTCAATACAAGGAAGAGGAATCATAAGAAATCTTCTCAAGGTGGAAGGAACAAACAAGGTGGAAGGAACAAAAACATAACAGAACTTTCTCTTGTTTAAAGTGCTTTTCCTGGTCAACTTCCGTAACTGGCCTTTTTCTTACTCATTATTTTATTTTGCCTTTTGCTGAGCTTAAGTTGGAGGCTTAGGGTTTTTCAAATAGTAACTTGCAGTTTTCCTGGGTATTTCCCCTACATATACTTAACATATACATACTAATAAACTTGTTTGTTTTTCTCTTTTTAAATCTTTTGCTATGGGAGGAAAGGATGTCATCTCAGTCAAGAAACCAGGGTAGAAGGAAAACTATTTTTCCTCCCTTACACTTAATAAAAACGAATGGCACACAATAAACTCTGTTGCCAGAGCACCAAAGTAACATACCACCAACTGTTTAGTCTTAAAACAATTATCGAACTGTTTCTGAACACGTTTGCTGGAAATCTTAACATATCCATCCAATTCAACCAAGATATTAACTACCAGAAATTTAACAGACTCTTACTTATAGGATGGTTTTTCTTTGATGTAGAGATTATCTGGTAAAGAGGAAAAGCATTTTCAAAGTAATTTTTAACTAAATGAATAATGATCTTTGGCCAGCAGTGTAGAACTAGGAAAAGCACATATCTTAAAAGGTTACCTCGTTATTTACCTCCACTTCTTTCTTTTTTTTTTTTTTTTTAAGATTTTATTTATTCGACATAGAGGAGCGAGAGAGGGACACAAGCACAGAGACCTGGAGAGGAAGAACCAGGCTACTCAGTGAGCATGGCCGTGGGATTGAGTCCCACATGGGGTTCCCTCCTCAGTGGGAAGTCTGCCCCTTTCTTCCTCCCCCAGCTTGTGCTCACTCTCTCAAATAAACAGTACTTTTAATAAATTAGGGATTTATTTAAAATGCTTATGTTACCTTTAAAATATGAAATTTATTGTTTTATTAATGTGAAGTTTGAAATTATTTTACTGTAGTCTTTTTTTTTTTTTTTAAGATTTCATTTATTTATTTGTTAGAGAGAGGGAGAGAAAGAGAGCATGAGCACAGGCAGGCAGAGTGGTAGGCAGAGGCAGAGGGAGAAGCAGGCTCCCTGCTGAGCAAGGAGCCCGATGTGGGACTTGATCCCAGGATGCTGGGATCATGACCTGAGCTGAAGGCAGCCGCTTAACCAACTGAGCCACCCAGGCATCCTTTATTGTAGTCTTAAAAGCTTTTTCTTCACCCATAACTTTTTTATTTCTCATATTATTTCCCTGTCTTTCATTGCAGCAGAAGGACCATCTCTGTTGACTAAAATTGAGTCATTCTATATTATCAGTTTTTACATTTCATCCATTTTGTTTGCATTTTTATTTTGGTATGTAGTAGTGTCATTTCATCTATTCCAGAATGCCCAGTGGATGCCCGAAACCACGGATGGTACCATACCCTATGTATTACCATACACATATTCTTAAGACAGATTTTAAGGTCTAGATCAGGCACACTAAGAGATTAATAGCAATAACTAATAGTAAAAGAAAATACTTTATCGGTGTACTCAAAAATTATTTGAGGGGCGTCTGGGTGGCTCAGTGGGTTAAGCCTCTGCCTTCGGCTCAGGTCATGATTCCAGGGTCCTGGGATCAAGCCCCGCATTGGGTTCTCTGCTCGGCACGAGGCCTGCTTCCTCCTCTCTCTCTGCCTGCCTCTCAGCCTACTTATGATCTCTGTCAAATAAATAAAGAAAACCTTTAAAAAAAAATTAAAAAAAATTTATTTGAATGTGGTCTTTCAAAATATGTTCTACTATACTCACATTCTTGTGATGATGAGATGATATGTGCTATGTGATAAGATGCAGGAAGGTGAGGGGCGCCTTGGTGTTTCCGTGGGTTAAACCTCTGCCTTCGGCTCTGGTCATGATCTCAGGGTCCTGGGATCGAGTCCCACATCGGGCTCTCTGCTTGGCAGGTAACCTGCTTCCTCCCTTCTCTCTGCCTGCCTCTCTGCCTACTTGTGATCTCTCTGTCAAATAAATAAATAAAATCTTTAAAAGAAAAAATTAAAAATAAATAAATAAATAAATAAAATCTTAAAAAAAAAAAAGATTTAAAAGAGAACTGCTTTCAGTTATCATTGTTAGCTACCTACATATGCATAAACACCAAATTATAACCATGAAAATCTGAATATATACTTAGATCCCAGAAATTACTATCATTTGGAGATAACAAAATTTCAAGATCCTTTCTTATCCAAGTACCTGTAGTTCTATCCGGCAGATGGTTAGAATAAAAAATACAAGAGCACCTGGGTGGTTCAGTCAGTTAAGCATCTGCCTTCAGCTCAGGTCATGATCCCGGAATCCCAGGATCCAGTTCCACATTGGCCTCCCCACTCTGTGGGGAGTCTGCTTCTCTCTCTGCTCTTCACCCTGTTCCTGCGTGCTCTCTCAAATAAAAAAATAAATCTTAAAAAAAAAAAAAAGAATACAAAATACAAAACTTATTGCTTTATAATATCTGAAAACTACAGGCTACCAAAAGAGACTCATATTAGAGAAAAAACTTACGTTGCCAGAATGGAGAAAATGGGGGAAAGAGTGGGAGGTACAGGTTTCCAGTTACAGAATAAGTAACAGGAATGAAAGTTACAGCAGTGAGAATATAATGAATGGTACTGTAATAGTGTTGTATGAGGACTGTAGATATATATTTTTTCCTTTCTTTAATGGAGATCCAGGGTAAAGGCTAAATGTTGGTTCTTTAACTGTTCTATTCATAGAGGTTTTCTGCATGTTTGAAATTACACTAGTCTCAACTTCCATTACATATGGTCAACTGCACTCTGTATGTCGGAAGATCAAGAGTAGTCTGTATCATTCACCTTCCTGCATCTTTTTTTTTTTTTTAAGATTTTATGTATTTATTTGACAGAGAGAGATCACAAGTAGGCAGACAGGCAGTCTGTCTTGGAATGTGTTTTCATCAAAGAAGATTATTTAATAGGAGAAGGCAAAAAAAAATTAAGGTACTTTGTATGGGGGCTCTGACCCACAGCACATTTTCTCATCCCAGCAGAATTGCTGAGGATGTTTTTTATTTTACCGAGAAGTTAATCCACCTTTTTTGGAGAGAGGGGAGCGGTCAGGGAGAGATATTTGACCTTAGTTGCTTTTTCAGAGCACCATACCCAGGAGTATTCCTGGGAGTAGACCCAGAGTATACACCAAATTGTATCATTTCTTTTGCTGTGGTTACTCTAAATATATCATATATTATAAGGGACTTAATTAGGATTTTTTTTTTTAAGATTTTATTTATTTATTTGACAGACAGAGATCACAAGTAGGCAGAGAGGCAGGCAGAGAGAAGGGGGGGAAGCAGGCTCCCTGCTGAGCAGAGAGCCCGATGTGGGGCTCGATCCCAGGACCCTGGGATCATGACCTGAGCCGAAGGCAGAGGCTTTAACCCACTGAGCTACCCAGGTGCCCCTAGGATTTTTTTTATTAGGAAGATTGAAACATTTTGAAGGAGAGCTTGTTTTTTTTTGAAGTGCAAAGTAAAGAAATGCTAAGTCCCTGTTGTGTGCTAAACAAACAATAGTTATCTTAAGATTAAAACTTTTATATCAGGTTTTTGATTGTTAAGCTTCTGAGATCACCTGTGGTTACTGATAACTCTGGAGAAACTCTAGAAAGTTGTTCTTTGAGATGTTTTAGTGCAAAATCTTCACTTCTTCCTTCTGCAAACTTACGAAGTTCAAAAAGATTGGATTCTTTATTATTTTTCTCTCTAAAAAAGTACAAGATATGTGTATGTATGTGTTGGGCTGAGATAATGTTAATATTAGTATGTTTGAAATACGAAGATTAGGAGAAAACAGTTGAAACATAGTGTGTATATATATATTAAATATTCTATATATATATATGTTAGTCTAAAAGTTTTTGTAGTTTCTTCGCAAAAACAGTGATAGATTATTACAAGCGATAGCTATCCTATCCAGTAGAAATGTATTGTAATGCATGAATTTTTCATTGTATGTAATTTTAAATTGCAAAATAGAAAAGTTACTAAGGGATGCCTAGGTGGTTCAGATGGTTAAGCATCTGCCTTTAGCTCTGGTCATCATCCCAGGGGCTGGGATTGCCCCGCCATCAGGTTCCCTATGCAGTGGAGAGGCCTGCTTCTCCCTCCCTCTCTGCCATTGCCTTGCTTGGTTTTTTATCTCTCTGACTCTCTGGCTTTTTATCTCTCCGTTAAATAAATTAAATAAATAAAATCTCAAAGGAAAAAAAAAAGAAAAAGTAAAAATAATAAAAAGAAATGGATGAAGTTAATGTTAATAATATATTTAATCAGACATCCAAAGTTACTTTACTTTGATATTAGTGCATTTTTTTTTTAAAGATTTTATTTATTTATTTGCCAGACAGAGATCACAAGTAGGCAGCGGGGCGTGGTGGGGAAGGCTTCCCACTGAGCAGAGAGGCCAATGTGAGGCTCAATCCCAGGACCCTGGGATCATGACCAGAGCTGAAGGCAGAGGCTTTAACCTGCTGAGCCACCCAGGTGCTCTATTAGTGAATTTTTAAAAAAGATTTTATTTATTTATTAGAGAGGTGGGAATGAGAGCGAACACAAGGTGGGGAAAGGAAGAGGGGGAAGGATAAGCAGGTTCCTTACCAAGCCAGGAAGCCAATGTGGGGGCAGATCCCACGACCCTGGGATCATGACCTGAACTGAAGGCAGATGTTTAACGAACTGAGCCATCCAGGCGCCCCTTATTAGTGAATACTTTATACCTTTTTTATACACACAGTCTTTCTGACATCTGTTGTCAAATTACAGTACATCTCAATTTGAACTTGCCACATTCCAAAATTTGAAAATCACAGGTTGTTACTGGTACTGAAATGCAGTAGTCATTTTTCCCCATGCCTGAAAGTAGTGTTCTACTACTGAAAGTAGTGTTTTTTGTGAACAAAGACCAAAATAATTATTCAGATCTCCAACTCATAAAAAGTCATTAAGGAGCTCCTATATTATATATGTTTGGCAAGTCTTTCCCCACATTTTTGTAAGAGAAGGCACCTAGATCATAAGTGATGGTTCCATTAATTAATAAATTCTAAAAATCTGCTTCTCAGGAATTGAATCGTTAGTTTGTGGTAGAAGTGACATATTGATTCCTTTCATTTCTAGAGCAATTTCTTTTCTTTTCTTATTTTTTTTAAGATTTTATTTATTTATTTGATAGAGATCACAAGTAGGCAGAGAGGCAGGCAGGGAGAGAGAGGAGGAAGCAGGCTCCCTGCTGAGCAGAGAGCCCAATGCGATTTGGGGCCTGATCCCAGGATTCTGGGATCATGACCTGAGCTGAAGATAGAGGCTTTAACCCACTGAGCCACCCAGGCACCACTAGAGCAATTTCTTATTAAATACACATTATCTCAAGAAGGATGCAGTTATATTTCTTTTCTCTTAATGCTTATATTTTTCATTTCTAGGCTGTTCGCTGCTACGAATCTTTAATCTTAAAAGCTGAAGGAAAAGTGGAATCTGATTTCTTTTGTCAATTAGGTCACTTCAACCTTTTACTGGAAGATTATCCAAAAGGTAATGTTTTTCTTCTTTAAAAATGATTGATTTATGTATGCAGATTGTTTTTTATTTTTCGTCTTGGATAAATTGTTTTTATTTTTTTGTCACAGACAGCTACTGTTATTTAATCCCTCCTAAATACATTAGATAATGAGAAAGTAGAGTAGGTAGAAATGTGAAATTTTATGTAATTTCATGTAAATAGTAAGTTTGATCATTCCATAAAACTTTCTTTTTAAGATTTTATTAATTTGTCAGAGAGTGAGAGAGCCTGAGAGAGCGAGCCTGCACAGAATGGAGAACAGCAGGCAGAGGGAGAAGCAAGCAAACTCCCCACTGAGCAGGGAGCCTGATGTGGGACTCCATCCCAGGACCCTGAGATATGACCTGAGCCAAAGACAGACGATTAACTCACGGAGCCACCCAGGTGGCCCCATTCCATAACACTCTTAACACCTTACAGTGTAGATGGGTATTTTGCTTGTTCTTTTGAAAATTTGTGTTCTTTAAGATATTTTTTAAAAAGATTTTATTTATTTATTTATTTGTCACAGAGAGGGAGCGCACAGGCAGACAGAGTGGCAGGCAGAGGCGGAGAGAGAAGCCGGCTCCCTGCCAAGCAAGGAGCAGATGTGGGACTCAATCCCAGCACCCTGGGATTATAACCTGAGCAAGCCAAAGGCAGTGGCTTAACCAACTGAGCCACCCAGGCGTCCCATATGTTTTTTAAAATCTTAATTGGTAACCTAATATCTAGTTTGATAACTTTGTCTATAAGTACAAATGTGGACATACTAGAAAGAGTAAATCTGGACAGTTTCCCAGCACCACCAAAGCAGTTCTTAATTTTCAGAAGTGTCTTAGCAAATTTAACTCAGTTCTGATATTGTATACCTGGAGATGTTACAATTCCATGGGTAAAGGAGTTACTTGTATATGACAGCTTCATTTCAGATACCAGTTGTGAGTCAGGGTTGTTACCTGTGCTACTTATCAACCAGCTATATAAATCACAGGTTCCACGATCCTCTCCTTGGGTTTGATATTTTATTGGAATGATTCACAAATGTCAGGGAAACATTTGTTAATTTATTATAAAAGATGTTATAAAGGATACAGATGAACAGCCAAACGAAGAGGAATACAGGGCAAGGAATGGAAGTATCCTGAGCTCAGGAACTTCTCTCTCTCTGAGACACCAGGGGTGTATTTACCAAATCAGAATCTCATAAACTCCTCTAATTCCAATGTTCAACAGTGTATTATAGAGCTTAATTTGCATTATTTTCCCCACCATACCAGCTTCATTTTGAGACTATTCATAAGTTGTCTCTAGCAAGAATTCTCTTGAGAACAAAAGAGCTTCTAATGAAAAACAAAACCACTCCTACCTAGACTCAGGAAATTCAGAACATTTTAGGAGTTCTCTGCCAAGAACAGGGACAGAGATGCTCTTACATATTTTTTATTCTGCAGACACAAATGGTTTTTTTTTTTTTTTTTAAGATTTTATTTATTTGACAGAGAGAGAGAGATCACAAGTAAGCAGAGAGGCAGGCAGAGAGAGGGGGAGAAGCAGGGTCTCTGCTGGGCAGAGAGCCTGATGCGGGGCTCGATCCCAGGATCCTGAGATCATGACCTGAGCCAAAGGCAGAGGCTTAACCCACTGAGCCACCCAGGTGCCCCACAAATAGTATTTCTTTTTTGTTCTTGATTTTGTTTTCCATTTTAGTTTGAAAATATTTTAAAATATTTAAAAATCAGTTGGTTAAGCGGCTGCCTTAAATAAATAAATAAATAAATTTTAAATGAATCCCTAATTTATTAAAAGTACTGTTTATTTGAGAGAGTGAGCACAAGCTGGGGGAGGAAGAAAGGGGCAGACTTCCCACTGAGGAGGGAACCCCATGTGGGACTCAATCCCACGGCCATGCTCACTGAGTAGCCTGGTTCTTCCTCTCCAGGTCTCTGTGCTTGTGTCCCTCTCTCGCTCCTCTATGTCGAATAAATAAAATCTTAAAAAAAAAAAAAAAAAGAAAGAAGTGGAGGTAAATAACGAGGTAACCTTTTAAGATATGTGCTTTTCCTAGTTCTACACTGCTGGCCAAAGATCATTATTCATTTAGTTAAAAATTACTTTGAAAATGCTTTTCCTCTTTACCAGATAATCTCTACATCAAAGAAAAACCATCCTATAAGTAAGAGTCTGTTAAATTTCTGGTAGTTAATATCTTGGTTGAATTGGATGGATATGTTAAGATTTCCAGCAAACGTGTTCAGAAACAGTTCGATAATTGTTTTAAGACTAAACAGTTGGTGGTATGTTACTTTGGTGCTCTGGCAACAGAGTTTATTGTGTGCCATTCGTTTTTATTAAGTGTAAGGGAGGAAAAATAGTTTTCCTTCTACCCTGGTTTCTTGACTGAGATGACATCCTTTCCTCCCATAGCAAAAGATTTAAAAAGAGAAAAACAAACAAGTTTATTAGTATGTATATGTTAAGTATATGTAGGGGAAATACCCAGGAAAACTGCAAGTTACTATTTGAAAAACCCTAAGCCTCCAACTTAAGCTCAGCAAAAGGCAAAATAAAATAATGAGTAAGAAAAAGGCCAGTTACGGAAGTTGACCAGGAAAAGCACTTTAAACAAGAGAAAGTTCTGTTATGTTTTTGTTCCTTCCACCTTGTTTGTTCCTTCCACCTTGAGAAGATTTCTTATGATTCCTCTTCCTTGTATTGAGAGGTTGACACAAATGGAGATTTAAGTGTAAATTTTCCTTACAAAAGAGTAACTTCTAACTTCTGGAATGTTTTTGCAGCTTTTTTTGTATTAACTCTTTCTAGTCAGTGAACAGTCAGTGAATAGTCAGTGAACAGAATCACTATGCCCAAGAGTCCTATTTTAAGATGCTGTATTTTGCGCTCAGTCATGAATTAGGCCAATAACTGGGGAGGAGGGTAGACAGATGGGGTAACTGGGTGATGGACATTAAGGAGGGCATGTTATGGGTGTTACATGAAGACTGATGAATGCTGGGGCACCTGGGGGGCTCAAGTGGGTTAAGCCTCTGCCTTTGGCTCAGGTTGTGATCTCCGGGTCCGGGGATCGAGCCCCGCATCGGGCTGTCTGCTCAGTGAGGAGCCTGCTTCCCCCCCTCCCTCTCTTTGCCTGCTGCTCTGCCTACCTGTGATCTCTCTCTGTCAGATAAATAAATAAAATCTTAAAGAAAAGATAAAAGGCTGATGAACGCTGATCTCTACCTCTGAAACCAGTAATATATTACATGCTAATGAGAAAAAAAATTTTAATGTAACATTTAAAATTTAAAACTTTTAAATATAAATGCGCATTTAAAATTTAAAATGTAACAGTACTGCTTTCATTCTATCATACTGAGTTCCACACTGGGAGTGATATTTTTAAAGAAATAATTATATACCCGATGAATGTACTGAAATTACTGAAAATTATTACAATTCAGTTTCTGGTCATTAGTTACCATGAAAACTACTGAATACAAAAGTGAGATTGTGGGTTGCCGGCTCATGATTATGCGAATTCAAACTACAAACAAAAACACATGGAAGAAAAATATCTTAAAAAGTATTTAATACTTCCTTCACAATTGCAGCATAAACTAATCAAATTCATAGTTAACCTGCTTTATGTAGAAAATAAAATATGTAATGGAAGGTATTTGTTGCACACAGACCAACTTTCATGGTGCCAGGTGACAGCCGACATTTTAAACAGATTTTGCTCAGGAGATGAAAAATGACAGAGAAGGAAACTGCATGGCTTTTGTGCAGCAAAAAGAGTAACAACATGTGCTACAGGTTGATGGGTATATTATCTAGAGTTTATAAATATAATCTGAAACTTGAGAACTATACTAATTGTACTTTAAATAATAGTGGCTTTTACTAAGCACCATGAAACTACACCAGCTGACAGCAGGCCTATTTACTGCTTTTATTTCTCTGTTTATATCTCTTCCCTTTTCCAAAGCTCCCCCTGCTTTCCTTTCTCCTCCCTCTATTTCCCGCCATCTTGGCCGACAGAAGCAGCCATTAACTAAAGGGCAGTGCCAACAACTTTTCACACAAATAAAGACGGAATCCTCCGTGGTCTCTATCAGACACGGGACACAGAACTCCAAAAAAATTTCAGATTCCTACAATCGCATTCACAGCAGTGTTTCCGTAGCTTTCAAACAAGTAAACAACTTAAGGTCACATGCAAATCAGTATTTACAGATTAAATACGAAATACAAAGTGTACATGGCTGTGAAGTAACTTTCAATTTACTCCTATTGAAACTAAGGATATACGAAGCGTACCGAAACGTGCAGTAAAAACTACATCACAAGTCAACCACCAGGAGAAAAGTAATATGTAAGTAGGAAATTTTTAGAAGTGCTTACAATCACTATAATGTGATGCTAGGATTCAGAAATCTCCTAACCAAAACGTTGTGAAATAACTGTTGAGCGGAGCAGCAGAGCGCCGCCGTCTCTGCCACTCAAACTACAAAAAAAACATTTCATAAGGCCGTAAGCAAGGTATCCTGAATAAGAGAAAAGCAAAAAGATGCTTTTAGTTCGCATCCACAGGGGCGTTGAATGATCTTGGAGGCAGCGGGTCCAGGAAGCCTGCAAGGTTGGGAATAAAAGTCTGGGCCTACTATTGCCTACCTTGCCCAAAAGGGTCTTCGTCCTGGCGCCATCTTCATGAAGCCTCACGAACCCGAAGAGACGGCTGTATAAAGAAATACAGGCAGCTCGTTAACACTCCGGGAAAGCCACTACCGGGTTTCCTCCCGAGCCCAAGGCCTTGGTAGCGGAGGTCGCCTGCATAGCGCGGAATTACGCACCCAATTGCTACCATTAAGCAAGCTGTACTTGGGCCTCCCGGGAGAGCCGCGCCAGCCGGTGCGAAATCAGCTGGGAGAATGACGGCGGACGTACCTGTCCAATCCGTCGAGCGCCTCCCTCTCTTCTGCTGTCAAGCTAGAGGACCCCTCCTTGCTCTCGCCGCTCTCTTTTCCCGCCGCCATTTTCTTTCCCTCATCGCCTAAAGCAGCGGCGGCGGTAGCGAGAGATACTTCGCAGGATTTCATGAGCACAGAATAAATGTAAAATCCAATGCCGAAACCCACCACCACCCAGTGAAGAGCTCGAAAAGATGCCCTCGTCGCGTAAAACTGGCACAACAACTTTATCGCCGCTGCCTCCTCCACCCCGGGTGACGGCGACGAAAAATCCCAAACTGATGGCAAGAGCAGTGGATGCCAGGGTTGCGGGGCTCGGCTACGGAATCACATCGCGAAATAGGCGGAGACAGCAGGAGAGGCGGAAGCTCGCAGTAAAGGGAGTATTTCCTAGAATCTGAAACTTCGCCAGCACCAGCACAAAGTTGTTGTAATTGTGTCACAGTGCAAACCCAAAATCTCCGTGACGCCCTTTTCTCCCGCCCCAAAGCAGGCACGGCCAATTGACGTGGCCGGTTCGTGTCACATGACCTTTGTTGACGCAAGTCAGTTTAGGTTCCACTGAACTTGCTAGCTGCCTCAGCCCCGCCCAAATGGCGATCCTCTACCACGGGACGGAGGGCTGTCAATTCGGACAAGTTATTGGTTGATAGACACGTCTGTCAGGAAAAGCGTAATCACCAGACGCAGAGAACTCTTGGGTAGTGCTAGTTGAGTAAACTCTGATAGTGGCAGGGGTGGTCGTAGGGTCTTTGTTTTTGTCTGGAGTAAAGATGGCTAAATTAGGAAGCCGATGGGGACGGTGACATCGCGCAGATGTTCTACGAATGCGAATGCTCGCGAAAGATGTATGGATATCTTTTATGTGCTTTGCAATTCAAAACCTATGTGGTTGCTGAGCTCTTCCAGGGTCTGGTAAGACCTGCGTTGTTCGTAAGTAGTGCATGGCACTGAACCTCTAACTGCGGAAGAGTCAAGCACTTTTGGCACTTCTGGAAATAACGGCGCACGACTCCCTGTCGCTCTACCTCTTCCTCTCAACCACCTGGAAAGAGAAGAGGTGAAGACATGGAAGCGTCAGAATAAGGAATCGTTTCACAGGTTTTCTTTCCTGAATTCTCCAGATGTTCTCTTGATGACAGTTTTGCACACCTTCTGTTTATCAATTCATTTGGTATCTAAGGAAAATATCAGATTAAGCTAAACTGCTAGGTGTGGGTGGTGGTAACCGTAAAAGTGAAAGTCAATAGCAGAGCGTTGCAATTCAGAACATGCAGTTTAGGGCAAAACTATAGCCAACTCCAACAAACAAGAGGGGAAGACGTTATTTTATGAAAAAAAAGAAAATTCAGAAGAATTATTTTGAGTGAAAGTCCATTAGAAACAAGAGACTGCAGGGCGATGACAATTTCTTGTTAGCTGAGTTGTATCTAAGGGGTAGGTGAGGCTATGGAGGGAGAGACATGTAGAGGGCTGTATACTAGGCTCACCAGAGTGGCTCCTTACCAGGCACAAAGAAATACCAGATATGGAGAAACGTTATCGGTGAGATATTAACCAGAGTGAAGGGGAGAAACCGAATCCACCTTGCTTGTTCTTCCTTCTTTTTTAAAAAGATTTTATTTTGTCAGAACACGCAAGCAGGGGGAGCAGCAGGCAGAGGGAGAGGGGGAGGCAGTCTCCCCGCTGAGCAGGGAGCCCAAAAAAGAGTGGATCCCAAGATCCTGGGATCATGACCGGAGGCAAAGGCAGATGCTTAACTGACTGAGCCACCCAGGAGTCCCAACGACCTTGTTTGTTCTAAATATAGACAGAATAGTCTCATGATACTTATAAATCCACCATATTTGTCTTACATGTTTTAAAACATTTACCAAGTTCTTTAGTCAGTTTTCTATAAAAGATCAACCATAAAAGGCCTCCTGCAACCCATTCAGGACTCTAGAAGGATCCTTTTCTTTCCTTTCTGTTTTTACCTTCACTTAATAAACTTTCACTTTACAGTTTTTTTCTGTTAGATTCATTCTTTGACTCAGGCAAGACCCCTGCAACCCTGGCTATAGGGATAATCAGCTTCTTCTGCAAGATTTAATGCATGTATACCTTTCCCTCCTGGGGCTTGTAATCATTCTTACTATGATTCTTCTGTTGGAGTCTTAACAAAAAGTATGCCTCTAATTGAAGTTGAGTAGTAAGGCTCTCCCTTCTAACCCCCAGACTGTGTTAGTGAAGTTTCCTTTTACCAACTTTCAGTATTTCCTGTCCTGATCTCATAAGGAATATTAATGGGAGCTACCGTAAAGAACTGTAAGGGGAATAATTAAAAGCATGACAGTTTGAACAATGCAGTAACCTTAGAAAACTTAGAAAATAAAAGATAACCATTTTCTAGTTCTGACTTCCGTATTGTAAATAAATGAATCCTATAATCAAGAGAGAAATAGGCCTCCGTCTAGTCTTTTCAAAAGGCAAATTTAGGACTTCTGGGAAAATGGTGGAGTAGGATTCAGGGCTAACTTCATCCCATGGACCTGTAACAGCTGTATCTATGCAAATCATTTTGAAGACAACTTAGAAACTGGCAGAACCAGACTTTTCAACATTGACTGCAGACAGGATACCACATGGAAAAGGGTAGGAGAGGCAGAAAAATAGTACGGAAAAGGGAAATTTCTTAATAAATTTCCTGTAACATGGGGCGCCTGGGTGACTCAGTGAGTTAAGCCTCTGCCTCCAGCTCAGGTTATGATCTCAGGGTCTTGGGATCGAGCCCCGAATCAGGCTCTCTGCTTAGCGGGGAGCCTACTTCCCTCCACCCTTCTTCCTGCCTCTCTGCCTACTTGTGATCTCGCTCCCTCCCTGTGAAATAAATAAATAAAATCTTTTTTAAAAATTAAAAAATAAATTTCCTGTAACGTATTTATAGGATATAACCTCTGATTCTTAGCAGTAGAAATGCTAAGGTTTTGGGTTTTTTTTTAAGATTTTATTTATTTACTTGACAGAGAGAGTGATCACAAGTAGGCAGAGAGGCAGGCTGGATGGGGAGGGCGGGGTGTGCGGGCAGAGCTCCCAGCTGAGCAGACAGCCTGATGCTGGGCTCAATCCTAGGATCCTGAGACCATGACTGGAGCCAAAGGCAGAGGCTTAACCCACTGAGCCACCCAGGCGCCCCAGCTAAGGTTTTTTGTTTTTTGTTTAAGATTTTATTTATTTATTTATTTAAAACAGAGAGAGAGAGAGAGAGAGAGAGAGCGAGCGCGCGCGAGCACATGAGTGAGCGAGCGCATGCACTGTGGAGGCCAAGAAAAGTCTGTACCGGCTTCCAGTCTAGCCCTAACATCGCCCTCCCCTCCATAAAACTGAAGGAGGCTAAGGCTAAAGCGGAAGAAAATGGAAACAAAGTTAAACCTAAATCTCACTAACAAGAATGCTTGATAGGAGGAATGTGACATTCCACCAGGAAACTCCCAATTGTCATCATGTGCCTCATTAGAGGGAGAAATGGCCTTGGCTTGACAATAACCAGGCCTCCAATATCCCCACGGTCTTCTTTACCCTGATAGCCCTTCTGAATATCCCCTTTGTCCTCACCTACTGCTGAGCCAGCAATCGTGGCCCAGTTATCTACTGCCGAGTCCACCCCCACTCTGCCTTTAAAAACTCTGACTGTAATCTGGTGTGGGGACCAAGTCCCTACTGCGCTGTGTCAGGTATCCTTGGGCCCAAGCTTAAGCTTGTCAAATAAACCCTTGTGTGATTACATCAGTGTTGGCTCCTTGGTGGTCTCTCAGATGCAAAAACTCGGGTATAACACGCACAAGCAGGGGGACCAGAAGGGGGAAAGGAAGGACCAGGCTCCCCGCTGAGCAGGGAGCCCCACATAGGGCTCCATCCCAGGACCCTGGGATCATGAACTGAGCCTAAGGCAGATGCCCAACTGACTGAGCCACCCGGGTGCCTCCAAATGCTAAGTTTAGATAGACATATTAAGAAATACGTAGTTTTATATGTTTTAGGGAAATAAATTTCCCTCCAACTAAAATAGATAAGATATATTTAAACTTTGATTAATTTAAAGACCAAGACAATTTAAAGATCTCTAACTCAGTAAATTCTAACAGTACAGGAGAAACTACAGAAATCCCAGCAACTTTTGGACACAGACATATTTTCATTATTTTTTTGAAAGGAATAATTAAACTAACTCTAGTTTTTTAGATTATAGCATATGTTTAATTCCCTTCTCTAAGCACTCTTCTTGATCTATTCTACATGAATAAAATAGTTCTTTTCAGTAACTGTATTAACATTACGTTAACTATAATAATTATGACCCTCAATAATGAGTTTTGACACATATTTAGTACAAATAATTAGAACACTTATTTGCAGAAGCAGAAATACAGATACTATAGAACCTGTGTAAGTTATAAAGTATAAAGATCTTAAAAGCCGACCTAATAAAATCATGATTTATCTAGATTTACAAATACACCTAAATGTCATCCTTTAGCATCAAAAATAGTTTTGAAAATATTTGCTCTCAAGCCTAATTTTTACCAGTTTTCCCTATTCTTGTAGATTTCATAAAGATTACCTACTTGACATCAATAAGCCTTGATGAAAGAACTAAGCATTGATTACAGTTGAAAGGAGGTAGGGATCTGAGAATGAGCGGACTTTAAATTGAAAATGTTTCAATTTTGGGGACCCCTGGGTGGTTCAGCTGATTAACCAGCTGCCTTTGGCTCAAGTCATGATCTCAGAGTCCTGGGATTGAGTCCTGCGTCCAGATCCCTGCTCAGAGGGGAGTTTACTTCTCCTTCTCCCTCTACCCTTCACCCTTGCTTTCTCTCTCTCAAATTAATGAATAAAATCTTTTTTTTAAAGGGGCACCTGGGTGGCACAGTTGATTAAGTGTCTGCCTTCAACTCAGGTCATGATTCCAGAGTCCTGGGATTGACCCCATCAGGCTCCCTGCTTAGAGGGGAGATTGCTTCTCTGTCTTCCACTCCCCCCTGCAATGAGCTCTCATTCTCTCTCTCTCTCTCTGCCAAATAAGTAAATAAAAAATTTTTTAAAAAGAAATTTTCACTTTAAAAACAACTTGCTTTTTTTTTTTCTAGTCTAGAGTCTTTTGAGGTATGGGTGTATGGATAATAATTTTCTTCATCATGCAGTCGTCACTATAGGTTGTTATGTGTTAACGAGGGTTATAGCACTGACCCATCTCTTTCCACATTTATTCCAATACTTTGAAATATTAGCCAGCTTTCCTATTATGATACCTCTTTGTCTCAAAAAAATAAATAAATAAAAAGGAAAGGAAGCAAAAAGCCTTCAATATGAAATGTAGTTCTATAAATAATACTAAATAACTTTTTCTCAGTTTTTTCTTTTCCTTTTTCTTTTCTGACAAGCACATTTTCCTATGGTTATGTCTTCTAGCCTTCTCTTCCACAGGCTTTTCCCTGTTGTTAATGTTTATCTAGCTACTCTGTTGGAAAGAAACTTCTTTGTGATCCCAACTTTTGAAAAACTCCCTACACATGTGCTCGCTTCGGCAGCACATATACTAAAAACTCCCTACACAAACTAATTGACAAAATTCTGATGCTGACAATCTGATCTCCAAAAATGGAGCATTTCTGACCATCCAGAAAATGGCTTCCTATGCCCAGCTTTAAGGTACTGAAATGACATTTTGTAGCAACTAATATACAAAGGCATCCTTTATTATTCCCTGACATATTTGTGTTTCCACCCATTGAGGAGCTGCATTTCATATCTTAACTAAATAAATCAGGCTAGGGGCTCAGCAGGGAGCCTGCTTCCCCCCCTCCCTCCTTGCCTGCCTCTCTGCCTACCTGTGATCTCTGTCAAATGGATAAATAAAATCTTTAAAAAATAAATAAATAGGGGCGCCTGGGGGGCTCAGTGGGTTAAAGCCTCAGCCTTCAGCTCAGGTCAGATCCCAGGGTCCTGGGATGGAGCCCCACATCCGGCTCTCTGCTCAGCAAGGATCCTGCTTCCTCCCCTCTCTCTGCCTGACTCTCTGCCTACTTGTGATCTCTGTCTGTCAAATAAATAAATAAAATCTTTAATAAAAAATAATAATAAATAAATAAATAAATCAGGCCATAAGAGTGAGGCTGTCCTAGGCCTTCCAGAATCACAAAAGCAAGAGTAGAAAAATAACAGGTAGAAAATCATTTGCAAATGGAGGCACTGTAGCCATCATTTCATTGAAGACAGAAACAGGGAATTACATTAGTTGCTACCAGTAAAAAATAGAAAGGGTATCAATGATAAAGATGTAATAATTGAAATTTTTTCCAAATATTTACTGTTTCATTCCATAATTTAACAAATATTTATTAAAGACCTTGTGTAGGAGTACCTGGCTGGCTCAGTTGGTAGAGCTTGCAACTCTTGATCTCAGGTTGGTGACTTCAGACCCAAAGCTGGAGCCTACTTATGAAAAATCAAAGGACATTGGACAGTCCACCCTGCTGCAAAGTGACCCTTACTTGGGCAGCTGTATATGTAAATTGTGTAATACAGTATAAAGATTGCCATGAGATTTACCCAAACTTCTATAGAACTTAAAGAGACATGTCTGAAGAGACCAGGGGAGGCAAAATCAGAGAAAGCTCTTGCATAACTGAGGATTGATGGGCAAGAGCTATACATCATAGTATGGTCAAGGCAGAAATTACATACCTGTAAAAACACAGAAGTCAGAGAACATAAGAATGTGATAAACCCAAGAATTTACTCAAGAATTTGAATATGGGGGGCACCTGTGTGGCTCAGTTGCTTGAGTGTCCGCCTTAGACTCGGGTCATGATCTCAGGGTTCTGGTATCGAGTCCTACTTTGGTCTCCCTGCTCCACAGGAAGCATGCTTCTCCCTCTGGCTGCTGCTCCCCATGCCTGTGCTCTCTTTGTCTCTCTGGCAAATAAATAAAATATAAAAATATATATTTATTTAAATAGTAAGTACCATACATATTATTTATTAATATATTAATATTTGATAATTATTTAATAATTAAATATTAAATTATTTCATATATCATGTATATTATGTTTATTTACACATTAAACACATTATAAATAAATATGTTATATATACAAATAATATATAATTATAAAATAATATAATTATTTAATTTTAATATTAAATCAAATATTAAATTATTCAATAATTAAATATTAGATATTATTTATATATATGTATATATGTGCATATATATATATATATGTATATACATATATATATATATATATATTTGGATTGCCTGCGTGGCTCAGTCAGTTAAGCATCTGCCTTTGGCTCAGGTCATGATCTCAGAGTCCTGGGATCGAGGCCCACATCGGGCTCTCTGCTCAGTGGGGAGCCTGCTTCCTCCTCTCTCTCTGCCTGCTGCTCTGCCCGCTTGTGATCTCTGCCTGTCAAATAAATAAATAAAATCTTAATATATATATAGGCAGCCGTAGTAATGAAAGAAGATGCTAAACATTTTATTTGGACTCACAGACTCTGAAACACAGAATATGGGAGAGTAGGGGCAGCTCAAAAATTGAGGAGCTTTATTTTAATGACAAGGCAAGATCCTAGAAAAGGTGAGCAGTTTTAACAAAGATCCCTGAATATATAAAGACTCTTAAAAGTCTTATATCTTTAGCACATAGTTTTGTAGGAAAAAAGGAGAAGGGGCGCCTGGGTGGCTCAGTCGTTAAGCATCTGCCTTTAGCTTAGGTTATGATCCCAGTGTCCTCATATCCAGCCCCATGTTGGGCTCCCTGTTCAGCAGGGAGTCTAGTTCCTTTCTCACTCCTCCTGCTTTTGTTCCCTCTCTCACTGTGTCTCTCTCTGTCAAATAAATAAACTCTTTTTTAAAAAAGAAAAAAATGACAAGAAAGTAGAGACGAGACAGGAAGATCATCAGGAAATTTATCATGGCAATACTTTAGGGTCGAAAGTGACTATTCCATGATAGGTTTGTTTTCCATTGTAAGTTTTCACTTAAGTTTGTGATTACCATGTTTGGGTGTACAATTTATTCTTCTGTATAATATTAGAAAATCTGAATCAAATATTCAGTGAACATTAATCCTGGTCTTGTGATAACTGGAATGCCTACAAAAATCAAAGGTAAATTGCTCTAAGATACATGCAACTTTCCCATACTTAGATCTTTGTTAAAAATTAGTTCACCACAGCCAATTGTGTCTCCTTTGCTGTCCTGCCTGCTGCTCTGCTGAAAAGTATTCAATGAATTTATATTTCTTTTGTTCTGTCTGGGGTAAATTCTTTCACTACCTGTCTCTACCTAATTGTGTCACTCCCACACCGTGACCCCTATGGGGACCAGACCCTCAGTTGGCCCAGGATTCTCCCCAGATTCTTCCAATAACTTTTGAGAACTTTCCCCCACAGAACTGACAACCTTGGGCCAAGGTCACTCTTTGCTGAAGATCCAAAGCCCCAGGAAGAACCTGCTAGCCTGCCCTTGTCAGAAAAGGGTAAGGGATTTCTCCTCTTGCCCACTTTTTAAAAAGATTTTACTTATTTATTTGACAGAGACATCAAGGAAAGGGAATACAGCAGGGAGAGAGGCAGAGGCAGAGGAAAAAATAGACTCCCTCCTGAGCAAGGGCTTACTGTAGTCTAGGACCCTAAGATCATGACCTGAGCTGAACTCAGAGGCTTAACCGACTGAGCCACCGAAGAATTCCTCCCCTCTTGCCATTTGGAAAGACCCCTATGGCGTCTCCTTTCTCTTTTCAGCCCTTCAGTGATCTAAACTAGTTCTTTCTCAGACAACAGAAGGTCTCTGGCCAGAGCAGCTTCTTGGTATAGTCTGTAGGTTAGAGCATTAGTGTGTCATGTTGCCCATGGCTGTGGAGGAGGCCAGGAATACTTTTCCTCTAATCTCCCCCTCCCATCTACCCTTATCCAGGGCAAATATGCACATGTTACACACTGAGTTGGGGCCCTTTCCTTATGCTGGCTGACTCTTAGCTATCTTTTTTCTTTCTCACCCTGCCCTCCTCCTTTGTTCCTGTGGATCCATCTGCCTTCTTGATCTATAGGAAAAACACGTTCCAATGAATCTGAGTAATGACCCTTTTTACTTAGGGAAATTAATACATGCTGTCTACCCTGGATTGGGCTGCCTCTGCCATTCATAATTCCTACATATAAATTCCCAACTGGACTACCAACTGGGTGTCTTGATCAAGTCTAACTTGGACTCAGATCATGATCCCTGGGTCCTGGGATTAAGTCCCATGGTGCGCTGCCTGCTCAGTGGGGAGACTGCTTGTCCCTTTGCGTCTGCTCTTCCTCCACTCAACCTCTGTCTTTCTGTCTCAAATAAATAAATAAAATATTTAAATAAGTAAGTGAATAATTTCCCAACTGACCTATGTCCATCCATTGGTAGGGACATCTATCTCTGTTTCTCATTCAGCAGAAATAAAGTACTGAAAATGACATCTCCACCCAAATGTGAAAGAATTGCCATTCTTGACCTGTCAGGGAGGAATGTAGAGGACACTTTTCTTTTCTTTCCTTCCTTTTTTTTTTTTTTTGTAGAGGGCACTTTTAGGCAATAGGCTTGAGCAATGAAACTTGATTGAGGTAAGAGGGCCCCACCCCCACACAGAACCAAATGAGGACAGACCAGACAACACAGACAGGCTCATTAAGGAACCCACCTCAGAATAGCCATAGGGCCTAACTAATCAATGGGCTACTACTGACAGCCAGGCACAGTTACCAAAAAAGGAAAAATTCCACATGTTCCCTTACATCCTCACTCTGCCCTATAATTTAAGTGCCTATTTAGCCAGAGCAGCTCCATCCTAGCCCTGCCCCTACCCCTTCAGGGAACTTATTTAAAAACAAGTCCCAGAAACCAATCCCAGGTAACAAAGTCCAAATACAAGGGTGGGTCAGGAGAGGTGGAGGCATTCAATCAGTAGAACCAAATACTGTCTCCCTAGCTATCAAGGAGTATGGGCCCCGCCCTTTGGGTGCCTTTTGGGTGCCTATTCTCAACAAGGTGATAGGCTGGTTCAAATATCTACTGTAGGGTAAATCGTAATTCAATTGGTCACCTATGTGTGACCTAGCAAGACTGTGCAGCTTTCTCTGTGTTACAGTCTGTTTGGCCACCTGTGCGTGGCTAGGCCCAACCACATGGCCTTTGCCCTTAAAACCTAGTCTGTAAGGCAAAGGGTCGTCGCCTCTTTGCAAGAGACATCCCTGGCTGGTCAGTTTAATTCTTGATACTTGGCGCTAAATAAAGCTTTGCTTGACCTTCGCTTTGTATCAGTCTCACTCT
Source organism: Eira barbara (assembly GCA_020311275.1). NCBI lineage: Eukaryota > Metazoa > Chordata > Mammalia > Carnivora > Mustelidae > Eira > Eira barbara. Next base: position 1,584,459 of record JAHRIG010009241.1, on the reverse strand, counting down.
TTGACCATGAACCCAATAATAACTGTTCCCTCACCACTGCCTTGCCATACATAGTGTCCCCCTTGTCCTGCCTGCTGCTTCCTTAAGCTATATTCAGTAAATTTCTATCTTCTTTTTTCTCCCTCAGGTGAATGCTTTCACTTCCCTTGCTGCTGACTTCCACCCAACTTTTGGGGGCCTCTGCCCAATTGGACGAAACACCACATTTTTGTTAAAAACTCTTATTTTTAACCACTATTTAAAAAGTAATCACTATGCCTATGATGGGATTGAACTCGTAACCCTGAGATCAAGAGTTATATGCCCTACAAATTGAGCTAGCCAGGTTACTCGAAATTTTTATTTGAACAATCGACATATTGGGGGCGCCTGGGTGGCTCAGTGGGTTAAAGCCTCTGCCTTCAGCTCAGGTCATGATCTCAGGGTCCTGGGATCGAGCCCTGCATCGGGCTCTCTGCTCAGCAGGGAGCCTGCTTCCTCCTCTCTCTCTGCCTGCCTCTCTGCCTACTTGTGATCTCTCTCTCTCTCTCTGTCAAATAAATAAATAAATAAAATCTTTTTAAAAAATCCACGTTTTCCAAGATTTTATTTTTAAATGATCTCTACTAGCACTGTTGGGCTCGAACCCACAATCGAGGTCAAGAATCACATGTTCCTCAGACTAAGTCAGCCATGTGCCCTCACGATAGCACTTTGATTCAGCCTAGGTTAATTATTCCTAAAACATTCATTCATATATTTTTAAGAATTTATTTATTTATTTCAGAGAGAAAGAGCAAGCATGAGCAGGAGTAGGGGAAAGAGAGGTGCAGAGGGAGAAGCAGACTCCCTACTGAGCAGGAAGCCTGATTTGGGACTTGATCCTGAGACCCAGAGATAACCTGAGCCTAAGGCAGATGTTGAATCAACTGAGCCACCCAAGGGCCCCATATTCACTCATATTCTTAAAATTTTCCTTAAAGCATTAATTAACGAGTGTAGACAGAATGGCACAAACTTAGCAAACTCAGAGAGTTTTCTTCCTTACCTATATTTTTGCAAATAGAACTGAATCCCTTGGTGGGGGTGGCAGGATAGAAGTAAGGTAGGGTCAGGTAAAGGTGCCAAAGGTGCCAAATAGTCTTCTGGATCTGCCTCTTGCTTCAACAGTGTTTGGATGGAACAGATGCACAGATGTCCCTCTACCAGCCTCTGACTACCCTCCTTTCTTCCTTTTTAAAAAAAAGATTTTTCTTATCTGAGAAAGTGAGTGAGTGAGTGAGAGAGAAAGCATGAGCAGGAGCGTCAGAGAGAGAGGGAGAAGCAGACTCCCCATTGAGCAGGGAGCCCAATGAAGGGTTGAATGTCAGCCTGCTGAGATCATGACCTGAGCTGAAGGCAGATAGTTAACTGACTGGGTGCCTCCCAGATGGGCCACTCCAAACTTTCTTCTAATCACAACCTTAGGAGTCAACTTCTTTTTCTTTTTTTTTTTTTTTTTTTTTTTTAAGATTTTATTCATTCATTTGGCAGATCACAAGTAGGCAGAGAGGCAGGCAGAGAGAGAAGGGAGGAAGCAGGCTCCCTGCTGAGCAGAGAGCCCGATGCGGGGCTCGATCCCAGGACGCCGGGATCATGACTGGAGCCGAAGGCAGGGGCCCTAACCCACTGAGCCACCCAGGTGCCCCAGGAGTCAACTTCTTAACTACTGTCTGCTAGGGGACCAGACAGTACTATATTTTGAGGCACAAAAATAGCCCATTGATGAATCATTCTAAGAAATAAGCCTCACCAGAAAGTTGCTTGTTTTTTTTGCCTCATAGCAATTCTCTCCTATGCCATGTTTTTTTCCCTCTAAAATTGAAGATCAAATATTACATCCACATGAGTCTCTTGGCCATGGCTTATGAGACTCATAATCAGGAATATCAGATTTTTTTTAAAATTTTAAATGTTTCTAGAGATTAATAGCAAACACATTTTTTTTAAAAGATTTTATTTATTTATTTGACAGAGATCACAAGTAGGCAGAGAGAGGAGGAAGCAGGATCCCTGCTGAGCAGAGAGCCCTATGTGGTGCTCAATCCCAGGACCCTGGGATCATGACCTGAGCCGAAGGCAGAGGCTTTTAACCCACTGAACCACCCAGGAGCCCCAATAGCAAACACATTTTAAATAATTTCCTATTTCTACAAGAATTAGATCTCAATTCCATTGATAATTTTTTTAAAGATTTTTATTTATTTATTTGACATGCAGAGATCACAAGTAGGCAGAGAGGCGGGCAGAGAGAGAGGAGGAAGCAGGCTCCCCACTGAGCAGAGAGCTCGGTGCGGGGCTCAATCCCAGGACCCTGGGATCATGACCTGAGCCGAAGGCAGAGGCTTTAACCCACTGAGCCAGCCAGGCACCCTGACAAATTTTTTTAAAAGATTTTTATTTTTTATTTATTTATTTTTTTTATTTTTTTTTTTCAGAGAGAGCAAGCACTTCAGGGAGAGAGGCATGCAGAGGGGGAAGCAGACTCCCCACTGAGCAAGGAGCCCAAGTGGAACTTGACCCCAGAACCCTGGGATCATGACCTGAGCAGAATGCAGACACTCAAGTGACTGATCCACCTGGTGTTCCTCCATTGACAAATTCTTTTGTGTCATAAAATACATAGCTTGTATCATCTAGAATGATCCCATAATCATCTCAGCAACAAAGGTTTATATTCATTTCTCACCTTTCCTATTTTTTATCTTCATTGTTTTTATTTATTTGACAGAGAGACAGAGACAGAGAATGAGCACAGGGAGAGCAGCAGAGGTAGACAGAGAAGCAGATTCCCCGATAAGCAGGGAGCCCAGTGAGAAGCTCAATCCTAGGACCCTGGGATCATTACCCAAGGTTGAGGCAGACACTTAACGACAAAGCCATCCAGGCTCCCGTGATCATAGGATTTTTATACTTTATTAATGTGGAATATCACCTTTATTAATCTGCAGATATCGAAACATCCTTGTAACCCTGATAAAAATCTTGTGATGAACGATCTTTTTAATGTATTATTAAATGTAGTTTGCTAAAATTTTGTTGAGGATTTTTACATCTGTATTCATCAGAGATATTGACCTATAGTTTTCTTTTTTGTGTGATGTGTTTAGTTGTGGTATTAAAGTAATGCAGGACTTGCAGAATGCTTTTGGAAGCTTTTCTTCCTCTTATATTTTTTGGAATAGTTTGAGGGAATAGATATTATCTCTTCTTTCTTTACTTTTGTTTTTTTCCAAAATTTTATTTATTTGAGAGAGAGAAAGCACAAGCAGGTGGATCAGGAGGCAGAGGCAGAAGCAGACACCCAACAAACAAATTCCAGGGTAGTAATACTCATATCAGAAAAAATAAAACATATGTTTTAAAGTTTATCTATCTATGTTTTAAAGTTTATTTTTTCTGATATAAGTATTGCTATCCTGAAATTCTTTTTTCTTTTTCTCTTTCTTTTTTTCTTTTTTCTTTCTTTCTTTCTTTCTTTCTTTCTTTCTTTCTTTCTTTCTTTCTTTCTTTCTTTTTTTTTTGCTTGCATTTGCATAGACTCTCTTTTCCATCACTTCACTTTCAGTCTGTATGTGTCTTTATTGAAGTGAGTCTCTTGCATTTTATTTATTTATTTGACACAGAGAGAGAGATATTATAAGGAGGCAGAGAGGCTGGCAGAGAGAGAGGAGGAAGCAGGCTCCCTGCTGAGCAGAGAGCCCAACGCAGGGCTTGATCCCAGGATCCTGAGATCATGACCTGAGCAGAAGGCAGAGGCTTAACCCACTGAGCCACCCAGGCACCCCTAGGTGGGTCTTTTTTTTTTTTTTTTTTTTTTAAGATTTTATTTATTTATTTGTCAGAGAGAGTGAGCACAGGTAGACAGAGTGGCAGGCAGAGGCAGAGGGAGAAGCAGGCTCCCTGCTGAGCAAGGAGCCCGATGCGGGACTCGATCCCAGGACGCCGGGATCACGACCCGAGCCGAAGGCAGCTGCTTAACCAACTGAGCCACCCAGGCGTCCCTAGGTGGCTCTTTTTAAATAAAAAGTCCACTCCTGAAGCACCTGGATGGTTCAGTCAGTTAAGTGTCTTTTTAAATGATTTTCTTTCCTTTTTTTTTTTTTTTTTTTATAGAGACACAGTAAGAAAGAGAACATGAGCAGGGGTAGCAGCAGGCAGAGGGAGAAGCAGCTCTCCTCTGAGCAGGAAGCCCAATGTGGAACTTGATCCCAGGACCCTGGGTTCATGACCTGAGCTGAAGGCAGATGCTTAATGACTGAGCCACCACGTACCTCATAAATAAAATCTTAAAATATATATATAGAGAAAGAGAGAGGGAGAGAGAGAGAGAGTCTATTCTGTCACCACTGTGTATTTTGATTTGAGGATTTAGAGCATTTACACAAAGTAATTATTGGTTAGTATGTACTTTTGCAATTTCATTAATTGTGTTCTGGTTGTTTTGCACTTCTTTTCTGTTCCTTTCTTCTTTTGTTCTCTTGCCTTTTAATTACTTTCTTAGCATTATGCTTGACTCTTTTTTCTCTTTCTTTTTTAACTTGTGGGTTTTCAGTTTGTTGCCGCTTCCAGTCTGCGAATGGGAGAAGAATTAGGCACAAACACGTCAGCTGCAAGAGACTGGGAGCAGGGGACAACAGTCGAAAAGAGTGCTGCCACGAGCAGCTCCAGAGCCTCACTTTTATTAGATAGAAACAAAAGCCAACAGAAGAACTGATGAAGGTCAAACATTAGTCACATGTCTCGTGGACAAGCAAGAAGGAGGATAAAGTTTATAGTTAACCAAGCACATTCAAAGGACTCATCTAACTAACAAGGGGCACTTCTGGAAGGAGAAAGGAGCGACAATGGAAAAGGGTAGCAGGCGGTAAAGGGAAGCAGGCGGTATTTCGTTCCACCCTGAGCGACCTAGGCTTCCCCAGCTGTCCAGCTTCAGGTCGTATATTGTCCTTCTTTCCAAAGACCGGTTGCCAGTGTATGTTTTTCTTAAGGCCATATCTAAATGTGCTTGGTAACTAGTAATTCCTCCAGGGGTTATAGTTTAAATAACACATTGTTCTGAGGGGCAATTGCATTTGTGGTTTGTGGTTACCATGAGGCTCATACATAACAGTCTATGTTAGGTGATGATCAGTGAAGTTGAATACATTCTAAAACAAGTCCATTTTTACTGCACATTTGCTGTATGTTATCATATTTTATATCTTTTTTCATTCACTCAAATAATCTTTTTTTTAAAAGATTTTATTTATTTATTAGACAGAGAGAGATCACAAGTAGGCAGAGAGGCAGGCAGAGAGAGGAGGAAGCAGGCTCCCCATCAAGCAGAGAGCCTGATGCAGGGCTCAATCCCAGGACCCCGAGGTCATGACCTGAGCCGAAGTCAGAGGCTTTAACCCACTGAGCCACCCAGGCGCCCCGCTTAAATAATCTTTATACAATTTGATTTTAATATGTTGTGCCTGAGTTTTTGTGTCCGAGAGACCACCAAGGAGCCAAGCACCGATGTAATCACACAAGGGTTTGTTCGACAAGCTTAAGCTTGGGCCCAAGTACACCCGACACAGCGGAGTAGGGACTTGGACCCAAAGCTTCGTTAAGGCAGGGGTATTTATGGGTTCCTAGTACTAAAGCAGGGTGGGGATTCCTGGAACCAAAGCAGGGTGGGGGTCTCTGGAACCAAAGCAGGGTGGGGCTTCCTGGAACCAAAACAGGGTGGGGATTACTAAAGCAGGGTGGTGGAAAGTTCAGCCCTTGGACACAGGGATCTGAGATGGCTGCCAGAGCTAAGATGGCTGTACTTATGCTAAGGCTAAACCTGAGGTGGGATGGCCTTGATTTTCTCGGCTCCCACATTTTCTTGAACGATTTTGACCCTTAAATCTTTAAGGTTGTTGAAGGTGGAAGGTCTCATCTTCTGTAATGTCTTCCTGCTGATAAGGGGCATAGAGTTGTCCCTACCTACTCAGGTCAACATTGATCAGTTGGGGAATGATTATGGGAGTTATGAAAGACAGAGGCAGCTGAGTCAAGGGGTTTAAATCAATCATTAAAGGAGAGAGGGACTGTTTAAAGTGCTAACCTGAGTAGGTCAGAACCCAAGAAATATTTCGTGATAATCTGGAACATCAAGATGGCAGCACTTATGTCAGGGCTAGACTCGAGATGGGTACAGCCTTGTTTTTCTTGGCCTCCACATTACCCCCTCTCAGAAGAACCTAAGGTAGGACCCAATCAAGGGTCCAAGCTGGCCTCAGTAGCAAGATAGGGAGTCTTGGGAGGTGGGAGTGGTCAGATCATGATGTACGGTCCCTTCCAGCGAGGCTCCAACTTTCCCACTTGGTGGCAGTGCATCCCAACCAAGTCCCTGGGTTGGTAAGGATGTGGTTCCAGCTCTATCTCCATCTCAGTGTGGGCAGTTAGAATCCCTGCATGGGCTAGACAGACTGTAATGCCTGCAATGATTAGAGTACAGATTGATCAGTCATTTCTGCTAGAGCAACCTCTTGTAGCTGAGGACAGAGTGGGGGGTGGGGGTTTCCTGAACATTATTCCAAATGGGGTCACCTTGTTTAAGCAGGGTGTACATTGTACCCCAAGGAGGGTGAAGGGGAGGAGATCCACCCATCCACCGCCAGTCTTCAGAATTAACTTTGTCAAGGTCTCTTTAAGGGTCCAGTTCATTCTTTCTACTTGCCCGGAACTATAGGGCCAGTAGGCACAATGTAGCCCCCAACTAGTGTCCATGGCTTTGGCCAATGCCTGCGAGACTGAATGCACAAATGCAGGGCTGGTGTCTGACCCAATAGCAAGAGGTAACCCAAACCTCTAGTAGCATTTTGGCTACCACTCCTGCCATCTCATGCTTGGCAGAAAAACTCTTTACCCAGCCTGAAAAGTTATCTACAAAAACTAACATATTCTTGTGCCCACATTTTCCCGGTTTCATTTCTGTAAAATCTATTTCCCAATAAATTCCTGGTTCCTTTCCTCTTTCTCTTCTCCCTCTTCCCATTCTAGTTCCTCCCACACTAACTGCCTGGCATAGAGCACATCTATCAACTTTATCCTGAACCATATGCCCTAATTTAGAAACCTGGAACTGCTTGCCCATAAGCTCTTTAAGCTTGAGTGTCCCCAAATGAGTGCCCTGATGTATTTGGCTTACTAATTTCTTCTAGTCTTCAAGGAAGAATTAACTTTCCTGTTCTAGTCTTAGTCCAATCCTCTTTATAATTTAGTCCATTTCTGTAAATATACTTGCATCCTTGACCAGGAAGACTGTGGCAGCAATTATGCAGAGGCAAGGGGGAATCCAGCTGCTACTGGATCTATTTTCTTGCTAAGATAGGCTACTGGCCTTTGCCAAGGCCCCAGAGTCTGAGTCACAACTCCTTTGGCCACCTCTGCCTCTTTATCCACATACAAGTGGAAGGGCTTGGTTACATCTGGGATGGCCAATGCCGGGGCACTCAGTAAGGCTGTTTGTAATTCCCAAAATGCTCCTTATATCTGGGGCTGACTGGCAAAAGCAAGTTCGTCTAAACGAGCTATCATGCAACTTCTCTGAAGTTTATCTCAAGTTGTTTAGTTTAGGCAAACAAACATTTAAGAACAATTAAATCTGGAATTTAACATCCATAAAGGTGTTATTAGAACATAAATTTTTCTCTCTAAGATAACCCTCATTTCCAGAGATAGCCAAATCAGGACTAATTTATTTGAAAAACAAGTACAGTTTTAACAAATTTGGCCTAATTATTCACATAAGCTCAGCAAGAACAATGAATAATCATATAGATCTTTTAGAATCTGCTTTGCTGGAACTTCTTATAAGGAATCTCTAGGTTGAACTTTTTAGTATCCTCTCCGGGCCAGAAGCCAAGCCACATATAGTTGCCATCAGACATGCCTGCAATACCTGTTGACTTGCGCAAAATACTCTTCCTGAGGTCCCCAAGGTATCCTGAGGTTCCTGCCCATGCCAGGAAGTGACATTCTTTACTCACCTGGTAAGCTGCTGGGAACCCTGTAAGCAAGGTATCAGGCCAACAGTTCCAAATGGCTTTACGGCTCCAGGTTTTATAAAGTCAACCTTCATTCCTTAAAGCTGTCTGGTCATATCTGAGTCTTTTCAAATATGACATTCTAGTCAAAGCCTTGGTAAAATAAGTGTTTCCAATGGTGTCCTGTTACAAGAACAGATTCTTATTGAACTTATGCAAATGACTGATTGCCATGGAAGAAAGAATACTTACTGAGACCTTTTGGTTTCAGAGGGTTCAAGTAGAGAGAAAAGTTGAATGCCTTGATTCCTGTATAAATGAATACTTTTGCATCTCTGTAAGTTACAAATAACTTAAAAAGTTTCCCTAGTCTGGAAGAGCAAACATTACAGAACCAGTCATGTTTAAAATAAGACAAAACAGGGGCACCTGGGTGGCTCAGTGGTTTAAAGCCTCTGCCTTCAGCTCAGGTCATGATCTCAGGGTCCTGGGATTGAGCCCCACATCGGGCTCTCTGCTCAGCGGGGAGCCTGCCTCCTCCTCTCTCTCTGCCTGCCTCTCAGCCTACTTGTGATCTCTCTCTATCAAATAAATAAATAACATCTTAAAATAAAATAAAATAAGACAAAACATACAACATTACAATATTTTATGTTCATTTAGTCCCATGTTGCTAATTCTAGGTTTAGTCCGAATGTAGCCCTTATTTCTGTAAATTCTTACCGATTTCAAAATTTTAACATATCGAAGACCTGTATTTGTCCTGAAATTCTCCCATATGAATTTCCTTTAAGGCAGAATCTAGAATTAAAACAATTTCAAATGACAAAAACTCAGAATAGATATGGTTAAATATCTAGTGATGACCCTATCAAAACATTAAAACTTTAGGAAATGTATAGAACCTCTAGAGTAGTTGCAGCATTTACTCAAATGTAAACCAAGGCTTATTATTCATTTAGCAGTACCCCTTGAGTAACTTAGCATATGAAGGAAAAGCCTTATGAGTCAAAGAGATCTCATTTACAATTTTGGGCGGGAAGAGAAAACCATTTACATTTTCTTAACAGCAGATCAATTAATCTTTAGAAAACTTTGTCGTTTTGGGGCACCTGGGTGACTCAGTGGGTTAAAGCCTCTGCCTTCAGCTCAGGTCATGATCTCAGAGTCCTCAGATCGAGCCCCGCATCAGGCTCTCTGCTCAGCAGGGAGCCTGCTTCTCCCTCTCTCTCTGCCTGCCTCTCTGCCTGCTTGTGATCTGTCTCTGTCAAATAAAATAAATGAAATCTTAAAAAAAAAAAACCAAACAACTTTGTCCTTTTAAACAGAGAATTTCAGTCTTATACCAATGTACTTTTAAAACCCACTTATTTCAATCTTAGTCCGTCCCGACCATCCTAAATTCGATTCCAAAGATTTCCCTTTGCAAACCTTGTACAACTTTCTTTTGCATCCAGGTTTTGTCCCAAGCCATTTCCTTCCCAACAACTATCTTCTTTAGGACAAAATTACCTTCTTTTACTTTCAACAAAATATACTCCCATTTCTTAAATCTTTCTTACATATATCCTACTTTCCTACATACAGAGTTGCTTCCTTTATTTCCATCTGTCTTACAGTTAGTGGAGTTTTGTACTTTTAGAGACACCTTAACCTCTAGTCAGTTATTAATCAATTGTGAATGGTTATAACAGAATTCTTTAGATGCCAATTTATGAATCAGTTAAGCACAAAACATGTTTACCAGCAGATTTAAATATTCTTATTTTCTTAGTGGTAAAAAGTCAAAAGCACAAACCTACATTCAGTACTCAATGCTTTAGCACTTTATCCTATCTGGAAAAGACCTAGATGTTTAACAAATTTAATTCCATTTGTCATCCAAACAAAACTTTGAAATTTCAGGTTACCAATGCCTTGAAAGCTATCTCAGCAATTACCCATTAAAACTTTGAGACAGACAATTAACCATCAGTTTAGTCATCTGTTTGCTAACAAATTTTAATAAATAACGCAAGCTTATTTAACCTTAATTAAAAACTCTGAAGTTTCACATTTACTATTGTTAACTCAAAAGACATGTTTATCGTAATTAACCCAATAAACTTTACTTAGTTCAAATACTGATTTATGTTCCACCTGCGCCCACTCCACTTTGAATGTTTACCTGAGACCCGGGTGGGAAGATCCGGAGTGGGGGGTGTTAGGCCCAGGGGGTGCTCTTCTTGTTTCCTGACAGTGAAGAACAGAACAAAGGGCCACCAGAAGGCAGAGAAAGGGCTCCCAGTTCTAGGGCTCATCAGCTCCAGGAGAGGAGCAGACGCCATGCTTTCCCGCCAGCAAGGGGGAGGGGCTAGGCTAGGCAGTCCCTGTCAGGCCAGAGAAGGCAAGGAATGCCCCGAAACAAAGGTAGTTTCAGCAGCTACTTGGGAATATTCCTTAAAGTCTCTGTCTCAAGTTAGACTAACCCCAGTTGGCTCCAGTTATAACTAGTCATTAACACAAGAAATGAGTAAAGGAGAAGCCCCACGTCTATTAGGAGGAATGGACAGTTGAAAGTCAGAGTCCCCTTTGCTAGGGATGGCCCAGCAACCTGGGTTTACTAGAAGGCTTATTCTGCAAAAGGCCCTTAGATCAGGGTCCTGGTGTAGAGCAATGAAGGCATAGCTTTAAGTAGTTAGTAGAAGACACTGACAAGAAACAGTAAAGACTGGAATCCATCATGGCCTATGTGACATTCCAACACATGTGGTCCTTACAGCCAACTTCCCTAGAAAACATCATGGGTTGTGTTTTAATTCAGTCGGGTACTGGTTTTGGCCGGCTCCCAGTGGAGGTCCCTTAGCCAGAAGTGGCTAGACCAGGGATGTGGAGGGGATCCCATTAGATTAGAAGGAAACCTCACAGGAGAGTCTTAAGATTGGCAGCCGTCCTGGTGACTTAGGTGGCTGTTCTGTGCCAAAGGGAGACAACTTTATATAACAACAGGAAAGGGAGCGGGCATCAAATTTCTGGGTCTTATTACCATTCTCAGCCCCCTAGAGACACTCGCCAGTGGGGATTTTCTCAGTCCCCTAGGGACGAGTGAAACAACAGGTAACAATGAGACAAAGACAACTGCAGACCCAGCAGCTCTCCCGGGGCCATCCAACATTAAAGAATGGTCATTCAGACATGCAGAAAGTCTGCAACTTTCCCTTTCATACGTCCGTGTTCAGGTTATGAGCTCTTTCCCTAACATCTGAGAGAAATGGTCAATCATCAGAGACAGAGGAGTTGTCCATGTCTGTCCCATCACGTCCTCATTCCACAACAAGACAAATACACTGACGACAATTAACAAGAACACACTCACAAAGACAAATGATCTGGCGCAATCATGAAGACAAAACTGGAAGGAAGTTAAGGGAGAATCCGGCCATACCGGCAGCTGGCTCTCTTCACAGATGAGGACCTTGTCCTCTGGGCCCGACAGCAGCCGAGCCTCCAGATACAGGCTCCAACCACGACAGCAGCCAAGCCTCCAGATCGGAATTCCTACAGGTAAAAAAAAAAAAAAAAAAAGAAAAGAAAAGAAAGGAAGGAAGAGAGGAAGAAAGAAAGAAAAAGAAAATGCAGAGTGGAGCTCCCAAAGTATGCGCGCAAATAGATGACAACGAGTGCACTCACCAGCCGGCGTAAAACCCTCTGGGTTGGGGTCCTAAGAGCCTCCCAGATCTCGGTGGGACCTCCAAATGTTGTGCCCAAGTTTTCACATCCAAGAGACCACTAAGGAGCCAAGCACCGATGTAATCACACGAGGGTTTATTCGACAAGCTTGAGCTTGGGCCCAAGTACACCCGACACAGCGGAGTAGGGACTTGGACCCCAAGCTTCGTTAAGGTACGGGTATTTATGGGTTCCTAGTACTAAAGCAGGGTGGGGATTCCTGGAACCAAAGCAGGGTGGGGGTCTCTGGAGCCAAAACAGGGTGGGGCTTATTAAAGCAGGGTGGGCGAAAGTTCAGCCCTTGGGCACAGGGGTCTGAGATCGCTGCCAGAGCTAAGATGGCTGTACTTATGCTAAGGCTAAACCTGAGGTAGGATGGCCTTGATTTTCTTGGCCTCCACAAATAGTTTTGTCATCTAGGGGCACCTGGGTGACTCAGTCAATTAAGCATCTGAGTTCAGCTCAGTCATGATCTCAGTAGTCTGGGATCAAGCCCTACATCAGGCTCCCTGCTCAATGTGGAGTCTGCTTCTCCCTCTACCTCTGTGCTCGCTCGCTCGCTCTCTCTCTCAAATAAATAAATAAAATCTTTAAAAAAATACTTTCATGTTGTAATCTTCATACTAGCTTTATAAGTATTTGTCCTACTACCTTTACTGTATGTTTGCTTTTACTTATGAAATTTTTTTATTTCATAATGTTCTTACTGCCAATTATGAGCTTTTCTTTTTCACTTTAAGAAGTCCCCTTATGGGGGCGCCTGGGTGGCTCAGTGGGTTAAAGCCTCTGCCTTCAGCTCAGGTCATGATTCCAGCGTCCTGTGATCGAGTTCCACATCTGGGCTCTCTGCTCAGCAGGGAGCCTGCTTCCTCCTCTCTCTCTCTGCCTGCCTCTCTGCCTACTTGTGATCTCTGTCTGTCAAATAAATAAATAAAATCTTAAAAAAAAAAAAAAAAAAAAGAAGTCCCCTTATGGGGCACCTGTGTGGCTCAGTGAGTTAAAGCCTCTGCCTTCGGCTCAGGTCATGGTCTCGGGGTCGTGGGATCGAGTCCCAGATTGAGCTCTCTGCTCAGCGGAGAGTCTGCTTCCCCCTCTGTCTCTGCCTGCCTCTCTGCCTACTTGTGATCTCTGTTTGTCAGATAAATGAGTAAAATCTTAAAAAAAAAAAAAGGCACTTTTTATTTAATTATTTAAGAGAGAGAGCTAGAGAGAGCATGTGGGCAGAGAGGCAGAGAAGAAACTTCAAACCAACTTCTTGGGACTGTGGAGGCTGGTGTGTGGCTTGATCCCATGACTCATGAAATCAAACTAACACCTGAGCTGAAACCAGGAGTTGGATACTCAACCAACGGAGCCATGCAGGTGCCTCAACCTGTCCTTATTTTTATATATTTTCCTATTCAGCATGGGTGCATTCTATTACTGTAACTTTTATTTATTTTTTTTATTATTACTGTAGCTTTTAGATAACTAATATGTTCTTCTGCATCCTCTAGTCTACTGTTGGCCCCTGTAGAGTATTTTTCATTTCAGTTATTGTATTCTTCAGCTCTGATTGATTCTTTGTAATATTTTCCATTTCTTCTTTTTTAAAAATATTGTATGTATTTATTTGTGTGAGAAAGAGACAAAAAGAGTGTATGTAAGGGCAGGGGTAGAGAGGGATAAGTAGACCTTATGATCACAGAACCTCAGGCAGAGCTTGATTCCATGACCCTGAGATCATGACCTGAGCTGAAACCAAGAGTCATACACTTGATGAACTGAGCCACTTAGTCATCCCCAACCTAGTGTGCATCTTTATGACCACTATTTTGACCTCTAATCTTATCAGCTAGCTTTTTTTTTTTTTTTAAGATTTTATTTCTTAGGGACGCCTGGGTGGCTCAGTTGGTTAAGCGGCTGCCTTCGGCTCAGGTCATGATCCCAGCGTCTTGGGATCGAGTCCCGCATCGGGCTCCTTGCTCTGCGGGGAGCCTGCTTCTCCTTCTGCCTCTGCCTGCCTCTCTGTCTGTGCTCGCTCACTCTCTCTAACAAATAGATAAAATTAAAAAAAAAAAAAAGATTTTATTTCTTAGACAGACGGAGATCACAATTAGATAGAGAGGCAGGGTGCCTGGGTTGCTCAGTAGGTTGAAGCCTCTACCTTCGGCTCAGGTCATGATCTCAGGGTCCTGGGATCAAGTCCCGCATCAGGCTCTCTGCTCAGTGGGGAGCCTGCTTCCCCCTCTCTCTCTGCCTGCCTCTCTGCCTACTTGTGATCTCTCTCTCTCTGTCAAATAAATAAATAAAATCTTTAAAAAAAAAATTAGGCAGAGAAGCAGGCAGAGACAGAGGGGGAAGCAGACTCCCCGCTGAGCAGACAGCCCGATGTGGGGCTCGATCCCAGGACCTTGAGATCATGACCCGAGCTAAAGGCAGAGGCTTTAACCCACTGAGCCACCCAGGCGCCCATCAGGTAGGTTTCTTATCTCCATTTCATTTAGTTCCTTATCCAGGGTTTTGTCTTGTTCTTTCATTTGGAGTATATTCCTCAGTATCTTCATTTGGATTGACTTTCTGAGTTGTTTCTATTAATTAGGTAGGATACCTGAGCAGGCTTAGCTGTAGCTGAAATTGATGCAAGCCAGAATGTTTCAGGGCACTCTGCACAAGGAGTAAGCTGGCTGGGTGGCTGGGGCACAACAAGCACCCATGGGGAGTTCAGGGACACTTCCTCAGGGGGAGCCCCAATGAGTCATCCAGAGTCAAAGCAACATAGGCCTCAAGTGGTCTGTGCTTTGAATTTGTGTCAGTTTGGTGATATGATTTGAGCTATTAGTAACACTTGATCAAATGTGCGTTCCATTGGGGATACCTTGGTCAGATGACTAGGGCTAATGGAAGCCAGGAGCCTCAGCTCACTAAGGTTGTATGCAGGCTAGGATGCCCAGACTGTTTCCATCCACGCTATCAATGTGAAATGGAGTTGTGTCCCCAGGTCCTATGACTTAGAGACAGTTCCAGCAGCTCCCCTGTCATTTGGCAAGCTTTTAGGTGTGGTTTCTTTATTTTGTAGCTGCCCTCTTACTCCACAGCTTTTTTTCTGAGCCCTAAGGCAGACAAATGTGCTCACAGTCTCTTAATACTATCCTCTCCCAGGGCACCTGGGTGGCTCAGTGGGTTAAGCCTCTGCCTTCAGCTCACGTCATGATCTCAGGGTCCTGGGATCGAGCCCCGCATCAGGCTCTCTGCTCAGCGGAGAGCCTGCTTCCCCTTCTCTCTCTGCCTGCTGCTCTGCCTACTTCTAATCTCTCTCTGTCAAATAAAAAAAAAATTAAAAAAAAAAATACTATCCTCTCCCAATGCACTTTACAGCATTGATACTAGGGAAGTTCTCTTTGTTACCATGTCTCCATTTCCTTTGCTGGTTTTTTTTTGTTTTTCTTTTAAGATTTTATTTATTTATTTGAGGGAGAAAGACAGCAAGTATACAAGCAGGGGGAAAAGGAGAAGCAGAGGGAAAGAGAGAAGCAGTGGCTTGATCCCAGGACACTTAACCGAGTTCCGTCCTTTGCTGTTCTTTATGGGATCTTTCCATGAAGAACTGCACTATATGTAAATGTAGATTTGGGGTGTCAATAGAGGAGGTGATTCAGGACCATCCTACATGTCCTACATTGCCATCTTAGAGCTTTCCCAATTGTCAATTTTATTAATGTTTTCCTTCATGGTCTGTATTTTATCTTATAGAAGAAATTAAATGGTTTATGGAGGGGGGAATTCCTCTCTACCTGAGGACAATAAAGATATTCTCCAAAACTTACTTATCCTAAAAACTTGTTTGCTTTTCATTTAGATTTTTAAAAATATTCTGGGACAGGGGGTGGGGGGGGTGAGGGTGGAGCTGGTGACTGGGTGGCTTAGTTGGTTAACCATCTCACCATGATCACCCCACATCTAGCTCCCTGCTCAGCAGGAAGTCCGCTTCTCCTTCTTCCTCTACCTCTGCCTTTCCTCCTGCTGGTATTCTATCTCTCAAATAAATAAATAAATAAATAAATATTTAAACACACACACACACACACACACACACACACGGAAGATATTTTTGTGCAGGAAATTTGATAGGAGTCTGATATTGGTTATTTTGTGAACAATATCTCCTGATTTACAACCTATTTTTATTTATCCTAATTCTGTTTATGGGATCCCTACTTTGGTCTACTAATCATTTGTCCTTTCTTTCTTTTTTAAAATAAACTCTACTCCCAACATGGGGCTTAACTCACCACTGGGAGATCAAGAGTCACAAGCTCTACTGACTAAGCCAGCCAGTTCTCTTAATCATTTATCTTATCCTGAGGGAATGCTACTCTCCTAATTACCATTACCTCAAGAAAGGTCTTCCTACCTGTTAAGATCTCCTTTTCTTATGATTAAAAATTGTACTATTCTCTCTCTTTTTTAAAAATATTTTATTTATTTATTTGGCAAGAGAGACTCAGTGAGAGAGGGAACACAAGCAGGAGGAATGGGAGAGGGAGAAGTAAACTCCGTGCTGAGCAGAGAGCCTGACGTGGGGCTCCATCCCAGAATCTTGGGATCATGACCTGAGCTGAAGGCAGAAGCTTAACAACTGAGCCACCCAGGCACCCCCAAAATTGTACCGTTCTTAGCCTTTTGTTATTTCATGTATATTTAAGAATGAGATTGTACAAATTCAATGCATCTTTTGTTGGGATTTCAATTGCAAATGTGTTGAATTTTGTAGAATGATGATATATTGAAACTCTAACAACTCTAGTTTACTCTTATTGTTTTAGCACAATTATTATTAATAGTGTCAACTTCAAGTCTCGAAAGATTTTTTAAAATTTATTTTTGGGGCACCTGGGCGGCTCAATCAATTAAGCATCCCAACTCTTGATTTCTGCTCAGGTCACAATCTCAGGGTCCTTAGATGGAGCCCCATGTTAGGCTCCCTGCTTAGTGGGAGCATGCTTGAAGATTCTCTCCCTCTGCCCCAATGCTGCTCATGTGCGTCCTCCACCTCTCTCTCTGTCTAAAATAAATAAATAAAATTTTTAAAATTTTACATTTACATTTTATTTTTTAAGTAATATCTACACCCAACATAGTGCTTGAATTTATAATCCCGAGATCAAGAGTTGCATGTTTTTTGGGCACCTGGGTGGCTCACTTAGTTAAGCTTCTACCTTTGGTTCAGGTCGTGATCTCAAGGACCTGGGGATGAGCCCAATTTGGGCTCTCTCTCTCTTTTTTAAAGATTTTATTTATTTGACAGAGACAGCAAGAGAGAAAACATAAACAGGGGGAGTGGGGGAAGGAGAAGCAGGATTCCTGTTGAGCTGGAAGACTGACATGGGACTCAGTCCCAAGAACCTGGGGTCACAACCTGAGCTGAAGGCAGGTGCTTAACTGACTGAGTCACCCAAGCACCCTGGCAATTGATTTTTTTTTTTTTCTCTTAGTTTTGTATTAGGAAGTTTCTTAAATGGTTTATTAACCCCAGTAATTCCAGTAATGGATTATACCCCGGTAATGGATTATTTTGAACTTTCTGAGTAGATGATCATGTTATCTGACACTAAAAACTTGGCTTTTGTTTCAAGTTTTATTTCTCCTTTTCTGGACAGACTAGACCTCCAACATGTTGTTGAGTGGAGGAGGTACATGAATGTCTTTGTTTAACTTTTGAAGGTGAAAAGATTTTTTAGTTCAGTTTTGTTTTGTTAAACGGGATGTTTGTAGTAGATTTTCATAGATCCCATCATAATGACAAGATAAGTCACTTCTATTTTTAGTTTAAGAAGAGTTTTTAATCATGAATATATCTGAAATTTAGTCAAATATATTCTACATCTATAATTATATATAGGTAATTATATTGCTTTTATGCTTTACAATGTATATTTATTAAGTTTTATTGATAGAATTTTTTTAAAGACTTTATTTATTTATTTCACAGAAAGAGAGAGATCAGAAGCAGGCAGAGAGGCAGGCAGAGAGTGGGGGAAGCAGACTCCCACTGAGCAGAGAGCCCAGATGCTGGACTCAATCCCAGGACCCTGGGATCACAACCTGAGCCGAAGGCAGAGGGTCCAACCCACTGAGCCATCCAAGCGCCCCATTGATAGATTTCTGTTGATAAACAACTGCATTAGTTTCCTAAAGCTGTCATAATGGGTTATCTGAACTTTGGTGGCTTAAAACAACAGTTCTGGAGGCCAGTCCACAAACTCAAAAGTCAATATATTGGAAGAGTTCTTTCCCTTTTGTTTTTTATAAGGATAATTGCCATCTAATCAAAGATTATCTCAATTTTAGGTCCTTACTGTATTTTTTAAATTTAATTTAGTTAATTAATTGATTTATTTTATTTATTTATTTTTTAAGATTTTAATATTTTTTTTATTTATTTGACAGAGAGAAAGAGGGAGAAAGCATGAGCAAGGCAACTGGCAGGTGAAGAGAGGGGTAAGCAGGCTCTCTACTGAGCAGGGAGCCCGATCCAGGACTCAATCCCAGAACCCTGGGATGATGACCTGAGCTGAAGGCAGCCCCTTAATGAGTGAGCCACCCAGGTGCCCTGTTGTTTGTTTGTTTATTTGTTTTTTAAGTTTTATTTATTTAAGTAATCTCTACACCCACAGGGTGCTGGAACTCATGGCCCCAAGATCACATGCTCTTCTGATGAGCCAGCAAAGTGTCTTTTATTAATTTTTATTAAATTAATAACAGTGCTTTTATTTATAATTTCTCCAAAGACCCTTATTACATTTTAAGGTTCCAGGTATATACATATATATTTTGTATTTATATATTTTATGTGTGTATATATATATGTATATATGTACATATATATATGATTTTATTTATTTATTTGAGAGAGAAAGAGAAAAAGCATGAGTAGGGAGGGGCAGGGGGAGAGGGAGAAGTAGGATTCGATCCCAGGACCCTGAAATCATGAACTGAGGGAAAGGCAGATTAACCACTAAGTCACTCAAGTGTCCCACACAATATCCATTCTTTAATACAGAACTTTAAGTCTGTATATTTAAAATCTAGAACTGCTTTACTTATATTTGACAAGTTTTCTCTTTTTTTGTGTTACTGATGTAATTTGGTTAAAAGATTAATCTTGGAGTGCCTGGTTGGCTCAGTTGTTGAGCATCTGCCTTTGGTTCAGGTCGTGATCTCAGGGTTCTGGGATCGGGCCCCACATCCTGCTCACCAGGGAGCCTGTTTCTCTGTCTCCCACTCCCTCTGCTTGTGTTCCCTCTCTATACGGCTCTCTTTGTCAAATAAATAAATAAATAAAATCTTTTAAAAAAGATTAATCTTAAAATTATTGTGTATAAAAGGAAAGTACCATCATAATTACATTGTCTCTCTTCTTTTAAGATTTTATTTATTTACTTGACAGAGAGAGATCACAAGTAGGCAGAGAGGCAGACAGAGAGGGGGAAGCAGGCTCCCTGCTGAGCAGAGAGCCCCATGCGGGGCTCAATCCCAGGACCCTGAGATCATGACCTGAGCCTAAGGCAGATGTTTAACTGACTGAGCCACCGCCCAGGTGCCCTGACACTTATTTTTTTAATTGCAGATCTTTTATAATCAACTTATAGCGAGAATCTTCTCACTTCCCTTATTGAATGTGTGTGTGTATATGTGTGTGTGTTTAGATTTTATTTATTTCACGGAGAGAGACAGAGCAAGAGAGGGAACACAAGCAAGTGGAGTGAGACAGGGAGAAGCAGGTTTCCTGCCAAGAAAGGAGCCTGATATGGGGGTTGATCCCACAAGTCCTGGGATCATGACCTGAGCTGAAGGCAGATGCTTAATGACTGAGCCACCTAGGGGCCCCTATTGAATGTGTTTTGTAATATCCAATATTTATAGATTTTAAAACATCTATGGATTTATTGTTTACTTATACTATGACCAGACATAGTTTGTATTGTCAACTCCTTCTCAACGTTGAAAGTCACTTTATGACATACATGTACTCCATTTATGTGAAATGTTTGATACATGTTTTAAAACAGATTCTCTAAATGTTAGAATACACACATACAACATCATCATGATGTGGCTTAATATTTTGACTACTATTTTTTTGATTAATTAATCTGTCATTTATGGAGACAAGTATTAGAAATTTAATGTTCCGGGGCGCCTGGGTGGCTCAGTGTGTTAAAGCCTCTGCCTTCGGCTTTGGGTCATGATCCCAGGGTCCTGGGATTGAGCCCCGAATTGGGCTCCCTGCTCAATGGGGAGTCTGCTTCCCCCTGACCCACTACCCCTATTTGTGTGCCCTCTCTCACTGTCTCTCTCTCTCTCTCTGTCAAATAAATAAAAATCTTTAAAAAAAGAAAAAAAGAAAAGAAAAGAAAAAGAAATTGTGAGTGGGAACAAGCATTTTTTGGTTTTCTCCTTCTTCTACTCAGTGGTTTCTTTCTCTTTTATCTTAAAAAAAAAAAAAAAAACATTTTATTTATTTCTTTATTTGACAAGTAGGCAGAGAGGCAGGCAGAGAGAGAGGAGGAAGCAGGCTCCCCGCCGAAAAGAGAGCCCGATGCGAGGCTCGATCCCAGGACACTGGGATCATGACCTGGACCGAAGGCAGAGACTTTATCCCACTGAGCCACCCAGGCGCCCCTCTCTTTTATCTTTATGTTCATTTATGTTCAGGGTGTAGTTGTTAGCTTCCTAGTTTTAGAGCATTTTCCTTTGAGATATCATTGTCCACATAAAGTTACCTAAGTAGAATTAAAATTCTTCCTTATTCAGTAAACATTTCATAGCAGAATTTAGCGTTTATGCTAACTTTCATTCACTTTTGCCTTTGGGATTAATTTGTCCATCCGTGCATTTTTCTTGAGAGGCACCTAGGTATCTCACTAGTTAAGCATCTGCCTTCATCTTCGGTCATGATTCCAGAGTCCTGGGATCGAGCCTGTGTCGGGCTCCCTGCACAGTAGGGAACCTGCTTCTCCATCTGCCTGCTGCTCCCTCTGCTTGTGCTCTCTCTCTGTGTCAAGTAAGTAAATAAAAAATCTTAAATAAATAAATAAATAAATAAATAAATAAAATATTTCTTGAACTGATACTTTGTGCCAGGACCTGTGCAAAGTTCTCTTGGTAAATCAAGGAACAAAAGGAGATCCTGGCACTAGAGGACCTTACAAATGAAAAATTAATGGTGTATAATATACATGTAAGAAATGATAAATTCTAGGGGCGCCTGGATGGCTCAGTGGGTTAAAGCCTCTGCCTTCGGCTCAGGTCATGATCCCGGCGTCCTGGGATCTAGCCCCGCATCGGGCTCTCTGCTCCGCGGGGAGCCTGCTTCCCTTCCTCTCTCTCTGCTTGCCTCTCTGCCTACTTGTGATCTCCGTCTGTCAAATAAATAAATAAAATCTTAAAAAAAAAAAAAAAAAAGAAATGATAAATTCTATAACAAAGAAAATAATTGGCTGACTCAATCCATAGATGATGCAACTTTTGATTTTAGGGCTATGAATTCGAGCCCTATGTTGGGTGTAGAGCTTACTTTAAAAAATAAATATGGGGCGCCTGGGTGGCTCAGGTCATGATCCCAGGGTCCTGGGATCAAGCCCCGCATCAGGCTCTCTGTTCGGCAGGGAGCCTGCTTCCTCCTCTCTCTCTGCCTGCCTCTCTGCCTACTTGTGATTTCCGTCTGTCAAATAAATAAATAAAATCTTAAAATAAATAAATAAATAAATAAACAAAATTAAGAAAGAAAACTGGACTAGTATATGAGAGAATTTGAAATACGGGGGAAATGAGCAGATTACAATTTCAATAAAGTGGGCACATAAGCCTATTTGAATAGATAGAAACTTAGCACAGATTTGGAGGTGATATGATGTCTGTATAGAAATTGGGGAGGAGCACCTGGGTGGCTCAGTGGGTTAAAGCCTCTGCCTTCGGCTCAGGTCATGATCCCAGGGTCCTGGGATCGAGCCCCGCATCAGGCTGTCTGCTCAGCAGGAAGCCTGCTTCCTCCTCTCTCTCTGCCTGTCTCTCTGCCTGCTTGTGATCTATCAAATAAATAAATATAAAAAAATCTTTAAAAAAAAAAAAAAAAAGAAATTGGGGAAAAGGAAGAATTCTAAGGCAGGAATGTGCCTGGTGTTTTTTAGAAATAGTAACTAGGTGGGATGCCTGGGTGGCTCAGTCTTTTAAGCATTTGCCTTTCGCTTAGATCCCAAGGTCCTGGGTTAGAGAGTCATATCCATTCCTTTGCTCCACAGAGAGCCTGCTTCTCCCTCTCCCTCTGCCCCTTGCCCCTGCCTGTACTCATGCTCATGCTCTGTCTGTCTCAAATGAATAAATAAAATCTTGAAAAAAAAGATGGATGTTGTGCCTGGGTGGCTCAGTCGTTAAGCTCTACCTTCGGCTCAGGTCACGATCCCAGGATCCTAGGATTGTGCCCTGCATCTGGCTCCCTGCTCAGCAGGGAGACTGCTTCTCTCAATCCCTCTGCCTGCCACTCTGTCTGCTTATGCTCTCTCTCTGCCAAATAAATAAATAAAATCTTAAATAAAAAGAAAGAAAGAAAGAAAGAAAGAAAGAAAGAAAGAAAGAAAGAAAGAAAGAAAGAAAGGAAGGGAGGGAGAAAGAAAGAAAGAAGGAAGAGGAACCAAGACCCAGGAACATCTGACTGGCTCAGCAACACATGCGACTCTTGATTTTGGGTTGGAATTTTGAGCCCCACTTTGGGTGTAGAGATTACTTCAAAAAATTTTTTTAAAAACCCCAAAACTGTTTAAGAAGCACCAAAAAATCAAGATTTAGGCACTTCATGTGCTTGTTACTACTAAGATATTCTTTTTTTTTAGTTCCTCTCAGCTAATAGAAATATATATATACATGAAAATTAAATTGTGTTACACACATATCTGTTACTATTCTTTATATGTTATCTCTATTAAGATTATTTATTTATTTTTAAAGATTTTATTTATTTGACAGAGAGATCACAAGTAGGCAGAGAGGGGACGGGTAGCAGGCTTCCTGCTGAGCAGAGAGCCCGATGCGGGACTCGATCCCAGGACCCTGAGACCATGACCTGAGCTGAAGGCAGACGCTTAACCCATGGAGCCACCCAGGTGCCCCTATTAAGATAGTTTTAAATTAAGCAAAACTTGGATTCATAATGATGTCTGCAACACTCGTTCATTATCATGTAAATCATTAAAACATCTCCTTCTTTGCTTATCAGTGATCTCTCACTTGATTAGTGAGGACTTGAATATTCACCACCTATTTGCTTAATTGTTCAATTTTAGCATACAAGTATAGTGATTTTAAACTTGATAATCCTTATCCCCAGGAAATAACTTTATCAAGTACAGTGTAGTGTTTCTAAGCTGTTCCTTTTCCCTTTGCTTTTATAAACCCCATTCATTTCCAAAGTTACTTAGGTCAGCCTTCCCTCATCCCACCTCACTGAGGTTGTTTCATACTTCCAATATAGTTAGATTCTTTTGTGGTATTCTGAGTTTCTTGCAAGGCTTTTCTTTATGCTAATTGTGCTGCTTGCATTGGTATGTATATGTGTGAATGCATACAAGGTTCATCTTTTAATTTTTTAAATTTATATTATTTTTTTTATTTTTATTTTTTAGTTTCAATTTTTTAGTTTTAGGGTTTTAAATTTTTTATTTCTTTCTTTATTTTCTTTATTAACATATAATGTATTATTTTCCCCAGGAGTACAGGTTTGCGAATCATCAGGCTTACACACCATCACAGCATTCTTCACAGCACATACCCTTCCCAGTGTCCATCACCTAGCTACCCCATAAAGTTAATGAAAAAAATTATTTATTTATTTATTTGAGACAGAAAAAGAGACACAGAAAACATGGGCAGGGAATGGGAGCAAAGAGGGAGGGAGAGAGACAATCTCAAGAAGGCTTGTCACTAAGAACAGAGCCTGCCATGGGGTTTCATCTTATGAACCTGAGGTAATGACCTGAGCCCAAACCAAGAGCTGGACACTTAACCAAGTAAGCCACCCAGGCACCCCTCACTTTTGTGCCATAAAATTTTATGGGTTTTGGCAATTGCATTGAGTCATGTGTTCACCAGTACAGAATCATACAGAATGGTTTTACCTCCAAAAATGTCTCCCCTTTCAAACTTCTCCCCATTGCAAATCCCTGGGAACCACCAAGATGTTTACTCTCTGTGATGAAGTTCTAGAACCTAGGTGAGGTTCGGTGGGGTGAGGTCCGGAGCCGATGACCAAGAAAGAATTCTTGAGACATCTCTGGTGCAAAATGGTGGTTTATTAAAGCACGGGGACAGGACCCATGGGCAGGAAGAGCTGCCGCCCCGTTATCCTGAGGAGTGGCTGATTATATACACAGGAGTTGGGTAGGTGAGGACAAAGGGGGTGATTTTAGTCTCTAAGGAATTTTTGAAGCAAGGTCTCCAGGACCTTGAGGGGCTAGCTATGGTTGGGAGAAAGGTTATTTATTACTAGTAGTAAAAATCTTCTTGTGGAAAAAAAAAAAATCTTGTGAGACCCTTTAGATGTATATCAGTGGGCCATATGCTTGGGAATGATTCTCCACACTATCTTGGAGATCTAGAGATAAAGTTTCACGTGTCTCCTATCAAGTGTCCTTGTTAGTGAGATTTGGGTTTAGAAGAAATTTAACTTTATTTAGGACTTGAGGAACTGAGTTATTTGTCTCTGGAAATTGTGCTACTGTTAAGATAGCTTCTTTGTTGTAAATCTGTAGGACATTGGTAAACCAAGGGAGACTCCTGTCCTGCAGGATTGTGATCTCTGCAAGTTAACTATTTGTTTTTCTTTTAGGGCAGCCAGGGGTGGCTGAGGAATGTCACACATATTACCCAGGGGGGTGGGTGGAGAGGGGATGCAAGGTGCCAGCTTTTGCTTTGTCCTCAGCCAGCCTCCTGCTCCCTCATCATCTGTATAGTTTTATCTCTTCCAAAATATTGTATATATGTAATTAATGAAGGATAGTTGGAAGGCAGACAGGCAGGGACAAGCCCCCCACCCCCACCCCAAGATGAAACCACCCTTAAAAGGATTTTACACCACCTTGGAAGGAGACTTCTACCCTTTACCCTGTCGTAGATAGATGACGAAAACCTGATTGTAAAGGGAGAGTTAATCAGATTAAAATCACCTGCCAATGAGCCCATAAAAACCCCTATACTTAGACACTCAGGTGGCAACTGTCTCAGTTCCCCTCTATCCTTAGGAAGTAGGTACTATCACTTTGTTATCACCCAGTAAAGCTTGCTTTGTTCCCCACCACTCTGTGTGGCCTACCTCTTTGTTCTTGGCAGTGGCATGACCAAGAACTGCTGCCACTGACCATGAAAAAATCCTGTAACACAATCATATAATATATTGCCTTTCTGTATTGACTTATTTTACTACCACATGAATTTAAGATTTGTCCATACTGGTATGGCTTGATGGCTCATTTTTCTTCATTGCTGAATCAGATTCCATCATATATGTCTACTGTATCTTCTTGGTTCATTCATTTAATGAAAGGTATCTTGGTTTCTGTTTCTGTGATTATAAATAGGCTATTATAGGGCTGCCTGGGTGGCTCAGTGGGTTAAAGGCTCTGCCTTCTGCTCAGGTCATGATCCCAGGGTCCTTGGATTGAGCCCTGCATTGAGCTCTCTGCTCATCAGGGAGCCTGCTTCCTTTCCTCTCTCTCTGCCTGCTTCTCTGCCTACTTCTCTGCCTACTTGTGAACTCTCTCTCTGTCAAATAAATAAATAATCTTTAAATAAATAGGCTATTATAAACATTCACATGCAGGATTTTGTGTGGACTTCAGTTTTTACATTAATTGGTCATGTACATTTGAGCAAAATTATTGGATTTCATGATAAGACCATGCTTTAAAAAGCATTCCCACCAGTAATGAATGAGAGTTCCTGCTGCCCTTTATTATCAATAATTGGTATTGTCAGTTTTAAAAATGTTAACCAGGGATGCCTGGGTGGCTCAGTGGGTTAAAGCCTCTGCCTTCAGCTCGGATCATGATCCCAAGGGTTCTGGAATCAAGCCCCACATTGAGCCCCGCATCAGGCTCTGTGCTCGGTGGGGAGCCTACTTCCCTTTCTCTCTCTGCCTGCCTCTCTCCCTACTTGTGATCTGTCTGTCAAACAGGGGAAAAAAAAATCTTAAAAAAAAAAAAATGTTAACCCTTCTAATAAGTGTGAGTAGTACCCCATTGTTTAATCTGGATTTTCCTAATTGGCCATTTTAAAATTGTTGTGCCCAAGTTTTTGCGTCTGAGAGACCACCAAGGAGACAAGCACCGATGCGATCACACGAGGGTTTATTTGACAAGCTTAAGCTTGGGCCCAAGTATACCCGACACAGCAGAGTAGGGACTTGAACCCCGAACCAGATTACAGTCAGAGTTTTTAAAGGCAGAGTAGGGGTAGACTCAGCGGTGGGTGAGGACAAAGGGGATATTCAGAAGGGCTATCAGGGTAAAGAAGACCGTGGGGATATTGGAGGCCTGGTTATTGTCAAGCCAAGGCCATTTCTCCCTCTAATGAGGCACATGATGACAATTGGGAGTTTCCTGGTGGAATGTCACATTCCTCCTATCAAGCATTCTTGTTAGTGAGATTTAGCACTGGGGCATTTGTAGACTGATGGAGACTCCTATCTTGCAGGATTGTGATCTCTGCAAGTTAACTTTTTTTTTTTTCTTTTAGGGCAGTCAGGAGTGCTTGAGGAATGTCACGCATATGACCAAGGGGAGCAGGTGGAGAGGGGGTGCAAGGTGCCAGCTTTTTCTGTGTCCTCAGTCAGCCTCCTGCTCCCTCATCAGTAAGGAAGTTTAATTTTTTCTATTGCCTTTGTTTTCCACATAACTTCCTATGAAATCATCTTGCTAATAGCGCCTCATGTCACTTACTTGCTGTAATAGTCTCAGTCCTGATACCCATCTTCCTTTTTCCATAGAGGAAATTTCCCATGACTGAGTTTGATGGATTACCTGTAACCTCTCCTGATGATTTGCAATAAATGCCCTTAACACTGATTACTCCTGATTTACTAATGGCTCTTACTTTACAAATGGAAATAGAAAATTCTGTGTTTGAGACAATTACGGTGTGGCCAATGCATTTGACCTCTGCTTCCTTTAACCCACAACTGATAAAAGGGGATGTAGTTCAGTTTTGCAAAGGTCTGATTAAATCCATTGGAAATAGTCAGGCTGTGATAGTGATGCTGGAAACAAAGGCAAAAAAATTAAATTTCCTTACTGCCCATTACCAATTGTTTGAAACAGGTAAAATGACTTTAGTCTGGGAGCTCAGCTGTTTCAATGTTGACACATTCCTTTTTCTTTTTTTAAAAGATTTTATTTATTTATTTAACAAAGAGAGAGACAGCAAGAGATGGAACACAAGTGATGTGGGAAACAGGCAGAAGAAAAGTTATTAAATTTCCTTACCCACTGATAACCCCTTAAAACAGGCAGAGTGACATTCCTCTAGGGACTCAACTACCCCCACCTTAAGGCTTTGCTAAGAGCAAAGGACAATCCTAGTCTGACTGACCCCTACCCCTAACCAGGATTCTCTAAGTCTACTTTAACAATTCTTTTGGAAACTTTATCTCTAAACCCCCCATAGTGTTGACAATCATTCCCAAGCATATGGCCACGGATAGACATCTAAATGGTCTCATGGAAAGCTTTTATTACTGGTAATGAATAATCATTTTCCCAACCATAGCTAGCCTCTCAAGGTCCTGGAAACTTTGCTTCCAAAATTCCTTAGAGACTTACGCTATTCCCTAAGCCCCTCCCAACTTGCAAGCATATAATGGACCACTCCTCACAGCCCCAAGGCAGCACCTCTTTCTGCCCATGGATCCTATCTCTGTGCTTTAATAATCGACTATTTTGCGCCAAAGACATCTCAAGTATTCTTTCTTGTCTGTTGGCTCCAAACTCTGCATCATCGAACCTTATCTATATTCTAAGACTTCATCATTTGGCAACAATGAAGGGACTTTGAGTCTTTACATTTGGACTCTGAGCTTCGGTGCAAAATTGGTGAGTACTTTCTCTCTTCTTACTTTTAGTCTCATTTCAGGGGCTTTTCAAGGCATATGGTCTTATTGGAACACTTATATGTCAATTGCTCAGGCTGTAGTCCTCTAGCCTGCGGCTATTCTATGGGAAGGAGAATGTCTGCTTTTCTGGCCAGAATGGCAATAAGACCCAGAAACTTGATGCCCTCTCTTTATTTCTGTTCTTATATAAAGTTGTCTGATTTGGGCACGGGACACCCACCTAAGTTACCCGGATGCTGACAATCTTAAGACTCCCGTGTGAGGTTTCCTCCTGATTGATCTAATGTGATCCCCTCCACATCCCTGGTCTAGCCACTTCTGGCCACAGGACCTCCACTAGGAGAGGGCCGAAACCAGTACCCAACTGAATTAAAACGCAACCAGGGACTGTTTCCTAAGTTGGCTGTAAGGACCACATGTGTTGGAATGTTACATAGACCATGATGGATTTCAGTCTTTACTGTTTCTTGTCAGTGTCCTCTACTATTAGAGCTACTAAATTGGGTAATTTCCCCTTTGCAAACTTTTCTAGTAAGGGTTTCATGGGTTAAAATGGCAAAATAGTATGCATCCTTCAGGACAGATGATGACATGGCATGGCACAGTATTTTAGTCCATTCACTAGGCACCCATTGGCAGCCTAGGATTCAAGGGTAGGGGCACCAGCACCCCTCCAGGGCTTTTTATGGCAAGAATGCCTTCCAAGGAAAGGCAGGATTGTGATCAATAGCGATATCTTCTTGAGGGATGCCTCTAGTTGCTTTTGGCACAGGGGAACCTCTGACATATCCTGTGTGGGATGCCACCCAGGCATCAGGGGGATTTGTAATGGACCTTCTTTACTTTTCTGGGAGCATGGCCTCAGTGGGCTTCTTCAGTTCCCAAGGACTCTGCCTTGGGATGCCTTTTAACCCACTGGAAATAATTTGGATTGCAAAATTTAGGAAAGGACTGAGCTCCTGTAACACTACATGGCCTCAGTAGGATCTAACTATCTCCTCAGCAGGAGATAGGGCAAATGGACCTAGGATACCTGCATTGTTCATACCTAGGCCTTCACTGCTCTATACTAGGAGCCCGACCTAAGGGCCTTTTGCAGAATGTGTTTGCCCCAATGAGTCGACTAGTGAACCTCCTCCTGACATTGGATGATAATTATGTAAATAAGCCTCCTAGTAAACCCAGGTTGCTGGAGGATACACAGGCCATCCCTAGCAAAGGGACTGTGATTTTATCTCTCTGTGTTCCTCCTAATAGATGTGGGGGCTTCTCCCTCACTCATTTCCCATGTTAATGGCTATAACTGGAGCCAACTGTGTTTAGTCTGACTCAAGACGGAGACGTTAAAGAATATTCCCAAGCAGCTGCCGAAACTCCCTTTGCTTCAGGGAAATTCCCTTTCTTCTCTAGCCCGAGCCGGACTGCTTAGCCTCTCCCCCATTGTTGGAAGGAAAACATCACGTATGCTCCTCTTTTGGGGCTGTTCAGCTCTAAAACAGGAATCCTTTCTCAGCCTTTTGGCAGCACTCCCCCCTTCTTTTTCTGCACCAGCTTGGGTGCAGCCTGCGTGACTGGCTTCTAGACCAATCTTGGTGCTTCCTGCACCACAACTCCTTCCCTCTTCACTGTCATGGACCAAGAAGAGCAGCACCTGGACCTAACACCCCCCACTCCAGATCCTCCCAACCATGTCTCAGGTAAGCATTCAAAGCAAAGTGGGCCCAGGTGAAATGTAAATCAGTATTTAAACCAAGTTAAGTTTGTTGGTTTAATTAAGATAAAGATGTCTTTTAACTTACCAGAAACAAACGTGAAATTTCTATCAAAGTTTATTGAAGGTCAAATAAGCTCACATTATCTGTTAAAATTTGTTAGCGAAGAGATGACTAAACTCATGGTTCATTGTCTATCTCAAAGTTTTCATGGGTAATTGCTGAGATAACTTTCAAAGTCTCTGGTATCCTGAAAATTTAAGGTTTTGCTTGGATGATAAGTGGAATTAAATTTTTTGGACATCCAGGGTCACCTGGGTGGCTCAGTGGGGTAAGCCTCTGCCTTCAGCTCAGGTCATAATCTCAGGGTCCTGGGATCAAACCCCACATCGGGCTCTCTGCTCAGCAGGGACCCTGCTTCCCCTTCTCTCTGCCTGACTATCTGCCTACTTGTGATCTCTCTCTGTCAAAGAAATAAATAAAATCCTAAAAAAAAAAAAATTGTTGGACACCTAGGTCTTTTCCAAATAGGATAAAGTGCTAAAGCATTGATTACCAGACATAGGTTTGTGCTTTTGACTTACTGAAAAGAAACTAAAGATATTTAAAACTGTTGGTAAACATGTTTTGCACCTAAGTGATTCATAAATTTGCCATTTAAAGAATTCTGTTACAACAGTTCACAAATGGTTAATACTTAGCCATCACTAGAGATTAAGGTGCTTCTAAGAGTGCAAAATTCCACTAACTATAATTAAGATTGATGGAAATAAGAGAAACAACTCTGTATGTGGAAAAGTAGAAGACATGAAAGAAAGATATAAGGAATGGGAATGCACTTTGTGAAGGTAAAAGAAGGTAATTTTGTCCTAAATGAGATGGTTGTTCTGAGGGAGATGGTTTGGGACAAAATGCGAATGCAAAGGAAAGTTGTAGGTTTGTGAAAAGAAAACTTTGGAATGGAATTTTAGGTCAGGTCAGGACGGACTAAGATTGAAATGAATTTTAAAAAGACACTAGTATAGAAAGTCTGTTTTCTTCCTGTTCAGAAAGACAAAGTTTTCTTAGATTAATTGATCTGTTATTAAGAAGAAGTTGTAGGGGCGCCTGGGTGGCTCAGTGGTTAAAGTCTCTGCCTTGGGTTCAGGTCATGATCCCAGGGTCCTGGGATCAAGCCCCGCATTGGGCTCTCTGCTCAGCAGGGAGCATGCTTCCCCCTCTCTCTGCCTGCCTCTCTACCTACTTGTGATCTCTGTCTGTCAAATAAATAAATACAATCTTTTTTTTTTTTTTAAGAAGAAGTTGTAAATAGTTTTCACTTTGCCTGCCCAGAAAACAAAACAAAACAAAACAAAAAACAAAACAAAACCAGTTTCTATGTTTTGTTTTATCAGATCTTTAACATCCCTAATCCTATTTAGGCACATGCTTTAAAAGGAAGTTTTAACAAACTTCCCCAAGATTTAAATCTTGAACAACGTCTTGACTAATTAGGCTTCCTTGTTTGGCATGGTACATTCTGTTTCTGGCTGTTAAAGTGTTAAATGCCACGGGCACCTGGGTGACTACCGGGTTAATCCTCTGCTCAGTTCATGATCCCAGGGTCCTCACTGGGTTCTCTACTCAGCAGGGAGC
The DNA here is from genome assembly GCA_020311275.1 of Eira barbara. NCBI lineage: Eukaryota > Metazoa > Chordata > Mammalia > Carnivora > Mustelidae > Eira > Eira barbara. The sequence goes on along the minus strand of JAHRIG010009241.1, from coordinate 1,553,242 downwards.
CTGCTTCCTCTTCTCTCTGCCTGCCTCTCTGCCTACTTGTGATCTCTGTCAAATAAATAAATAAAATCTTTAACAAAATAAGTGTAATGTGTCAATGTGTCAAGGGATAACTGAGTTTCCTTATCTCTAGTATCATAGTGAACTCTCAGATCATTAACAATAATTGTTCTAATTCTCTTGTAAAATGAGTTTTATCTCCAAGAAGACTCATATAAAGGACTTTCAGGACAAATACAGGTATTCAATATATTGAAAATCCTAAAACTGAAATACGTAAGAATTTCCAATCCTGACTAAAGCTGCATTCAAACTAAACCAGAATTAGTAACATGGGACTAAATGAGCTAAAATATTTTCAACATTGCTCATTCTCTTATGTTTGCTCTTCCAGACTAAGGAAACTTTTTCTTAAGGTATCAGTGACTGGGGTGCCTGGGTGGCTCAGTGGGTTAAAGCCTCTGCCTTTGGCTCAGGTCATGATCTCAGTGTCTGGGAGTGTCCTGGGAACAAGACCCACATTGGGCTCTCTGCTTGGCAGAGAGCCTACCTCCCCCTCTCTCTGTGCCAACCTCTCTGCCTACTTGTGATTTCTGTCTGTCAAATAAATAAAATCTTTAAAAAAAAAAGATATCTGTGACTTACAGAAATGTAAAAATACTCATTTGTAAACAAATCAAAGCATTCAACTTTTCTCTCTACTTGAACCCTCTGAACCTCTGAAACTCAAAAGGTCTCAGTAAGTATTCCTCCATAGCAATCAGTATTTGCATGAGTTCCAGAAGAATCTGTTCTCCTTGCAACAGGACACCATTGGAAACACTGGTTATTTTACCAAGGCTTTGACTGTAATGCCATATTTGAAAAGACTCAGATATGACCAGACAGCTTAAAGGGACAAAGGTTGACTTTAAAAAACCTGGAGCCATAAAGCCCCCTGAAAGTGTTGGCCTGATACCTTGCTTACAGATTTCCCAGCAGCTCACCAGGTGAGTAAAGGATGTCACTTCCTGGCATGGGCAGGAACCTCAGGATACCTTGGGGACCTCAGGAAGAGGAATTCACCCAAATCGACAGGTATTGCAGGCACGTCTGATGGTAAGTACTTGGCTTGGCTTCTGGCCTGGGGAGGCTATTACAAGTTCAACCTACAGATTCCTTATAAGAAGCTCCAGCAAAGCGGATTCTAAGAGATCTATATGATCACTTACTCTTCTTGCTGAGCTTATGTAAATAATTAAGTCGTTTGTTAAAACTGTACTTGTTTTTCAAATAAATTAGTCCTGATTTGGCTATCTCTGGAAATGAGGGTTATTTTAAAGAAACAGTTCTGTTTTAATAACACACCTTGTGGACGTTAAATTCTAGATTCGATCATCTTTAAATGTTGTTTACCTAAGCTAGACAATTTGAGGTAAACTTCAGAGAAATTACACAGTAGCTCATTTAGACAATCTTCTTGCTCTTTATTCTGTGGGGATAATAACCCCATGGCGCATGATTAAACAACGGGAATGTGGGATTGATTCCCCAACAGTTGTATAAGTTGTCACCCTGACCATTGTACCTCTATAGAACATAACTGTTCAGAAATCATTGTCTTGTCTATTCTAGCAGGCCAGACTTAAAAGACTCCCCTATTGAAAATGCAGGTGATAACTGGTTTACTGATGTCAGTAGCTTCATGGATAAGGGAGAAAAAAAGGCTGGATATGCTGTAGTTAGTCCGATTAAAACTATTGAGGCAAAACCCCTACCAATAAATACTTCTGCCCAAAAGGCTGAAATAGTAGCACTTATCTGTGCTCTTCAATTGGCAAAAGGTTTAAAAATCAATACTTTTACTGACTCCAAATATGCCTTCCTGGTACTACATGCCCATGGAGCTATTTGGAAGGAAAGGGGATTATTATCAAGCCATAATTCCCCAATCAAATATGGGCCTAAAATCATGACCCTTCTTGAGGCTGTACACCTACCAAAGGAGATAGCTGTAATTCACTTCAAAGGACATCAAAGGATATGAACTTAGGAAGCAATGAAAGTAATATAGGGTTTACACCAGGCCACTGGTTTGGACCAAAAGGCCATGGAGATGACAAAAACTTCGTGAAGGAAAATTGTCCTTAGGTTTGGACTCCCTTGGTCCCTACAAAATAAGAATGGATTGACTTTTGTTACAAATTAAAGAGATGGCCTTCCAAAACTGAATAGCCCTTGATATCTTGACTGCAGTTGCAGAAACCCAGAATTGAAGGATGGTCTCCGCTAACAGGACCCAATGGTTATATGGCTCTGACTCATGTTCATGGCTTCCCCCAGGGGATAGGCCACCGTACTCTGGGTTTTGCCTGGAATCATGGATGCACTATTAAAACCATTAGCAACTTGGCCAGCCTTCCAAAACTTAAAACAATGGTGAGCTTATTCTGTATCTCATTGGTGAACAACTAACATCCATTTTTGTTCCCCCTTTGTGAATGGAGGGTGTTGTTTGACATATGAAAGGTCTTAACAAGTACACGGGTAAAAACTTTGCTCAAAATAGCATTTCTCTATTAAATAACTGAAACACAAATGTGTAAAGCAGTTTTACAAAATATAACAGACTTAGTTGTCCTAACAGCAGCACAGGGTGGCACATGTACAATCATCAAAAAAGAATGTTGTGCGTAGATCCCAGATTATCACAAAAATGTCACTAGACTATAATACAAGATATGAGTACCCAAATTGGAACTCTGCAAAATCCTTTTCTTTCCCAGTGATTGGTTAAGTTACTGGTTTAAAGGAGGATTGTGGTCAACAATTAAAGATCTTTGTTGGAGTTCTCGTTGTCTAGCTTTCCTAATCTTATTGTTTTGCCTTGTTCAATATTTCTCTGCTTGGTGCGAGACTCCATTGCTGCAATGACTTCACGATGACAGATGATCCTTACCACACACAGAGACACTTCTTTACTGTCAGCCCTGGATTCAGCTGCCTCCGTCTTTCATAACTCCCCTGCACATTCCTCAACTGATCAATATTGACCCATAGATAAGGTCAATATTGTGCCCCTATTCAGCAGGAAGAAGTTACAGAAGATGAGAACTTCCACCCTCAGCAATCTTAAAGATTTAAGGGCCAAAGTTGTTCAGGGGGGAATGATGTGTGAAACAGAGGTAGAAGAAAAATTATTAAGTTTCCTTACCCACTGACAAGCCCTTAAAACAGGCAGAGTGACATTACTCTAGGGACTCAACTACTTGCACCTTAAGGCTTTGCTAAGTAAGAACAAGCAAATGGCAATCCTAGCCTGACCAACCACTACCCCCAACCAGGATCCTGTAAGTCTACTTTAACAATTCTTTCAAAACTTTATCTCTAAACCATCCAAGATAGTGTTGACAATCATTACCAAGCATTCCATTTCACACCAAAGACAGCTCAAGAGTTCTTTCTTGTCCGTGGGCTGCAAACTCTACATCATTGAACTTTTCTATATTCTAAGACTTCATCACAAGCAGGGAGAGTGGAAAAGGGAGAAGCAGACTCCCCACTAAGCAGGGAGCTAGACGGGGACTCCATCCTAGTATCCTGGGGTCAAGATCTGAGCTGAAGGCAGATGCTTAACAACTGAGCCACCCAGGTGTCCCGATATAGACACTTTCCTAAAGGCAAAGGCAGTCTTAGCCCAACCTCCAGGAACCTGTAAGTCTTCTATAACATATAAAAATTGCTTTGGAAACTTCATTTATCTCTACCCATGCCACCCTTCCCCAACCTATATGCTCGCAATCATCCCCCAAACATATGGCCCACTCATATACATCTGAGAGGCTCATGAATAAGGTTTTATTAGGCAGTAATAAATGAGCATTTTCCAACAGCTATCTCCCTCAAGCTCCTGGAAGGCTTGATTCCAAAATTCCTTCAAGAGTTATGCTATCTTGGGGCACCTGGGTGGCTCAGTGGGTTGAAGCCTCTGCCTTCGGCTCGGGTCATGTTCCCAGGGTCCTGGGATCAAGCCCTGCATCGGGCTCTCTGATTGGCAGGGAGCCTGCTTCCTCCTCTCTCTCTCTCTGCCTGCCTCTCTGCCTACTTGTGATCTGTCAATAAATAAATTAAATCTTAAAAAAAAAAAAAAAAGAGTTATGCTATCTTTAACCCCCTCTTAACTAGAAAGGATATAAAGGGCCAGTCCTCATAACCCCAGTGCAGCTCTTTCTGCCCATGGGACCTGTCCAGGTGGCTTAATAAAATCATCTTTTTGCACCAAAGACATCTCGGGAATTCTTTCTAGGCTCTTGGCTCTGAACCTCAACATTTCCGTATCAGTAGGATTCTTCCTTTTGCATCCCAGTGCACTGGATTCCCAGTTCCTCCTTGTCTTTGAGTGGCAGGATCCTTCCACCTCGGTTACTCAACAGCTAACTTGGACAGTCTCTAAAGCCCTGAGTGATCAGAGATAGTTCACATTTAAAGGAGAAGCTTACTTCAGTATGTTGATTTACTTATTTGCAGGCCCAATGAGAACATTTCTTTAAAAAAAAAAAAAATAAAAAATAAAAATAAATATATATATATATATATATCGGCTCGGGTCATGTTCCCAGGGTCCTGGGATCAAGCCCTGCATCGGGCTCTCTGCTCAGTAGGGAGCCTGCTTCCTCCTCTCTCTGCCTGCCTCTCTGCCTACCTGTGATCTCTGTCTGTCAAATAAATAAAATCTTAAAAAATATATATATATATTTTATTTATTGACAGAGAGACAGCAAGAGCAAATAAGCAGGAGAGCAACAGAGGCAGAGGAGGAAATAGGCTCTAGGCTGAGCAGAGAGCCTGATGTGGACCTTGATCCCAGGACCCTGAGACCATGACCTGAGCCGAAGGCAGAGGCTTAACCCACTGAACCACCCAGGCGCCCCTCAATGGAAATTTCTTAATAACTTACATCAAGCAACCCACGTCTGGGCTAAGGCCCTTGAAGACCTAGTTAGACCTCTTTTCATAAACAAGGACATTTCCCAAACATTATAAACTCTCTCCCAAGCAGATTCCACCTGTAGCCACTATCAACCTGGAGAGGCCCCAGAAATCTACACCACTTCTTCAACTTTCCCAAACATAAAGGGAGTCTACCAGGGGAGAATTGGCACACAGATTTTACGCATATGCCTACCTTCAAGGGACTCAGGTATCTATTGGTCTTTGCAGACACTTCTTTGAGATGAATTGAAGCCTTTCCCATTAAAACAGGTAAGGTCTCATCTCAGGGTTGTGAGTTCAAGCTCTGCATTGTGCTCCACTTTTTCTTTTCTTTTCTTTCTTTCTTTTTTTTTTTAAGATTTTATTTATTTATTTGTCAGAGAGAGAGAGAGAGCAAGAGAGCGAGCACAGGCAGACAGAGAGGCAGGCAGAGGCAGAGGCAGAAGCAGGCTCCCTGCCGAGCAAGGAGCCCAATGCGGGACTCCATCCCAGGACGCTGGGATCATGACCCGAGCCAAAAGCAGATGCTTAACCAACTGAGCCACTCAGGTGTCCCTGGCCCCCTTTTTCTGAAACAACACAAGGAATTAAGGAAGTCCTCCAGATAGAATACCATCAGCATGCAGCATGCCACCTGCAGTCTACAGAGATGGTAGAGAGGGCTAACCAAAGTATAAAAATGCTTCTCACAAAAAAAAAAAAAAAAAAAAAAAAAAAAAAAAAAAAAGTAAATGCTTCTCACAAAACTTACACACGAAACTCAAAATGTTGGCTGACACTCCCTTCCCCTTTTATTATTAAGGTCATGAATCACTCCAAAATCTACGACACATCTTACTTCATTCAAGCTTCTTAATGGGAGGACCTGTTTTCCAGGCAGTTCTTTGTTAGGTGTCAAAAGCCACTGTCTCACACAGTATGTTATATCCCCAGGGCAAACTGTCTCCATTGTTAATGACCATCAAAACTAGTACCATCCAAAACCTGACATAACATACATCCTAAACTTACATCCCTAACACTCTTTCAGAGGACAAAAGCTACTCCAACTTGTCTGGACCCGTCCCCTGTCAGTTCTCTTGATCACTCCAACAGCAGTAAAACTTCATAGCTTCTCCCCATGGATCCATGTTACCAGAATCAAGAGTGCTCCAACCCCAGATGAGGAGTCCTTTGATATGTTACAATGGAATTAAATCTGTAAAGCTGTAAGGTGGTTGGAGATTTATTCCTCTTATTCAAACAAGAGTTGGGTAATGCAAATCCAAAGGCTTAGTGGCCCATGAACTTGGCCAATCCCTATCTCTTGCATTCAATAGTTCAATGATATTATCTCAGAAAAACTCCAAAAATAGTTTCTTCCACAAACTCTCATAATATCTTCTTCCCAATTTGAAGACTTTATTCTTGACCTTTTCCTTCAGGATGAGCTCTCTGAAGTTACTATGTCAAAAATCATTACTTTCCTGGGGTGCCTGGGTAGCTTAGACAGGTAAACGTCTGCTTTTGCTCAGGTCATGATCCCATAGTCCTGGGATCAATTCCTGCATCGGGCTCCCTGCTCAGTGGGCACTCTGTTTCTCCCTCTACCTCTGCCTCTCCCCCTGCTCATGCTCTCTGTCTCAAATGAATAAATTAAAAAAAAAAAAAAAATCTTAAAAAAAAAAGGAAATCATAGGGGCGCCTGGGTGGCTCAGTGGGTTAAAGCCTCTGCCTTTGGCTCAGGTCATGATCCCAGAGTCCTGGGATCAAGCCCCGCATTGGGCTCTCTGCTCGGCGGGGAGCCTGCTTCTCCCCCTCTCTCTGCCTGCCTCTCTACTTGTGATCTCTCTCTGTGTCAAATAAATAAATAAAATCTTTAAAAAAAAAAAAAAGAAATCATAACTTTCGTGGAGCTGTTCCACCACTGATGTTGGGCTCTTATAACACGATCATTGTGCCTTTGGGACTAATTTATGTCTTTCTCATCCCAATTTTCTTTTGCTTTCCTCTTTCTTGGACCATGCAACACAAGTATGGTTTTTATGGAATGAAACCAGTTCATGGATATCCCAGCTTCTTCCCTTATTAGACCCCCTGGCCTCGATACTCATACTTGTAATTATTGACCCCATATCTGTAATCTGTTAAGTTTGTCTCTTCTAGAATCCAACAATTCTCTATATTAATAATGGTTCAAGGATTCTAACCTATACCATCAGAAATTCCCTTCCCCCCTAATTCTGTGGGCCAGTCCATCAAGGAATTTTAGTCAAATCATCTATCAGCATATTAATATAAAATTAGGCTGTGGTATATAATTGCACAGAAGTCCTCATGGACTGGAAAGTTTAGGTGGGGTCATCTCTACATCCCTCATTCAGCATGAAGCAATTATGTAAGATACAACCTTCTACCCTCCGCAACCTTAAAGATTTACAGGTCAGAATTGTTTAGGGGAGCATGTAGAGGGCACTTTTAGGCAATAGGCTTGAGCAATGAAACTTGATTGAGGTAAGAGGGCCCCACCCCCACACAGAACCAAATGAGGACAGACCAGACAACACAGACAGGCTCATTAAGGAACCCACCTCAGAATAGCCATAGGGCCTAACTAATCAATGGGCTACTACTGACAGCCAGGCACAGTTACCAAAAAAGGAAAAATTCCACATGTTCCCTTACATCCTCACTCTGCCCTATAACTGTTCCTGTCACACTGCCTTGCTGTACATAGTCTCCCCCGTGTCCTGCCTGCTGCCTCTTTTTTTTTTTTTTTTAAATACTTTATTTATTTGACACAGAGAAAGAGAGATCACAAGTAGGCAGAGAGGCAGGCAGAGGGAGAGGGGGAAGCAGGCTCCCCGCTGAGCAGAGAGCCCGATGCAGGGCTCGATCCTGAGGACCCTGGGATCACGACCTGAGCCGAAGGCAGAGGCTTAACCCTCTGAGGCCCCTGCCTGCTGCTTCCTTAAGCTATATTCAGTAAATTTGTATCTTCTTTGTTCTGCCTCAGGTAAATGCTTTCATAGTCCATGCCGCTGGCTTCCACCTGATTGCCCCACATTGTGGGCCCTCATTTGATCCTGATACCACATTTGGTGGCCCATAGAGAGAGACTTTGTAGTCTCCACATTGTTGGCTGCCTGAAACCTTAAAGTTATACTTAGATAAATAAATAATGGGTATTCATTGAATAGTTAGGTAATTTCTAAAGATAAAATACTGAAAACAATTATTAAACACAGTGTGTATTTTGGCCTCCTATTACAGAGGAATTAAAGACTTGTGTTGTGTTAGCAGACGTGTCCAACATTTCTAGAACTGTATGCTTCTATGAATTATGAAATGTATTAGTAAATTTGCCAAATAGTTCACAATTGCTTCTTTTTCTTTTTTTTACAATTGCTTATTTCTTAATTTTCACCAGAAATTAAGGCTTTTGAGGCTAAAACTTCTAATATATGCATTTAAAGCTAATAGAAATAATGTGGGAAACATCTCTGTATGCAAGGGAAATAGGATATCTGTTTTTGCTAAGGAAAAGGTCTGAGAAATTGAGGTGTATTTGCAATAAGTGAAATGAAAGTAATTTTCCTAAATAAGGATGGTTATTTCAGAACGGGGAAGAAGACAACAAAGAACTAAATGGATATAAAAAAGTAAGTTGTAGGGGCACTGGGTGGCTCAGTCAGTTGGGTGTGTCTGCCTTTGGCTTGGGACCAGAGGGAACCCACATTGAGCTCCTTGCTCAGTGGAGAGCATGAGTCTCCCTCTCCCTTTGCCCCTCCCTGCATGTGCTCTCTCTCCGTCTCTCTCAATAAATAAAATCTTTAAAAAACAAAATAAAAGGATATTTAAAAATTTTAAAACATTTAAAATAAAGGATACAATTTTCTTAGACTATTTGATCTGTTCTTGTTAATTTTCTGAAAGTTTTTTTTTTTGTTTTTGTTTTTGTTTTTTTTTTTTGGTCTTATTTTTGTTTCTAATTTAGAAAGCAAAGCAATCTGCCTGGACACTAAAAATTTTACATTTTACCAAAATAATTTACTGTACTTTATATTGTCCTTATCAGGAGTTTGATTCTTAAGAAGACCCAGTCTCCTCTTCCTTCTTTTTTAAGATTTTATTGGGGCGCCTGGGTAGCTCTGTTGTTAAATATCTGTCTTCAGCTCAGGTCATGAATTCAGGGTCCTGGGATTGAGCTCCATGTTAGGCTTCCTGCTTAGAGCGTCTGCTTCTCCCTCTCCCAATTCCCCCTGCTTGTGTTCCCTCTCTCTGTGTCTCTCTGTAAAATAAATAAGATCTTTAAAAAAAAAAATTGAGGTTTTGAGGAAAAGATTTTTAAAAAGTAAGATTTCATTTATTTATTTGAGAGACAGAAAAAGATCGCAACAGACAGCCTGAATGAAACAAGTGAGCATAAGCTGAGAGGAGAGGGAGAAGCAGAATCCCTGCTGAGCATGGAGGCCGATGTGGCGCTCCATCTCAATCCCAGGACCCTGGGATCATGACCTGAACTGAAGGCAGTTGCTTAACTGAGCTACTCAGGCAATGTATAAATATATAAGTATATATATTTATAAATATATAATAAATATATAATGTATAAAGTATATATCTAATCAGGATGCTATAGGTAACAGGCCAGGGAGAATAAAGGAAGACATAGCAAATACTTCCTAAGCACTTTTTCTTTGAGTAACGTCCTTCTTCTCAAAGGTAGCAGGATAGCTTACTTGAGGTCAACCTGAAGCAGTCTGGGTGGAGTGGTTTGCATTCTGATGAAACTCCCAATTACTATGAAAGCAGAAAGAGCCTAATGATGGGTCATTTTAGGATCATGGCTGCGAAACAGTCAGTGCACAACAGGTTAGAACCAGGATAAAACAGGCAAGATAGAAGGGTGAGATGTGCAGGAAAGGAAGGGTTTGTGGTTGGAAATGGTGGCTTTATTAAGTGATCTTTTAGGCTGTACCTTTTATTAAGATGGAAAGGAGCTTTCTTCAATGTTTATCCATCTTCCCATAGCATGTATTAGATAAAACAAGCTATAGAGTCTGCAGTAATATAGTACCTCCTTCACAATGTTTTCCATCTTTCTATTTCCAATATTTAAGGTTACTGTGGGAAAAAAGGATATAGGGTAGTCTTTAAAGAAGCCTAAGTAGGGATTGGTAAAAGTTGGTGATCAGTGGGGCCATGCCATTGGAGTTACATTAATGATTTTGAGTAGGGCTAAGAAGTGGATTTCAGTTTTCAACAGGGGTCAAAAATTATATGGCAAAGAAGATTCTTAGTCTGTTTTCTTCTATTACCTGTCTTGGAGCCAACATCTGTACTCATGCTATATAATAGTCTTTCCTACATTGTAACATATCTATTAGGTCTCTCTTAAGCTTCTGATTACTGGTGTCCAACTGGACACGGGACAGTGTTGCTAAATCAAAAAAAAAGTTTTCAGTGGTTAAGCCTCTGCCTTCGGCTCAGGTCATGATCCCAGCGACCTGGGATCGAGCCCCGCATCGGGCTCTCTGTTCAGCAGGGAGCCTGCTTCCTCCCTTCTCTCTCTGCCTGCGTCTCTGCCTACTTGTGATCTGTCTGTCAAATAAATAAATAAAATCTTTAAAAAAAAAAAAAAAGTTTTTACCCATTTTCTAATTTTTTAAAGTAGGCTCCATATGGGCCCACACTGGAACCTAACATAGGGCTAAACGCTCCACCCTGAGAGATTAAGACCAGAGCTGAGATCAAGAGTCCAACCCCCATCCAACTGAGCTACCTGGGTGCCCCTTTTTTCAGACTTTTTTTTTTTTTTTTAAGATTTTATTTATTTATTTGACAGAGATCACAAGCAGGCAGAGAGGCAGACAGAGGAGGAAGCAGGCTCCCCACTGAGCAGAGAGCCCGATATGGGGCTCGATCCCAGGACCCTGGGATCATGACCTGAGCTGAAGGCAGAGGCTTTAACCCACTGAGCCACTCAGGCACCCTCAGACTTTTTTAAAAAATTAAGCTTTGTACCCCACATGGGGCTTGAACTCAAAATCCCAAGATCAAAAGTTGCACACTCAACCATGTGTGCCAGTCAGGGACCCCCAGTCTTTTAATTATTATCAGGCAATTAGCATTAAAGTGGCACTTGGCAGAAATCAGCATGGAAGCCCATAGTAATAATTGAGAGTGTGCTGAGTAAGAGAGATATAAATTGGGGGCACCTGGGTGGCTCAGTGGTTTAAGCCTCTTTGGCTCAGGTCATGATCTCAGGGTTCTGGGATCAAGCCCCACACTGGGCTCTCTGCTCAGTGGAGAGCCTGCTTCCCCCTTCTCTCTCTCTGCCTGCCTCTCCGCATACTTGTGACTTGTCAAAATCTTAAAAAAAAAAAAAAAAAAAAGATAAAGTTTGCACATTACCTATTACCTGGAAAATGGTTTAAAGCAAGACCAGATGAGTCATTTAGACGGTTTGTGTTCTATAAGTTGAAAAGTTGTGGTAACTGCTGTCCAGAGTGTGATTAAAACTTAAGCATCAGTTTCCTCACTGCTACAATGTTTTGCCCTCTTATAAAGATAAGAAGTTAGTCTGGTTCAAGTGGTTGCACATAAAAACCAGTGTTGATTTGCATCAGATAAACAGAAATCCCTGATGATAGAGAACCCAAACCTTTTGTAATGGGCAGTAAGTAAACTCCTCCAATTTTTGCCTAGAAATATGCATTATCTTTATACATGAACAGGAAAAGAAATATGCTACCAGAGGGATGCTCTAGAAAAAGTATCACACACACAAAAATGTGCAAAAAATAAGGTTAGAAATGGCCTTACTACCCAATATCCAGGGCTTCACTGAATATCAAGACCAATTACAGGCTAACAATTAATACTCTGGAGGTCAGTTTGAAGCAACCGAACTGTTTTAGTTGCTTTTTCTAAACACAGTATTATCTCCTCCCTTTACCTCTTTTTATCAACTTATGTTATGGCTATGTCTCCTTCCTAGGTTTATCCTGGTTTCCCTAAGATGTGGGTTAGAGTAGAGCTTGTTACTAAGTCCAAAGATTGAGAGCCAGGATGAGTGTATATATACTGAGAACAGCTAAAATTTGCAGAAAATTTTACTTTTGGGGAAGATCTACATAGATTCATTAAAAATAAGTAACCATTCACATAGAAGACTCTGAATCGTCAAATACCACAGGCCTTTTTTTCTTCTCGGAATTTTATTTCTTAGTCTCAGATGTGCATTCATTCATTGAATGAAAACCTAGATATGTATTTTTGCTCGACATCTTTTTTTTTAAGATCTGAGATAGTGTGTGTGCTCAAGCTGGGGAAGAGAAGCAGGCTCTCTGCCAAGCCCCCTGCCAAGCCCAAGACCTTAGAATCATGTCCTGAACCAAAGGCAGACGTTTAGTCACCCAGGGACCTCTGAGACATGTCTTGTCATCATTTCCAGATTTCAGTAATAAAAACCCATCCTAAAAGTCACACGCCCCACCTTTTAAAAAATTTTTAATTGCAGCTAGTGACTGAAGTGACTGGAAGCTTTAGTCTAGATGGGGGCTCTTATTGATGATAGGAAGAATTCCTAAAGTTGTCTAAAACTTCTTGGGGGTCTAAAACCATTAATAAAGGTATCCTGAGACACCATGCTAGGTCAATCTAGGACAGACAAGAGATATACATTATTAGGCAAGGAAAAAAAAACCCTGAAACCCCAAGACACACCATGAATTTGCCCTGTTGAACTAAACACTATGAAATGAAAGGTCAGGGACTCTCAGGTGTGTATACCTACAACATAGGCATTAGCCTCATTTCTTTGCAACATTAGAGCGGTCCATGTCAGAATAAGCAAATATGAACCATTTAACTGGGTAGTTGCTGGGAAAGCAAAGTTGGGAGTTTTTCTAGCCTGCATTTATATCCCTGAACCTGCTATTGAAAGCCTCAGGACTCCAGGACACCTGGCAAGGTGTTTTTCATTTTTTTTCCCCTGAAGATTTTATTTGACAGATCACAAGCAGGCAGGCAAGCAGGCAGAGAAGGGGAAGCAGACTCCCTGCTGAGCAGAGAGCCAGATGCGGGGCTCCTGCTTTAACCCACTGAGCCACCCAGGTGCCCCTTGGAAAGTGTTTATAATGGAGAAGATGTCTCCCTAAGACTGCTTCTCTGATCCCATTTGTTTCCTGCCTAGTCACATGGAAAGGGAATATCATGTTCTAGGAAACGTAACAACTAAGCCAAGAACAAGGCACTGAGGCAGTTTTCTTGGTCATCTTTCCATCCCTCTGCCACCAGAAAGTAAAAAACCAACCAACGAAGTACCGTAATTGATGGCAAGTCTGCTTCTCCCTCTCCCTCTGCTGCTGTACACTCTTCTATTATCTCACTTCAAATACTTAAAATCTTCAGAAATATAATATAGCCTATGATTTCATTTACGGAAATTTTAAGGACAAAAGTCAATCTCTGCTGTTAGAAATCTGGATAGTGCCTACCCTTTAGTGATAGGAAATTAGTTTTACAGAACACAAAAAATTTGAGACTGATTCCCTTAAGAAAGCCAATTTCATAATATCTATTGTATTAACATGTTAAGCTGGTTTGGTTACATCAGCTAACTGATAGAGGCTGCTTTTGCCTTGGTGCGTGACCAAAGTTGGAGACTGGGAAGCTATGCCATCTCTGTTGTTATTCTCCAGGTTGACAGCACAATTTCACTTCTACATCTCCTGATTAAGGCACAACTGACAGCAACAAGATTACGTTCAACTTTTTATTTTAGTAAAATGAGAATAAACACAGCACATGCAGTGCCAGCATCTAAACCTAATACAATAAGCAATTACTAACTTAGTGACTTTAGGTTCAAGATCTACATTCAGCAACTTTAAATCCATACTTACTGATAAAACTGAATGTAAAAGTCACTAGTTATGTCAATACACAAAGATAACCACATGTTTGAGTATTGCAAATATGCCAGACAGCCACCGAAAACCAAGCCAAACAAAAACATTAACTAAAACAAAACTCACAGAACCTTTGAGAATGGACACTTCATTATCAGTGTTCAGAAGTTTTTCATTAGTATTTATATCAAAACCTTGGCATGTTTTAATTTCAAGTTGCCAAATTTGTCCCAAACTTTGTCAGAAAGTTACAACTAGCTTCATCACCAGTGCCGGATCTGCTTAATTTGACTCAATTGTTTAATAGAACTTAACATTTAAAGCTCACACTACCCCGAAATATATTATTTCACATATGGTGACATTCAACATTCAAGTGCCAGTGTTTTTGTACTGTCTTTTGGTCAAGTTTCTTTAAACTTTCAAAGAATTCACTTTTAAGGCTTACAAAAATAAATATCTGTCAAAATGTTCAATAAATATTACACAAACTAGCAGCAAAAAGTATCTAAAATCTGTTGTGTGCAAATAGTTTTTTTCAACTATCATTCCGTGGTCCCAAATAAAATTTTGGAATCTATTTAACAAGCTGCGTTAAACAATCTCCAAGAGAAAAAATAAGATTGGAAGTTTAAGGACACGCACACAAAACATATATATAAAATTCTCTGAATGTGCAATAAAATAAGTACTTTGTAAAAAGTCATGGGCAAAATGTACAAGAGTCTAAACCCATACTAATTGAAATAGCACCGTAACAAATGACCTCAATACCGTCAAGCGCACCTACTTAATGGTTTTTAGAACAAGGCACAATATTCTTGGAAATCTATTGCACTTTAAGAAAAATTTTTGCCTACTTATGCCATCACAAAGATAGTTTTTGAAGATTACTACATTCTGGCCACAAAATCACCACAGAATTCAAGCAGAAGAGGCATTTCTAATGGTGGATAATCTTTGGCCCAATTTATCATAGACTATAACTATAATGGAAACCTATGCAACTAAAATGGACTAAGACTGGAGCATATAGAAATAACATCTTATGCAGTTTAGTATGTATTTCCAACCTGTGTGATCTCAAGGATTTTAGTGTTTTTGTTATCCTGATCTACAAAGTCTACAAGTGTAAGCCATTTTAACATTTCAACGCAGCTTAAAGAGTAATGCGAATCTATATTAAAGTAAAGCCTGCTGCCTAATCCCTCCTGCTCATATCCTCTTGACCAAAAAACATCAACACTAGCATGCATTAAAGACCAAAACCGAAGCAGGCCCATAAAGACTTGTCACTGCTATGGTCAGCTATTCTACCATTTCAAGTTTATTTATGGCAGGCATTAAAAAATCTAATTAGATGAATCTCCCTCAAACACTTTTGTTATCAAACCTTTAAAACTCTTCCTGTAATAGAATGCCTACATCTGCTTAGCTTAAAATTAGTAACTTAAACATTAAAAGAGGAATTGCTGTATTTATTTGCATTAACTTTGAAGGATGCTTTGAAAAATGTGAATGTATTCATACATGCCACCTTGTCTTGACTGGAATGGCTTATTTAAAAACTAAAAGATTCTAAGTGCCTATCCAGGATAGAGTGAGCAAGTTAGAACTTTAACTTAGTACAGTCTGCCTCCTTTGAAACTAATACTGCCTTAAGATGTTGTTCTCCCAGTCTGTAACTACCAAGAAATGCTAATGCAGGCTACTGCCTAAGGTTTTTTCGCCATATTAATATCTACAGATGAATTGATGATTCCTGTTAAGTTATATCACACCTGTGTGCCAAGGTTTGATTTTAGCCCAAGTTCAGGAAATTTATTTTTTCAAAACAATTGATATCTTGAGCATTACTGAGCCAACAGGACATCAAAATAATAAGTTGTCTAAAGATAAAGTCACAGTACATTAACAAACAAATGATCCTCAGTCACAAAATTATAAATGCAGTTTGGGGTGATAATAAGCAAGAGGGGAATTAATCCAAACTACAGCAATCATGTCTTCAAACCAACTTCTGAGTAAGGCTGTTCATTGTTCCTTTCTTCTTGTGACTTTGAAGCTCCCTTAAATTTTCAGGAGAATCACAGCTGGTAATGTACTGCAAGGTCTTGAAGCTATAAAATACAGTCTGGCTAACTTACATGTGGTTTCCATATTAGCTTGTTTGAAAAGGGTGACTTTGTTGCAAAGCAGATTCAATTGCCCCACCAGTCAACCCCCTGGGAGTTGTAATTTCCTCCATATCCATCACTATTGTAGAAGCCTCCATAGCCACCTATCAAGAAATGTTTGAAAACAGAAATTAGTTCAGCCACTTAAGTTTCTACTGGGTTTTGTATTCTTGGAAATTTGTCCAATAATTTATGCTTTAAGAAAAAATAAAAAGCAGTCACTTAAGACATAAACAGGAAAAGTTAATATTACCTCCACCAAATCCTCTGCTGCTGCTGTGACCACCTCCACCACTACGGCTGCTGCTTGCACGACCACCACTAAAGCTAGAACTGCTGGAACCACTACTTTGTCGATAGTCTCTGGCACCAAATCCTCCACTGAATCTATTATTGAAAGGAAAATCATTGCGGGTAGTTTATGTTTGTAACTCAATTAAACCAACAATTCCCGTGTATTTTCCAATCCTCAACTCAACTGCCATGATACTCTTGCAATAGTGTTTCTAAAATCCTGAGCCCTTAACTAGGCTGACATTTAACTCCTTAATATCTATTTTTAATTTTTTTGTCACATGTACTATCCCTTGTCAAAAAATATTAATGGCAGTGTTTTAGCTAACCCTGGACACAACTTTCTACAAAAAGCTGGTAACAATAATGAAGGCTCAAAACAATAATCTGTACCTCTTAGAGCGTCCACGACTGCTACCCTTATAGTGGTGTTCATAAGCCATATTTTCTAACCAAGATGGCACTTCTTGTTTAGCTTCAACAAGTAGATCCAATAAATCCTTCGTGATATTTATATTTCTTTCATTAAAGAATGAGGTGGCAAGGCCTACAAAAATCCAAAAGTAGTACATAAAACTGAGGTTTCCATAAAATAGTCTGGGGTTTTCCTTCATCTATTTAACAGGAACAAAAAATGTTTTAATATGTGATGTAATCAAACTAGAGATTTAAACATTAATTTCAGTTATCTGATGTCACACATCAGCTTTCCCTTGAAAGATAATTTCTAATATTAAAGATTCTGTGACAAACCATAAAATAAATCAACACTTTACCAAGGTTTCCCACACGTCCTGTACGGCCAATCCGATGTACATATTCCTCAATATCACTTGGCAAATCAAAATTGATAACATGTTTTACATTTGATATGTCTAGTCCTCTTGCTGCCACCTGAAAAATAACTTTTGTTAAAAAAAAAAAAAAAAGCAAGCAACATTCAAATATGCTTAACTCAAAAATAAAAATATACACACAGCTGTAGCCACTAAAATAGGGCTTTTTCCTGAGCGGAACTGGTGAAGGGCCTCCTCTCTATCTCTCTGTGATCGGTCACCATGGATACTAGTACAAGCATATCCTTCATGGTATAAGAAGTCCTCCAGAGAATCAGCACCCTTTTTGGTCTCCACAAACACTAAAGTCAGTGAATCCTTCCCTGTAAAATTAGATATAAGGTTTTTTTACTAATAAGAACTCAGCACTTTGGTTCTCTTTGCACTCCATAAAGCAAGCAAAGATAATTAAAATAAGCTTTAATCATTTAGACAGGTGGGCAAAAGGAGAGTAGGAGCTAAAGAGATCCAAGTAGATTCTCAGTACACCATTATTAACTTTACCTGTTGCATTTAAGAGATCAAGAAGAAATGATCGTTTGTCTGATTCTTCCACCCAAACTACTTTTTGTGTGATGTTCTCAGAGGTGGAGCCGACTCTGCCTACAGCCAGAAAAATGTATTCATCCAAGAAATCACGAGCAAGCATCTAAAAAGGGGAAAACGCTCTTAGTCTCCTACTTCTTAAATTATCTGAAAATACTTATTTACAAATGTTCTGAAAGAACAATAAATCATACCTGTATTTCCTTAGGGAAAGTAGCACTGAACATCATAGTGTGGCGAATACCCTTTGGTGGCATAGTATCTTGTTCAACTATACGTCGTATCTGAGGTTCAAATCCCATATCCAGCATCCTATCTGCTTCATCCAACACTAAGTATCTATTATGAAAAATACTCATTTTAGAATTTGATGAGAAACTGACCATTGAATACAGCTGTGTAATATTCATCCTAACGTGCTAGCCTTGCAAAGTAACACATAAATCACATAACCATTATCTAACACTCTTCCAAGGAATCCTACAGGTTAACTGAGACTTTCAAAAAATTATGCAGTTAAATCACTGAAGTTAGTAAATCTGAAGATAATCTTACTAAAATCACTACAAAATGACCAGTAATGTGAAAGTTCTACTCGTGCAACCAACAATGCACTGTATGCTAGAATTTAAATTAAAAAAATTGAGAATTAAAAAATAAAAGAAATTACATCTTATATACATAAAAATTAACACTTACTTGCAAAAGTCTAATCCAATCTTTCCTCTTTCCATCATATCCACTAGACGTCCTGGAGTGGCCACTAACAAGTGACAACCACGCTCTAAGTCTCTAATCTGCTGACCAATATCAGCACCACCATAAACCACGCAAGGACGAACTCTAGACCTGTATGAAAACTATAAGCAGAGAGTTTATTAGATGTTCATAAAAACAGAATTAGCGTCAATGAAAATGGCAATAATCAGTAAAATGCATACTTACTTTTCTGGCTTCCTCGTAGATCTGTACAGCCAATTCTCTTGTTGGGGCTAAAATTAAGGAGATAGGATACTGCTTACGGCGCCCGTATCTTCCATTTTCCTAAGAAATGAGAACAATTTAGAAAGTAAACTCAAAGAGCCAAAACTTTGTTGTTGTTTTTTGAAACAACTCATCACTGCAAAATTCCCTTTACAATTAAGAATTACATCCACAGTGCCTGGATGGCTCAGTCGGTTAAGCATCTGCCTTCAGCTCAGGTCATAATCCAGCTCCTGGTATCGGGTCCCACATCAGGCTCCCTGCTCGGCAGGGTGTCTGCTTCTCCCTTTCCCTCTCCTCCTGTCTGCTCATGCTCTCTTAAATAAATATCTTTTTTAAAAAATTAGGTAAATAAATATAGTACGAAAGAGGAACTAAAATAAAACAGTACTGTTTAGAAAGAAGGGTCCCAACTAATATTTGTCAAGTTTTCACTATGCTAACAACTTATTTTATAAGGAAATCAATCTTTACCTTCACAGCCTTCAAAGCATCGCCTGGACCATCTGTGTAAATCTGACTTAAGATGGGCAACAGAAATGCTGCAGTTTTTCCAGACCCTGTTAAAAAAATAATTGTGTTCCACATTTCCTTTCAGTGAAAAGAAAATTTTACCGTATGCTATATTTTGGGAAAAATATGGTATATTCATGTAGTTAAAGCGAGAATGCCAAGTGATTCCTGTTATCTATTTTAAACAATGCAATCCTCTACTCTTCAGATTTTAGTTCACATGAAATTGGCATCAACTTCCCTTTCTTTACTTTTTTATATCCTGTAATACTCATGGAATGCAGAACAGTTTCTGAAGTTTAACAGTAAAGGGCCTTATACAGTAGTCAGTTTCCTTTGCAGTATAAAAGCCTTGGCTGTAACCGTTTCAGTGAAACTTATTTTTAAAAAACAGATCCCAGATTTAGCCTAAACATCAGTTAAACATAAAATGATGAAATCCTTAAAGAAGAAACTTTATTACAAATGACTCAAATTTCTTTTCTTTCTATACACAGGAATGTTTTACATGGAGAAGTAGTTCTGCTGTCTTTTCATCACTAACTCTGCCCAATTCCCCAAATATTAGAGAGAGGAACCACAATTACCTTTTACCTCCACACACATTTTTATGAACCACAGATTCTTCTCTAAGTTGATTATTTCCTATTCCAGTTGTAGCTAATGTTCCCCTGCACTGATTTCACAACTTTCCCTGTTGCAATAATAGCAGGCTGACAATTCACTGCACAATTCCCCAAGATGTCCTCAAGTATCCAAAGAATAAAAAGGTAAAAGAAACAATGCTTCAACTAATGTTTCCCTAACTCAGAATCAGGCTAACCACAGAACTCAATTCTCCTTGTAAAAAGTACTATTTCTAGGGAAAGACCAATTGAAATATTAACAAATTCTTTATCCAATCAGCTTACCTGTTTGGGCACAAGCCATCAAGTCTCTTTTTTCTTTGATAATAGGAATGGCATGTTTCTGCACTGGAGTTGGACGAGTGTAACGAGTAAGTTCAATGTTCCCCATGATAATTTCTCCCATCTCAACATCGCTGAACTATCGAGGAAATAAAAGCAAGTCAAACACAACTAGAAATGCCTAACCTGTTACAATTTCTGTGTTGTGCTACTATGACCAAACACCCAGCCCCAAATATCCACTTTTGGTTGTGATTATATCTGCTATAATTTTAGGTTAAAAGTACCTTATAAAGTTCTAGGTGTTTTTAAAGAAACAGACTTCAGTGTCTAAAATACAATAGAGTAACTTTTGGATTCTTTGTTATGTTTGACATTTTTTATTTCAGCACTGTTCATAATGGTGACATAAAATCTTAGTCTTTTTATAACCCAATCAAGTTTTTAAATGGTTATCAAAGAACTGTTAAGAAGTCATTCAAAAACAACTTACACTTTCAATATGTGGAGGACAGTTATTACCAGTTGCCTCTACTGGTATATCATCGTATTTCTCAAAGTTTATTCCGGTGTTTCCTCCAGAGAAGAGTTCCCTAATATCAAATAATTATTACATAGTTATACTAAGTAACAAGTTTCATATCAATCAACATATATTTCAAAAACTTACTGCTCCAATCGTTCACTTGGTGGAAGTGGTTTTGACCAGTCATCTTCATCTGACTTGTCACACCAACGACTGTGTCCACTGCGTTCAAATTTGCCAAAGCTAGTCCTGTCACCACGACTGCCAATACCATCATAGTCACTCCGTCCACGATCATCAAACCTAAACAACATAAACAATTGATATATGTCATTTAACTTATATCACAGTATCTCTATATATCTCTAGATATATGCTTGTATACTAGTTGAATTGTATCAGAAATACTTTTCAAAGACTTTAATAAGCCAACAATGGCTGTCTCATTTATGAAATAATGCCCTTTAATTTTTTTTAGAGTTTATTTGACAGAGAGAGAGATCACAAATAGGCAGAAAGGCAGGCAGAGAGGGGGGAAGCACCCCCTCTCTGCACCCAGAGTGCCCCAGACCCTTTAATTAATGGTTATGTATAATTTATACATCCATTTTTACCTTATATAAAGTTATACAACTTCATCAGATCTCATAATGTTAAGAGTTAAGTTTTGTAATGCTTATACCCGGTATGTACTTCATATTTTCATTTTATTTTATTTTAATTAATTAATTAATTTAAAGATTTTATTTATTTATTTGACAGACAGAGATCACAAGTAGGCAGAGAGGCAGGCAGAGAGGGAGGGAAAGCAGGCTCCCTGCTGAGCAGAGAGCCCGATGCGGGGCTCGATCCCAGGACCCTGAGATCATGACCTGAGCCGAAGGCAGAGGCTTTTTAACCCTCTGAGCCACCCCAGGCGCCCCTCAAATAAAATCTTAAAAAAAAAAAAAAAAAAAAAAAAATCACGACCAAGGAAAATACAAAGAATGAGATCACATCAAACTAAGAGTTTATTCCTAAACTGCTAGTATAAACACATTTGCAAGCTGAGTAATTTACCTTCCCCTTGGTCCACTTCCACGATCACTGAAGTAATTGGGCTTTCCTCTTGAATCTCGGGACCCAAAACTGCTGTAGACGTCCTTATCTTTACTACAACTCCACCCTGAACTGTCTTTATCGTAGAATCCTTCCAAAATAAGTTAAAAAAAAAAAAAGAAAAGAAAAAAAATAAGAGTTGACAATACTTTAACATGATTCCTGTATTAAAATCTCTAACACAGCCTCCCTTTTTATTCTTTTGGAACCAAGTGGAATTACTTTTACCAAATACTGGAGAAGAGAACCAAGATTCAGAGAATTGGGTTTTACCAGCAAATAGTATCGCACTAACAATTTAAGTTCCATTCTTTAAAGTATCATATAACACTAACAATTTAAATTCCATTCTTTAAAGTATCAATGTTTGCATATTAAATGGAGTAAAACAGGAGCCTATTTCAATAAAATTGTTTTAACAACATTGTGGCAAATTGCCTTTTTAAAGGTGTAACTGCTATCACAGGGATCCCAAGTGCCTCCTCCCAAGTTTTAACCTCACAGGCAGTAAGAAGGGAAGCTCTAAGTTTAGCTTTATAGTTATGCCCCATTCCTAAAAATGCATCTCATGAAAAAAAGCTATTGCTAAAGTTGATAAATATAAGGTATGTACCATACAGCATATATAACATAGATTTCTAAATTCAAAAGGTTAACCTCAGGTAGAATCAGTTACCTCAGAGCTTAAATTAAGAGATCCACTACAAAGTTACCAATAAGTAGAAATCTCTCAGATGCATGAGGACAGAGACTATGAAAACTCATGAAGGATGAAGCTCCAAAATGCAGTCACAGAATTATGCTCAGATGGGCTCTGTGCAGTAAGCGGCATGACTAACAAGAGTCTTATTGAAAATAATTTGGAGAAGGCAACTTGTAGCTACTTAACCAACAGCTGTAAGTATAACAAATCAGCTGAATTATCTTCAATATACTATCAAGCTTAGTCTAACAAAATTTAAAAGAAATTCAATAAATGGAAATACTCATACAGATCTTCTTTGTTCTCTTACACCTAACACTTTTAAGATACCCTCAAAAGAACCTGAATTCAAAAACAAGCAGGGATCTTTAAAATGACTCCTTAGTAGTTTGGTATGCAAGCAGTAAGAACATCAGGCAATTAGGTTTTCCCTAAGAACTCTAAATTTAGAAAATTAACAACCCACTTAGAAGTCATTTAAACACTATATTTAAGATAAAACTTCTCAAACCATTTTCTTGAAAGTCTCTAAAGCTTTTCCCCCCCTGAATGTCTCCAAAGTTTTAGTTATTTCACACAACGAAAGCTCCTTTATGTTTCGGTGCTAACAGTTGGTGCTAACAGCTAAACAGTTGGTATAACTACTATTTTTTTTAAAATTTATTTTATTTGTTAGAGAGAGCGAGTGAGCGAGCACAGGCAGAGTGGTAGGAAGAGGCAGAGGGAGAAGCAGGCTCCCTGCCGAGCAAGAAGCCCGATGTGGGACTCGATCCCAGGACACTGGGATCATGACCTGAGCCGAAGGCAGCCGCTTAACCAACTGAGCCACCCAGGCGTCCCACTACTATTCTTTATATTTACCTATATTACTGTCTAAAATATTATATATTGGGGCACCTGGGTGGCTCAGTGGGTTAAAGCCTCTGCCTTCGGCTCAGGTCATGATCTCAGGGTCCTGGGATCGAGCCCCGCATCGGGCTCTCTGCTCCGTGGGGAGCCTGCTTCCTCCTCTCTCTCTGCCTGCCTCTCTGCCTACTCGTGATCTCTCTCTGTCAAATAAATAAATAAAATCTTTAAAAAAAAATATTATACATTGCATACTACTTTCACATCCTAAGAGTTCAACAATATGTTGTCAAACTCAACCAAATACAACAGGGGAAAAAAAACTATCATGCTTTCCTAAATTCCACATGGACATACCTTGAGGGGACTGCTACAGACAGGTAAAAGAAGGTGACCAGAGTTAAATCTACTAGAGGAAACTAAACCATTTAGGGACACTTAATTTAATTCTTTGCAGTTCATCAAGTAATGACAGTACCTCCCCTTCTGCTGTACAGCTGTTAGCCAGTTAACTATATGGCCTTTACTCTTCTATTTCTTAATTTCCATACTGTTACTCTCTCTGAAGCAGTTTGTATACCTTCCTTGCAATTCTAGTCATACACATTCTGAGGATTACCCATTACAAAAAGAATTCTGGGGGGTGATTAAGTAGAGCATGCAGCTCTTGATCTTCCAAATGTTTTAAGTCTGAGCCCCATATTGGGTTTCGATTACTTAAACAGAAAATTCTTAAGAAGAAATTCAGTTTGAGAAAATAATTCTATCATCAGCCAGAAGTGATCTTTTGGTATTGCACAAACTTACATAAACGACAGACTATGTATGAAGAAGGTACATACCCAGTCCACAAGCTAAAGCTATACTTCATTTCCCCCATCCCCAAATACCTACCTCATTTTCCACCATCTTCTTTCCTCTCGGCTTTTCCTGACTTTTTACTTTTCTTGAAAATTTCGATCACCACGATGATGAATATATGACACTTGTATAATCATCCCAACACTATCTTAATCATCTATTTACTCTACATTAAAAACTTAATACTAAACGTCACAGGTATTTTAATAACATTTCACACAAAGCCCTTCAACATGAAACAGTTCTTGCGAAAACTAAAATCAGACAATCTCTCCAACCCACTGAGCATGCTCTTGCTTGCGATCCTTCAATTGTTAAATATTCTCCAATAACTAATTTTCACTATTGCTGCATTTGAGGATTTCAGTGCCCTCCAGTTAGTTTATAAAACAGTGACCCCCCACCCCAGTGACTTTCAAACTGAAATCATGTTGTATTTATAAATAAAGCACTAGAGCAGTGAAACTTTAGGCTCAAAATTAATAAACGTCCATTATATAATACCAGATGAACTTTTCCAGAGTTATGAAGTTAAGAAAACAGAAACGTAATACACTTCCTCAGTTACCTCATTTTCCTTAAGTTTTACTATCTTAAAACAAAAGTTGGATACAAGTTGCCAGTAAACTTACCTTTAGAGGCTTCTCTGTTCCTTAAGTGAGGAGGTATATAGCGTCCTTCTAGAAGAGAAAGAGAAAATTAAAGACCCATCCCATCCACCAAGACACAGTGGTTTACAAAAGTATTAACACACACTGATCCAAGGGGGCGCATGGGTGGCTCAGTTGGTTCAATGTCTGCCTTTGGCTTAGGTCATGATCTCAGGGTCCTGGGATGGTGCATCACACCCAGCTACCTGCTGGGGGTGGGGGGAGGTCTGGTTCTGTCCCTTGCTCTCCCTCTGTGCTTTCTCTCTCTCATAATATCTTGAAAAACAAAACCCCCAAAGAAACACTGATCCTAGAAAACAAACTTTTAAACTATTACCTAAATTATTTTACAGCTATAAAAACAAAATCTAAAAACAGGTATGCTTAAATAATACACATTTTTATGCTACGTCTAAGAAAAATGGAAAAAGAAAAAGCAGGGGCGGACAATGTAAGTCTGGCAAATCTGGGAACGTAGATTGTAATAAAACCCTCAATCCAAACACATTTCAGTGGTGCCTAGCGTGTTTAGTCAGTAGAACACGAGTTCTCATCTCTGGGCATGGAGTTCATTAAAAAAAAAAAAAAAAAAAAAAAGAGAAAAGAAAAAAGACTGTGCTATTTCAAAATGTATTAATTACAAGTCTTAACAAATACTACTATTGCTATAACAAAACTGCCAACTAAGAAAGAAAAGAACATGCACTAAATCAACTGTCCAATTTCAATTAGCTTTGTTTCTACTGTGCCAATATAAAGACCATGTAATACAGTTTTCATACAGATGAAAGCTAAGAATTCCAAGAAAGAATTTCTTTCTTTCTTAAGTGTTAAGGTTTCCTAAATTAACAGCCGGCCTACGATAATCAAATAAAAGCATTTAATCTACAAAGTAGAAGGAAGTCAAATCTCTAAGTTTTACATTAAAGTAAGTGTCCCAAACCATTAGTATAATTAGATTCTTTGTAAATAAAATAATTACATCCTTATAATATGTATAGAGTAGCAAAGATGATTTAATATGGATTAACCATACTTAAAGCTCTTCAGAGTGTATCCACTGTTTTCCTGGAAACAGGGATCCAAGCAGAGTTCAGCTACTAAATAATAAAGGGTCAACTGTTCCATTCAAATATTAACCTCAACAAGCACCCAACAAAACAAAACACTTCTTTCAAAAACCAATCCATTCAATTTAATATGGCAGACATTTTAAATTCTAACTATAACCCAAGAAGCAGTAGAGCCTAGTTCTATTCTGAAGTGTCAGGTTCATCTTGAGACAGTTGTAGTAGTAGCTACAACAGGTTAAGTTACAGGTTCCCTTATTAAGTTAACACTGTTCAGGTCAGATCAGCAGAGTAATGAATATCCCCACCTCCTCCATCCTTAATCAGAATCCATAATGGACATATCTAAAAATGTTGACTATGGGTGCTGGGTGGCTCAGATGATGGTCTCAGGGTTCTGGGATGGAGCCCTGAGAGGGGACCCCTTAGCCGGGAGTCAGCTTCTCCCTCTGTCCCTCCCATCTGCCCCGTGCTCACAAGTTCTCTCTCACAAATAAGTAAAATCTGAAAAACAAGCAATAAATAAATAAATATGTGACAATGACATTGCATTTCCTTCAAATGACCACAGCCTCCACTCCAAAAAGAACCAGTCTCTTACTATACAAATATATTAAAATATTTATACATACATATTTGGCAAGAAGGAAATTTTCATTTTAAAATTGCTAAATACAAGGCATAATAAGTTCTGATATTAATTCTTGTAAAAACAAACAAACATATACATATTATTTTTTACTTACTGCTAGCTGTACTTCCTCCTCCACTCTGATTATCAGAGGAGTTCAGGTCTAGACCAGCAAACTAAAAGAAAGATATTAACACCTCACATGGTGACACACAATAAATTAAAAAAAAAAAAAAATCAATTTGCAAAAGACAAATCAGTTCTAAAATCCTGTTCTACCCTGCAGCATTACTGCCCAGTGTGCCTCACATGGTTTTAAGAATGCCTTTTAAGGGGCGCCTGGGTGGCTCAGTGAGTTAAAGCCTCTGCCTTCCTCTAGGGTCATGGTCTCAGGGTCCTGGGATTGAGCGCTGCATTGGGCTCCCTGTCCCCCGCCCCCGCCTGCCTCTCTGACTACTTGTAATCTCTGTCAAATAAATAAAATCATAAAAAAAAAAAAAAAAAAAAAAGAATGCCTTTAAAGTCTATAGGGGGCTAGTCTATAAGGCAATACACAGATGCCAACAGTATAACCAGTTACAGATGTTTCAAATACATTCATCTCAAACAGGTTCTTTGTAACAATTTTCCAGAGCAAAATGCTCTTCAATCACAAAACTAATTTGTTAGTACCTCCCCTCCCCCCCAACCAGTGGTTTTCCCACTTATTATTTGCATTACTTTAAAATTCTACCTGGAGAATATTAGGACAATTTGGAAATTCATTAAAGTCTTTATCCCTAAAGACTGTGCCAACTATTTTTACTTTGGATAAATTCCAAGGTAGCAATACCACCACCATTAACTACCACCTTTGAGTACTGTGCAACTTACCCTCCATTTAATACTGGCCACACTGAAGGTAGTATTTACTTTATTTTAGAAAGACAAATTCAAAGAGATTGTTCCTTATAAAGGTACTAAGTAATAAAATAATGTCCAAAGCTTTTTAAAGACTTTCTTTAATCTCAACTACTACTTATCCCCTCAATGACACATTTCAACACCATAGGAAAAAAAGATTATTTAGGGCACGTGGATGGCTCAGTGGGTTAAAGCCTCTGCCTTAGGCTCTGGTCATGATCCCAGAGTCTTGGGATCGAGACCCGCATCCCGCTCTCTGCTCAGCAGGGAGTCTGCTCCCCCCACCCCCCCCCCCGCCTCTCTGCCTACTTATGATTTCTATCAAATAAATAAAATCTTTTAAAAAAAGGTTATTTTGCTTTATCAGTTTTTGTTAATAATTAATCCAAAACTTTCAAACTGAAATTTTAGAAGCACAAAACACCACAGCAAAGTGGGTCCCTGCATGTTTGAAAAAACAAAAAACCCTAAAAAGAAAAAAAATAAAGTATACAATAACATTTGCAAACACTAGAAGTCCAAGATATTACCAATTACATGGCCCACTAAGATATTAAATAAATTATCAACTTTTCCGGCTGTAATTTGCTTCCTACTAAATTCTAATGACCCAGAGAGCAGTTTATCAAAAGTTTTAAATGGATTCTAGCAACACAGGAAATGTTACAAATGAGTTTTCTTATTCTCTTGCTTTCAAATTTTCAATATTAGAGGTCTTTTACATTATCAACCTTCAGCAGACTGCAGGCACTAATGTAACTATAGTTAGTGGAAAATACCAAGAAGTAGTAAACCACCAAATCTTTCAAATGTATTACATGAAACGTTAAAATCACAATCAATTTTTAGTAAGGATTCAATATTCAGGAATTCGTCAAATATTTTTTGCGGAAGGTTTATGCCCTCATTTACTTCCCTCAGTCAAACGAGCAAGCAGTTCACTTTAGAGTCCGAACGATTTACTTAAGTTTCCCTGGGAGGTATACCGCAATAAAACGAAAATTTTCGTCCTTCGGACAATGAACCGGTCTCGAAGATCACGACTCCTTTTTCGCACTAACACCTCGAAGTAACTAACAGTGTCTTTCAAGAGGAAAAGCCTTTTTGACCTATTTCAATGTCTTTCCTCAGGCGCGACAAAATTAGTTAACAACTTTACTTCCCCTACCAAAGTGCTTTTCGAGTATTTTTGCCGAGATGCACTCCAAAGTCCAAACTAATCTATGCGTACGTAAAACACATAGTACCACAAAGAAAAAAAATCCACAATGCTGGACTAAATGACCTTTCAGTGACGCTCTGAATTAAGTAAAGGGCAATTCTAGATCTTTAACCTTCCAAGTGGTTACCCGCCAGCGTCCAATTTCCATATTTCCAACACGGGTCAAGGGATGCCCGGTGCGGCCATTCTTCCCTCCCTTCCCCAGTATGCCTTTCCGGCTGTTCTGCGTCACAAAAACTTTCCACTCCGGAAACACGACTTCACTATCCGCAGCAGTAGGCTGCGATAGTCTGGGACAGAAACCCCCAAAGTAAACAAGACAATTGTTTCGTCGACTTTTGTGAAGTCAATCGCCAGAACCAGGTCTGTTCTCTTAGCGTGGTGCAACGCTGCGTTACTCTGCAGTCGGAACAGAGGAGACCGCCGCCATTACCCTGAAAGCCCCTCCTTCCCTCCTGTTCGCCACGTGTCTCCCCGCCCCGGTCCGTGGCCACAAACTACTCTTCCCCTACATATCAACGGCACCTCTGAGCCAGAATCAGTGTCATCCAGTGAAAAATCAAACCCCTCAGATAAGTACACGGAACCCTTACGCGGACTTCCCTCTGATCGCTAGTCAGCCAGGGCTCGCACATGCGCATATCTAAGAAAGCGCCAACGGACACAAAAGCCGCCATTGTGCGTGGCCGGAATACAATACCTCCGTCTAAGAATCGGCTACTACCGACATGACTGTTAACGCCTCATTTTGTTCGCTACCGCACTTCTACCTGGTTAGTTTCTTTCTCCGTCCGCCCACAATGCCATCCATAACAAGTCATACGTAACAAAATAAGGGAAATAAAGATGACTAGATACTACTGCGCCATAAGCCACGTTAAACTAGGAAAAAGGTCCACGCAGCCTCGGGACGCATATTTCGACTTACCTGCTGGTCCAGCCCGAGCGCATTTTCCACCGCCACATGACTCATGCCTGAAGGTAAACTCGGAGTTTCCCACCAGCAACTGTACTGTTTCAGAACACTCCCGCCCTCAGAAGAGAACTAAAAGCTCTCGGAAGTACACAGCTTGGCCACGGCCGTAATATACCAACCACGACTTTACGTCAGTACGTAGGCCTTGCGTCTTCCCCCTCAGCCCCCCACCCACCCTCCCTTTTATCCCTACCGTTACTTCTGCCTGGCTAAATCACGTTCGTTTAGTCATAACATCGCGGGATGTTCTAGTCCGACTCTCCCGTAAAGGCTCTCAGACTTCGCGAGAGCTTATTTTTCTCCTCCCTCTCCCAATGTCTTGGAATTTCTGGAAGCAACCGGGACCTCGCCTTTTCCTTCTTTCCACGACTTGGGAGATACTAAACATACCGTCTCTGTATCTCTTATTTCACCCTCCCACCCTCCCACCCTCCACCCTCCTAGTTTCCCTCCTTCTACCGTTTTTCCTTTTTTTTTCAGTTACTGGGATCGGAAGTTCCGTAAAATGTCTGTTCTAGCTAGTCCCACCCGCCTTTGGGTAGTTTCCCAAAGTCGTAATTAGTAAAAAAAACTCCTGAAGCAGAGAAGGTTGAGGGCCACGTGACCCAAGGTGTGAGGAGTTTTGGCCATTTTGTAGATGGGTCGACGTTGGCTTTAGTAGAATCCTTTGGCTGTCCGAGCTGAAGAAAAAGATGTGGGCAGAGGGAGTCTGCAGAAGGTGGATGTGTCGGGGTAAGCGGAGGGGAATCCGCAGCACGTGCGGGCGCCCGGACTCCGCCCGGCTTGAGCTTAAGCTGCGGGGGTCTTAGCCAGGAACCCGAGGCCCCTCCAGTTTCCTAGCTGCGACTGTGCTTTTCAGGCCGGTACAGACTCTACGTCACGTAGTGAGGCAACAATGAAACAATTAGACCATCAATGACGCTGATGAAAAAGCACCTTTTTGGGGACCTCCCATACCCACCCCTCTTTACCCCGACCCTGCCGTCACTCATGCCAGATGGGGCTTTTTGTTTTCCCCAGGGCTCTAGATCTTGCACGCAGCGGTGCTGCACTGTTTACCCAAAGCCAAGTGTCTTAGAGATTGCGAACAACCCTCTGGGGGCCCAGAAGATACGAACTGGTTCTGGCTGGGCGGAATCGAGCTGCGAGGTCTCTTGACCTAGGTTTAAAGTGACCCTCAGACTGCCCTGGGGTGGGAGTGAGAAGTGTTAAGACTGTGAGCTACAGTCCTCGGAGGAATCGCTTCCTTTGTCCCTCCTATAGGGCCCTCAATCCAGATTCAGTACCATGGCCCTTGAAATGGGAAAAACAAAAAGAAAAAACCACAAAACAAACCCCATTCACTGCGTAGTTCTTTACTGTAGCAACTCAGTATCAGTGATCCTAAAAATCGCTCTTCCATGCCTCCTAGCGATAGAGTATCGTAAACGGTTTTAACCCCATTTTTGTAGGGTCACCTACTGTTAGGATTCAAGTGGCTGCATTATCGTTTACCACATAAAAGACCCTTTTGATTTTTCCTTTTCAAAATTCGAACGTTCAGGGGTGATTGGATTAAGTTGCTTTACTGCTTTTTCACCTAAGCTAAATTAGATAACATTTTTTATAGCAAATATTTGATAATGACACTATACCATTCTGAAATTAAACTCATCCATAGTATAAGTCAAACTCATTCATGTACTGTTTTCGCTCCAAAACAACCTAATTGTGGGGCGCCTGGGTGGCTCAGTGGGTTAAGCCTCTGCCTTTGGCTCAGGTCATGGTCTGGGAGGGGGGTGTCCAGCCAGGCATGGGGCTCTCTGCTCAGCGGGGGCCTGCTTCCCCCAACCCCTTCTCTGCCTGCCTCTCTGCCTACTTGTGATCTCTCTCTGTCAAATAAATAAACAAAATCTTTAAAAAAAAAGATCTAATTGTAATACAAAGAAATAAAAGGAAAATTATACTTGATAAAATACTGTAGAATAGGAAATGCCCTGTACTAGGACACTAGTAATAGTCAAGCCCGTCCACATATAGCCATTGATACAATGTGGTCACAACTCAGGGAGATAAACAGTAGTTTTGGTAATTTTTTCCAGTACAAACAATAAAATACAAAAATGCAAACTTAACAATACAAATTTACCTTGAATAATACAGTTTCATTTCTGAAAAAATTTTACTATGTGCAGTCTAGTAAGAAATGTGTTTGCATGGAAAACACAGTCTGACAAATGGTATTTTCATGTATGGCAATGATCTTTTGTGAAGAACTTTCCACTGCATTGTAGAACATGTAACTACTAAAATGCTAGTGGCTCAAATTGCTTACACTAATTTGCAAAATGCTCTCTAGAGAAACAAACATTGGTGGTCTTTAGGGTCTTTGCCAACTCTGACACTGGTGAACTCAAATTACAGAGCTGTTAGTGAAGTGTATTCTTGTTCTCATTGATGCAGAGTTCTTTGGGAGTCAAAGAATGAATCTCACAGACAGGCGGAAGTGAAGTAAAGCTTATTAAGTGAAGGTAAAAACAGAAAGGAAAGAAAAGGAACTCTCTAGAGTGAGAGGAGTCCAGAGTGGGTTGCTACTGAGGGGTTTTATGGTCAGTCTTTTATAGAAAAGTGACGAAGGACCTTCCTAAAGAACTTTTAAGACAAACAAGGTGGATTTGTAAATATCGTGAGACTATCCTGTCTATATTTAGAACAAACAAGGTTGTTGGGACTCCTGGGTGGCTCAGTCAGTTACGCATCTGCCCTTGGCTCAGGTCATGATCCCAGGGTCTTGGGATCCACTCTTTTTTGGGCTCCCTGCTCAGCGGGGAGACTGCCTCCCGCTCTCCCTCTGCCTGCTGCTCTCCCTGCTTGTGTGCTCTGACAAAATAAAATCTTAAAAAAAAAAAAAAAGAAAGGAAGGACAAGCAAGGTGGTGGATTTGGTTTCTTCCCTTCACTCTGGTTAATATTGTAAGGTTTTATAGGAGAGATAAACAGGACACCAGGCGAGGTAGTCACAAGGCAAGATTTATTAAAGGCACTCTCTGGCGAAGTTTCAGGGCTCAGGAGAAGGGGAGCCAGGAAAGTCATGCTGGGAGGAGGTGGGCACCCTCAGGCGAGGTTCCACGACTCTGGAAAGCAGAGTCGGGGAAGTCAGCTAGAAGGGAGTTGGGGGGGGCCGGGGGCGGGAGATCTTTTATTGGGCCAAGGTAGGGTGTGGGCTCACATCCATATATGGTAGGGTATTTGGTGATCCGAGGGCATGGGGTGGGGGATCCTGATACTTCTGTTTCCTGCACAGGTGTTGGGTTACCTATGGAGATGTGATCTGGGCATACATCCTTTTGGAGGGAGAGTCAAAGGTTAAGGAAAGGGGGTGGGGGGGAGAGGCTGGAAGATAGCGGCCCTGGTGGTCATTTCTACTGTTCCTCCTGCACTCCCGGAGCTGCGGACCCAACAAATATCTGACTGTTAACATTTCTCCTCATCTGGTATTTCTTTGTACCTGGTAAGGAGCCCCCCCTGGCGAGCCTAGTATACAGCCCTCTATATGTCTCTCCTTCCATAGCCTCATCTATCTCTCATCATTTCTTTTTCTTGTAGACCAAAGCAAACGTGAGTCTAAGATTCAGAGGCTACTCTTTTAGCTGTATGTGCTTTCCAATAATAGGACATAATGACTATCCTGTCTCTAGGTCTTATTTTACTTTTGGATAGTGTTAGAGTGCAGGTAGTGGATGGAGTACCTAAAAAAGGTTAAAAAAAAAACTGAGTAAGATTGTAGATCTAATTGGTTTCAGAGAAGTGATTCATGAGTCCGGCACATACCGTCTAACAAATATAAAGAAACTGCCTGCAACTGTACAAAGTAAATGCCTTTTATATGCTGAAGCGAGCAGAAAAAGTGAGTGGATTATTTCAGGAAAAGTAAACTTCCTTTGGGCAAGGCAGGAGATTTTCATGCAGATTTCATCAGTTGTACTGATCAGGACATTCCTGATTGACTGGTTTAAGGTCACTCTTGGAAGAGGCTGAAACTTGTAATTAGGGTAGATTTTAAGTATTGTTTTACTGAATAGGGGGTTAGCACAAATGAGTCTATTGAGTCTGTTGGGTTTTTTTTCTAAAGAAAAATTCCCTCTTTTGATTAGCATGTCAGCTTAACTCAGATGTAGTCAACATTTAAGGTATTAGCACACATGCTTAGCTCGGTTTTCTTTTCTTTTTTTTTTTTTAGATTTTTGTTTAATGATTTCACAGAGAGAGGGAGACAGCAAGAGAGGGAACACAGCAGGGCTAGTGGAGGGAGAAGCAGGTTTTCTGCCAAGAAGGGAGCTCAATGTGGGGCTCAATCCCAGGACCCTGGGATCATAACCTGAGCCAAAGGCAGATGCTTAAGGACTGAGCAACCCAGGGGCCCCATTTTCTTTTGTTTTTAAAATTTTATTTTACTTATTTATTTCAGAGAGAGGGAACACAAGCAGGAACAGAAGAAGAGAGAGAAGGAGGCTTCCCGCCGAGCAGAGCGTCCGATGTGGGACTTGATCCCAGGACCCTGATATCATGACCTGAGCTGAAGGCAGACGTTTAACCACTTCAACCACCCAGGTGCTCTGGGAATGATCTTTTTAAGCAAAGAGTTTTGATCAGTGATCTTTATCAGTTTCAGTTTCCCAGAAGTGTTAATCCAGGCACAACACATTGGTTAATAGCACAGATACCCCCATTCTATAATTCAGGTTAAAATTAGTGTAAGAATTTTGTTGAGTAGCTGTTGCCTCAGCAATAGATTCTGCACTTCTCAAAAGTTAGAAAGTTATCAATCCCTAACCAGAGAATTAAGGACCTGCTCAAAGGAATGAAATCCTGAGTCATGAAAGCCTCCTAGAATGTCCTATCTAATTTGATGCTGTAAATTCAGAGAACTCACAACAATGAGGATTCTTAGCCTGTTTGTGAAGAGTTATGGGCATAGTTAGATAATCCTAAGTGAATATGTGTAGTTATGTGCCAGCCAGTCAGCATTCATTCATGGGATCAAGGAAAATAAAAACAACCACAGACAAGATAAATCCTGTTCTGGCACAAATTACTCCTGCTAACTGTCACTGTTAGTGGATAAATCACCTTTTGATGACAAATCCATTAGTCTGCGTGTACACCTCCTCCCATAACCCCCAGCAATGGCCTAGATGATAGAGATGTCAGCCTGAAAAATCCAAGCCAATGCCAGAGTACAGGAAAGAAAGAAGCAGGTGTTTAATGTTTAGTTAAAATTAGAAGTCTTATGAACAGACATTTCTGCAAAGAAGACATCCAGATGGCCAACAGACACATGAAAAAATGCTCCACGTCACTCGGCATCAGGGAAATACAAATCAAAACCACAATGAGATACCACCTCACACC
>JAHRIG010009241.1:889298-901653 GCA_020311275.1 Eira barbara | reverse complement strand
ACTGCTGGTGCTCTCTTGTAGGATTTCTGTGGTTTCAAGTTGCACATTTAGGTCTTTCATCCATTTTGAGCTTATTTTTGTTTAAGGAAGTGGCCCAGTTTTCCCAGCATCACTTACTGAAGACACTGTCTTTTCCCTGTTGTATATTCTTGCTTCCTTTGTTGTAGTCAGTCGACCATATAAGCATGGATTTACTTCTGGGCTCACTGTTCCAGTGATCTGTGTGTCTGTTTTTGTGCCTGTACCATAGTGTTTGGATTACTATAGCTTTGGTAGTATATCTTGAAATCTGGCATTGTGATACCTCCAGCTTTCTTCCTTTTCAAGATTGCTTTGGCTATTTGGGTCTTTTGAGGTTCCATGCAAATTTTAGTTATTACTGAGTTTAGTATTAAAAGCCTGCAGTAGGTATCCTGGTCTTCTTTGCTTAAGAGCACTGAGAAAGCCTGTGTGTAACATAGAGCTTAGGAGTTCAGAAGCAATGGGGAGCTTTTGCAAGCTTATTTGTGTGCATTCTCATCTGGTACTGGAAACAAGCCATAAAGAAGGTGGGCTTTGCTCTAGGTCTTCCCTTTTTAAATGGGTTTTAAAGAAGACATTTAATGTCAGCTTGCTGGAACTAGGGTAACCCTGCGGAGGTGTCTGCTGGTCAGCAGTGGCTTTCAAAGACACCCATTCTCTCCTTCCTCTGGTTCTCTTCTGACCACCTTGTCCTGCTTCTGGTCCGAGGCACATGGGGTACTCTGGCCACTTCACATACCTGCTGAGTCTTACCAGAATTTATCTTCCATATGGATGTTCCTTGGACTCCTGGTTCATCTGGCGTAAAGCACAGGACACTTGAGGCGAATTAATGCCTTCCTTCAGTGAGATGACCTGTTTGTCCCCCTTTGATAGCAATGACTTCAACTAAAAAACTAGTTCTTTGGAATGCAGGTTGTACTTAAAGGACCAAGATTATATTACTGTGCCTTTTAAAACACTTACAGGTTGTTTTAATGTGTTTGTGTAATTCCTGTGTTGGCACGTGTAATTCCACAGAGGTTGATTGAGAAGTCCTTGAAGATTGAAATGGAAAAAGAAATCAATGTTGAAGAAATGAAAGGCCAGTCTGTTTGTGGTGAAAATCCTTTGGAGAAATACATGAAAATTATTCAGCAGGATCAACACCAGGAGACGGCAGAAAAGGTGCTGATGCTGTGGACCGGCCTTCTGTGGAGCGGGCTGCCAAAATGCTTTGGTTTGTTCCAAAACTGTAGGACCCAGATCTGCCTTCTCCATTGGAGCCAAAAAGGTGGAAGCATAGAAAATCCACAGTTCAGATAGAGCCCTGAGTTTTTTTGATACATGAGACTCTTGACAAAATATTCTTGCTTTGCTTTGGTGAAGATTGAAGAGGTTTTGATTTGTCATATTTTATAAAAGTTTAGTATGTCTATCATTTTAAGAGTAAGAAAGAATATAATGAAGTTCTGTTTGTGAATAATGAATGCCTGTCCAAATGCATGTCCGAAGCCCTGGTGTTTTACTTCCGTCTCACCATGCGTATTGATAATAGGTACCAGATAGGTTTTTTTGATGTGCTTGCTGAATTTCATGTTTAAAAGTCACCTCTTTTTTAGACTCTTGAATTGCATCTATATCTCAGATTACTCCTGAGAGAAATCAGAGTGTTGAATAAGATTGATACATACTTAATTTCAGAATTCTTTTTCCCTCTTTGTGTCAGAGTTCAAAGAAAGTTGGCAGAGAAGCCTCAGAAGTGGACACGCTGCCATCTAGCGACAAAGACGAAAGGTATGGTTTCCTCAGTGCGGTGTTCCTACACAAACCATTACATTGCTGGTGTGTCAGCCAAGGGAAACGTTCAGATATTTGAGTTTCTCTGTAAGAAATTAGTGAAAATCAAAATTAAGGACTTCAAAAAGATAAATGTTTCATTTTTTAATTGAAAATGAAATTGCTTCTGAGAGGAATTTTAAACAAGGGCGGAAACCTCACAGAGAAAGTATGCAAACATTGTAAGGATCCCTGAATAAACTTGTCAAGAATTTAATAAATTAAAATTGTTGTTATCTTTCCCTAATTTAGTTTCACGGGCTTTTCTCACGAAGGAACAGATGACTTTTGGTAACCATGTTTGCTGTCCAGCATCTTACCCATATAATAAAACTAAAGCCCTATGAATTCTTTGTAACAAATTCTCAATAAAAATTTTATCTGTAATCCGATAGAATTCTGTTTTTCATAATTTTATTTGGTTTCATGGTATATAAACCAGAAATTATCCAGTCAAGTAACACCTCTTTAGAATTTTTCCTTTTCAGGCTTTGCATGACCCTAGAATGGGGGGCCCCCCCTCAATTTTGTCATAGGTTATATTTATTTGAAAACCTCTTGGTCAACTTCCAGGCCTATATTTTGGAAGTTTCAGCTGCATTCCTTTCCTCTCCAGACTTGGGCTACCCACTGTCAAATAGGAGTCTCATTTCCCCCAACAGTCTCCGTCTGATCTGTCCCTATAAATAAGGACGTGGGTTTTTCCATCCGAGGTGTTAGAAATAATACAGTATCACCTCTGATCTTTACTTCTCACATCTTTTTCTTGAGAATGAACACAACCCCTTCTTAGATGATGATAAAAAGTAACATTTACTGAGCACTTTCTGTGTACCAGGTACAATTTTAAACTTTTATATGTATTAACTCACTTAATTCTTATATCATCCATATGAAGCATGTGTATTCTGATCACCCACATTTTACAGGTGAAGAAACACAAGGTACCAGGAGTTTGGTAGCTCGATCAGGGTCTCATAGCCATCAGGTAGCAGAGCCAGGATGTATACCCCTACCCCTGCTTGTGCACATGCTCTCTTGCAAATAAATAAACACAATCTTAAAAAAAGTTCAGTTCCTTTGCCCATTTTTTTAAATTGGATTGTGTTTTGCTATTAAGTCAGATGAGTTCTTTCTGTATTCTGGATATTAACCCTTTATCAGATACATAGTTTGCAAATACTTTCTTCCACTTGGACAGGTTGCCTTTGCACTTTGTTGATGGTGCCCTTTGTTGTACAGAAGATTTTTAATTTGATGTTTTGTTTTGTTTTGTCTTGTTTTGAAGAGTTTGAGAAGAACTGGAGTTGATTCTTTAGGAAGTCTTTGGTAGGATTCACCAGTGAACCCATCTGGTCCGGGCTTTTTTTGTGGGGGAGAGTTTTGATTACTGATTTGATCTCCTTATTACTAATTGGCCTCTTCAGATTTTCTGTGTGTATGTGTGTGTGTGTGTGTGTGTACAGATTTTATTCATCTGAGAGAGAGCATGAGCATGAGCTGCAGGGGGCACAGCGGGGGTGGTGGGGCAAAGGGAGAGGCAGACTCCCTGCCGAGCAGGGAGCTAGACCTGGGCCTCTATCCCAGGACCCCAGGATCATGACTTGAGCTGAAGGTAGACGCTTAACCGACTGAGCCACCCAGAAATCCTGGTCTCTTCAGATTTTCTATTCATGGTTCAGTTTTGGTAAGTTATAGGTTTGTAGTAATTTATCCATTTCTGCTAGGTCATCTAGTTTGTTGGCGTATAATTGCTCATAATAATACTTGTGTAGTATCAGTTGTAATGTCTTCTATCATTTGTACTTTTAATTGAGTCCTCTTTTTTAACCCCCTTGGTTAATCTAGCCAAAGATTTTGTTTATCTTTTCAAAAAACCAAGCTGTTACTTCCATTGATCTTTTCTGCTGTTTTTTAAATATCCAGTTCATTTATTTGTGCTCTGATCTTTGTATTTCCTTCCTTCTGCTAGTTTTGGACTTAGTTTTTCTTTTTGTAGTTCCTTGAGATGTAAAAGTAGCTTTTGTGTCTGAGCTCATTTCTTTTTTGTTTTTTTTCCCCTAAAGATTTTATTTATTTATTTGGCAGGTAGGGATCAGAAGTAGGCAGAGAGGCAGGCAGAGAGAGAGGAGGAAGCAGGCTCCCTGTTGAGCAGAGAGCCTAATGAGGGTCTCCATCCCAGGACTCTGAGATCATGACCTGAGCCAAAGGTAGAGGCTTAATCCACTGAGCCACCCAGGTGCTCTCTTTCTTGTTTCTTAGTGTAGGTATTTACTGCTGTCAACTTCTTTTTTAGAAGAGCGTTAGTGAGGGTGCCTCCTAAGGGTTGGTATGTTATATTTCCCTTTTCATTCGTCTCAAGAGATTTTTTATTTCTCTTTCTTTGATCCATTTGTTGGTCAAGAACATGTTGTTTAATTTCTATGTGTTTGTGTATTTTCCAGCTTTATTCTTCTTTTTTTTTTTTACTGTTTTATTTCTTTTCAGCGTAACGGTATTCATTGTTTTTTCACCACACCCAGTGCTCCATGCAATCCATGCCCTCCCTAGTACCCACCACCGGGTTCCCGCAACCTCCCACCCCCCGCCCCTTCGAAACCCTCAGGTTGTTTTTCAGAGTCGATAGTCTCTCATGGTTCACCTCCCCTTCCATTTTCCCTCAACTCCAGCTCGATTCTTATAATTGATTTCTAGTTTAATACCATTGTTTTTGAAACGATTTCAGTCTTCTTAAATTTCTTGACTTATTTTGTGGCCTAACCGTATGATCTATCCTGGAGAATGTTCTGTGTATGCTTGAGAAGAATGCTCCTGTTTGATGTGTGAAAATTAATAAAGGGAAATCTTACTTAGAATGGCGTTGAGAAGCCCTGTCAGGGGAGCTCTCCCCCACATGAATTTTCTGTCACAGCTTACTTCATTCCTATGCCAGAAAAAGTTCACTCGATTGCTCCAGCAGGGGAAGGAAGATTTTCTAGCCCAGCAACAGCCTAGCCAATGAGAAACTACCACAGTTCAGACAGTAAGTAACCATCAGAACCCTCAATTTCGTTCAAAGCAGCCCCTCCCATCTTCCTCCATTTTCTCTATAAAATAACGTTTCTCTCCGTAGTTCCGCAGACTCTGCCTATGGTTTGCTTGTGTGTTCTGAATTGCCATTCCTCTGCTACTCCTGAAGAAACTCATTTTACTGGTAACATAACTTGCTATTTTATTTTTAAGGTTCATGTTACTTGGTGCTCAGAAGTGGGATCTGAAGGAGGGGAACGCCTGCAGAACTGTGTGCTGTACCCACTGAAGCCCTCCGTGCTCCCTGCTTCCCTGACTCATCTTTTTTCTTTCTGTTGGGTAAATCTCCCAGATTCAAGCTCCCTCCCTTGGTTGAGCTGTCTGACTTTATTTGGCATCTGGTTTGGTTTTTATGAAGGCACAACCCACCCTGACCTCGTGAGCACTCTTCGGTTTCTGTTAGTCCTCTTTTGGTTCGCTGTACCTTCTTGGTAATTGACCTGTCCTATTCCAGAGGGGGGAAACACATGATTCGTGGTGTTTCAGAGCAGCTCTTAGAAAACAGGGTCCCTCGAAGATAAGACACTTTAGGGACTCTAAAGGCAAGATGGGTTTGCCCTAGTCCTTGGACCAGGCTCTTGGTCTTTGTGGAAAAATAGGCAAACTTTTGGATAATTTGGAATTGTAGTGGCCATTCTTGGAAACTTCGACTTAGATAAATCCACTTAAAGGGCACCCTTATAAAGAGAGATCCCAACCCTCTCAGAGACAATGGGGTGCGTTCTTTGGTATGCAGAAGCTTTTGAACAACAAAATGATTTTTAAAAACATCTCTAAGAAGGATTCTTAACAGCATGCAAATAGAAGGCAAAGCAAACATCGGCCATCTAAGCAGGTAACCTTTCCTTGATCTGTCTGCCCGAAACCTAGCTTGGATGCAGCTGTTCTTTGAGTTTGGTACTTGAGACATGGTTAAGATTAAGGTTTTTTGTTTATTTATTTATTTATTTATTTTTAAAAGATTTTTATTTATTTGGCAGAGCACAAGCAGGGGGAGCAGGAGAGGGAGAAGCAGACTCCCCACTGAGGAGGGCGGCTGATGTGGGGCTTGATCTGGGGACCCCAGAATCATGACCTGAGCTAAAGATAGATGCCCAACCAACTGAGCCACCCAAGTGCCACTGTTTTTATTTTTATTTTTTTTAAACAAAAGCTCTTAAGTACTCTATGTTTGTCTGTTTATGTATGTCTACATATGACTGTATTTTTACAGGTAGTGCTGCAAAATTAATTTGTAAAGAGCTCCATTTAATTGGCTTAAAGAAAAACAAGTTCATATATAAATTAAATAAACTAACCCAGATGTCTCTTGGGTTCACATGTTCCCGGATAATTAGTAAATAAAAGCTAATTTGTTGATTTAATGAAGACAAACATGTCTTAGAATTATCAACATTGACTATAATGCAGACATACAACTTTTATTCTGCCTGGGTTTATTAGTCAATAAAGTTTATGCTATCTCTATTGCAAAATCTGTCAGCAAGAAAATTTGCTTCAGATGGTGGCTGACATTGTCTACTATCTCATGAAGTTTTTGTGAGTGACCTAAACATGTGGGAACAACAAGACTAGATGAATGAAGTGGGATAAGAGTTTTTAAGTGTAGTAATTATGTTTTTATGGCTTGTGTGGTTAAAAATAGCTTCCCTAGATCTTGTTGGGTAACTCCAAACTTGAGAGTTTTGCTGAGCTAAATTAAATGATGGAGTTTCTTTAGGTATCTGGGTAATTTTTTTAAACAACATAAAATACTAAAACAGTATTGAACCCTAGATTATCTACTTTTGGCTTCTTATTACAGAGAAACTAAAGGTATTTGGTTCTATTAGTAAACACACTTTATGCCGCTCTGAGAAAGTGGTCTATGAGAAAAACACATGGTTCTAAAAATGATAAAAATGTATTTATAAATTTGCTAGTCCGTAATTGCTTACATTTTCATTTTTGCTGGGAATTAAGGATTCTGAGCATTAAGAATTCTAAATACCTGTAATGATAAAACTGCTAGAAACAATAAGCATGAAAGAAAACAACTATAAATGAAAAGCTTGCAAAGAAAGTAGGGTATGTGTTTTTGGTAAAAGAAGGTATGAGGAATGGACGTGTATTTTGTTGAGGAAAATGAAAATGATTTTCTCCTAAAGGAAAGCTGGCTGTTTCGGAAAGGGAAAGAAAAGAGCAAAGGGCAGACGGAAGTGGACAAGGAAAGTTGGAGAAGGTTTGTGGAAAAGGGATCTTGGGAAAAGTATTTTATATGTAATCAAACTGACTAAGACTAAAATGAATTCCTTTAAAAATGAGTTTTAAGGGGCGCCCGAATGACTTGGTTGTGTCTGCCTTCGGCTCAGGTCATGATCCCAGGGTCCTAGGGTCGGGCTCCCTGCTCTGTGGGGAGTCTGCTTCTCCTTCTCCCTCTGCCTGCCACTCCTCCTGCTTGTGCTCTCCCTCTCTCAAGTGGATAAATGGAATCTTAAAAAAAAAAAAAAAGGAGTTTTAATAAATCAAAAGTGTCCTGGTGTTCTGTGGTAGATCAGTCAGTTAAGTGTTATACTCTTGGTTTTGGCTCTGGTGCTAATCTCATGGCTCATGAGATCAAGCCCCGTATAGGTCTCCATGCTCAGTGGGAGTCTGCTTGGATATTCTCTCCCTCTGCCCATTCCCTTGCACACTTGCTCTCTCTCTCTCTCTCAAATAAATCTTTTAAAAAATAAAAATCAAAAGTATCCTGGTACATAATTAAAATTTATGGGGTTTTGACTGTTAAAAGGAAAAACTTTCTTACATTATTGGGCCTTTTTTTTTTAAATTATAGTTGACATATAGTATAGTATTGGTTTCAGGAGTAGAATTTAATGATTCATCACTTTCGTATTACACCTAGTGCTCATCCCAACCAGTGCCCTCCTTAATACCATCACCCATTTAGCCCATCCCCCTACCCACCTCCCCTCCAGCAACCCTCAGTTTGTTCTCTATAGTTAAGTGTCTCTTAAGGTTTGCCTCCTTATCTGTTTTTTATCTTGTTTTTCCTTCCTTTCCCCTATATCCATCTGTTGTGTGTTTTAAATGTCACATATCAGTGAAATCATATAATATTTGTCTTTCCCTGATTTCACTTAGCAATAATACACTCTAGTTCCATCCGTGTCATTGCACATGGCAAGATTTCATTCACTTTTTTTATAAGATTTTATTTATTTATTTGAGAGAGAGAGAGAGAAAGAGGAGCAGCATGAGGGTGGAGAGAGTCAGAGGGAGAACGAGGCAAGGAGCCTGATCCAGGACACAATCCCAGAACTCCTGATTGTGACCTGAGCGGAAGGCAGTTGCTTAACCAACTGAGCCACCTAGGTGTCCCAGATTTCATTCTTTTTGGTGGCTGAGTAACATTTCATTATATATATACCACAATTTATTTTTTAAGGTGTAGGGGCAGGACTGGGGCAAAGGGCAAGAGAGAGAGACTCTTAGGTAGGCCCCCTACCCAGCATGGAACCCGACACAGGGCTCCATCTCATGACCCTGAGATCATGACCTGAGCCAAAATCAGGAGTCGGATGCTCAACTGACTGAGCCAGTGCCCCCATATACCACATCTTTGTTGTCCACTCATCGGTTGATGGACATTTGGGCCCTTTCCATAATTTGGCTATAGTTGATAGTGCTGTTATAAACATTGGGTGCATGTGTCCCTTGAATCAGCATTTTTTATTCTTCGGATAAATACCTTGT
Source organism: Eira barbara (assembly GCA_020311275.1). Taxonomy (NCBI): domain Eukaryota; kingdom Metazoa; phylum Chordata; class Mammalia; order Carnivora; family Mustelidae; genus Eira; species Eira barbara. The sequence goes on along the minus strand of JAHRIG010009241.1, from coordinate 893,010 downwards.
ACAATTGCTGAGTCATAAGGTAGCTCTATTTTTTACTTTTTGAGGAAACTTCATACTGTTTTCCAGAGTGGCTACCAGTTTGCATTCCCACAAGCAGTGTGAAAGTAATCGCAGCCTCGCCAACATCAGTTTCCTGACTTGTTAATTTTAGCCATTCTGACGGGCGTGAGTTGGTGTCTCATTGTGGTTTTGACTTGCATCTCCCTGATGCTGAGTGATGTTGAGCATCCTTTCACGTATTGTAGTCTTTTGTGTGTCTTTTTTGGAGAAATGTCTGTTCATGTTTTCTGCCCATTTTTTTAACTGGATTATTTTATTTTTTGGGTGTTGATTTTGATGAGTTCTTGGTAGATTCTGGATACTAGCCCTTTATCCATTATGTCATTTGCAGATATCTTCTCCCATTCTGTTGGTTGTCTTTTGGCTTTGTTGACTGTTTCCTTTGCTGTGTAGAAGCTTTTTATCTGTTGGTTGTCTTTGGTTTTGTTGATTGTTTCCTTTGCTGTGCAGAAGCTTTTTACTTTTTGAGGTCCCAATAGATCAGTTTTACTTTTGTTTCCATATCCTCCAGAGATGTGTCTAATAAGAAGTTGCTGCAGCTGAGGTCAAAGAGGTTGCTGCTTGTTTTCTCTTCTAGGATTTTGATGGTTTCCTGTCTCCCATTTAGGTCTTTGAATTTACTGTTGTGTGTGGCGTAAGAAAATGGTCCAGTTTTATTCTTCTGCATGTGTCTGTCCAACTTTCCCAACACCATTTATTGAAGAGGCTGTCTTTTTTCCTTTGGACATTCTTTCCTGCTTTGTCAAAGATTAGTTGACTGTAGAGTTGAGGGCCCATTTCTGGGCTCTCTGTTCTGTTCCACTGGTCTATATGTATTTGTGCCAGTACCATCCTGTCTCAATGATTACGGCTTTGTAATAGAGCTTGAAGTCTGGCATTGTGAGGCCTCCCACTTTTCTTTTTCAACATTAGTTGGCTATTCAGTGTCTTTTCTGGTTCCATACAGATTTTAGGTTTGTTTGTTGTAGGTCTGTGAAAAACACTGGTGTTGTTTTAATCAGGATTGTGTTGAAAGTGTAGATTGCTAGGGGTAGTATAGACATCTTAACAGAATATATTCTTCCAATCCATGAGCATGGAATGCTTTTCATCTCTTTGTATCATTTTCAATTTATTTCATAAGTGTCCTGTAGTTTTCAGTGTACAGGTCTTTCACCTCTTTGGTTAGGTTTATTCCTAGGTATGTTACAGTTTTTGGTACAGTTGTAAATGGGATCGATTCCTTGATTTCTCTTCCTGCTACTTCATTATTGGTGTATAGAAATGGAACAGATTTCTGCCCATTGATTTTATATCCTGTGACTTTACTAAATTTATATATGAGTTCTAGCAATTTTTTTGTGGAGTCTTTGGGGTTTTCTACATAGAATATCATGTCATCTGTGAAGAGTGAAAGTTTGACTTCTTTCTTGACCATTTGGATGCCTTTTACTTTTTTCTGTTGACTGATTGCTGAGACTAGGACTTCCAGCACCGTGCTGAACAACTGTGGTACATTATTGATCTGTTCTTAATAAGAAATTGTAAACAAAGTTTCTCTGCTTTTAATGTAATCTGCCTAGGAAACAGAGTTTCTGTGTTTTATCCTCCCCCCCCCCCCTTTCTGGAAGTCATTTGACTTTTTTATTTTTTATTATTCTTTCTGGCAAGTTCTTCCCAAATTTTTATTTATTTAAAGATTTTATATATTATTTATTTGACAGAGAGATCACAAGTAGGCAGAGAGGCAGGCAGAGAAAGAGGGAGAGGGAAGCAGGCTCCCTGCTGAGCAGAGACACTGGAGCGGGGCTCAATCCTAGAACCCTGAGATCATGACCTGAGCTGAAGGCAGAGGCTTAACCCACTGAGCCACCCAGGTGCCCCTCAAATTTTTATTTAAATTCTAGTTAGTTAACATATAATGTGATAATGGTTTCAGGAGTAGAATTCAGTGATTCATCACTTAATATATTAATAGCTGGTGCTCATCATCATAGGTGCCCTTCTTAGTACCCATCACCCATCTAGCCCATCCCTCATCCTCTGTTTTATCTTGATCAGATTGTTGATTACTTAGAAAAGCTGAGTGTTCTCTATTCAAAAAAAGACAGTTTTTGCAGCTTCGTGATCTATATTTATATTTGGAATCTTTTTGTCAGTTTAGATAAGTAGTTTTTTAGTTTCCTGTAGCCCTGATGTTACCCAAGTGTCCAAACCTTTTGTTATTTTTGACAAACTTCTCAAAATTAAAATTTTTAATGAAAATTCTTTTGGCCTCAAACTCATGATAAGAATTTCTAGTGGGTTCCTGGAACATCTCAAAATGTTCTCTGTTTATAAAAACAGATCTTACACTAACTAGGCTTATTTGATATGTTAAATTACATGGGAAGCATTGTCTAATTAGTAATACTAAGACTTATTTAATTTGTGTTTGTATAGGTATGTGCTAATATGTGTGTTCCAAAGATTACATGAAACTTAAAAATTATGATGTGTCCTGGTACAGTGTTATCAGTCATAATTTTATAATGTATGTCATGATAAGATGTGGAGTGTGTGTATGCAGACACACACACAATGGAATATTACTGAGTCATCAAAAAGTGAAATCGTGCCATTTACAACAATGTGGATGGAACTAGGGTATCATGCTAAGCAAAATAAGTCAATCAGAGACAGTTATACAATTTCACTCATGTGAGATTTAAGAAACAAAACAGAATCATAGGGGAAGGGAGGGAAAAATAAAACAAGACGTAGAGAAGGGAGAAAAAACATAAGAGACTCTTACCCATAGGAAACAAACTCTGAGGGTTACTGGAGGGGAGGGGGTGTGTGGGATTGGGGTATCTGGGGGATGGGCATTAAGAAGGGCCCTTGATGGAATGAGCACTGGGTGTTCTGTACAACTGATGAATCACTGAAATCTACCTCTGAAACTAGTAATATACTGTATGTTAATTAATTGAATTTTTAAAAAATAGTAACTGATTTGTCAAATGCATTAATACTAGCATTAATAGGAACTAATTTGTCAAAAGTTTTAATAACTAGTTAAAATAAATGTATGTCACAAAATGAAGCAAATGTACTTGTCAGTTGCATCATTGGTCTCTTTGGTATATGTATATGAACTCTTACCAGATCTTCAGTTCTGGCCATTTTTAAGTCTTTTGTCCTTTACAGTTTTAATCTGATGCTTTTATGACACATTTCTACAAAAGTGTTTCATCTTCAAAGGGATTCATGACAAAGGAATTGGACACGTGCTCTAGAATACAAGTTTTCATTTACTTTAAGATCATAACATTGAACTGGGTAAGAATTTCTCAAACTCTAAAGGAAAACTGATGGCTTTAATGCTTTCTTTTCTAGATTTAAAGTACCCTCCCCCCTTTCCCCTTTTCCTTTTAAGCTGTCTGTAACTTAAAATAATTTGTACCAATGACTGAAGCATTTATCTTTTTTCTTTCTTTTTTTAAATTTTTTTAAAAGGTTTTATTTATTTATTTGACAGAGATCACAAGTAGGCAGAGAGGCAGGCAGAGAGAGGGGGGAAGTAGGCTCCCCGCTGAGTAGAGAGCCCAATGTGGGACTCCATCCCAGGACCCTGGGATCATGACCTGAGCTGAAGGCAGAGGCTTAACCCACTGAGCCACCCAGTTGCTCC
>JAHRIG010009241.1:876383-889198 GCA_020311275.1 Eira barbara | reverse complement strand
CTGAGCTGAAGGCAGAGGCTTAACCCACTGAGCCACCCAGTTGCTCCTCTTTCTTTTTCTTTCTTTCTTTTTTTTTTTTTTTTTGAAGATTTTGTTTATTTATTTGACAGAGAGAGTGAGAGAGGGAACACAAGCAGGGGGAATGGAAGAGGGAGAAGCAGGTTTCCCAGTGAGCAGGGAGCCCAATATAGGACTCGATCCCAGGACATTGGGAACATGACCTCAGCCAAAGGCAGACGCTTAATGACTGAGCCACCGAGGTGCCCCTTTTCTTTTTTTCTTTACCTGATCTCTCCAGAATTCTGGAACTCTTATGGAATAGCCTTCGTTTTCACGGCAATGTATTTGCATCAGCTTAGTGAGAAGCTGTTTTTTTGTATCAGGATGTCTAATACACCCCTACTTCCTTTGATCCACAGTTGGTAAAAAGGGATTTTTTTTTTTTGAAAAGCCCAAACGAGGCCATAGGGAATATTAACACTTTGGTGGGACAATCTTCCACAGTGTGCTTTTGGTAGATCAAAGTATTGTCATCATCTGCAGGCCAGAGACTTTTGTCATTAGAAAGATATCTCCAGAAGGACACTTCAACCCCATGGAAAGGCCCTATCAGGGACTATTAATCGACCCTCAATGCTGGCATACTTCTTGGAACATGCCCTTGGATCCAGGTATCACATCTAAGCAAGTGCCAAACCCTGAGTGGGCACACACTGTCTGGTGACCTGAAAGTAGAGGTTCCGGAAGCTGAAACGGAGATGCTAAAGGCGACTGCTTTCCCAAGGTGTGCAGACCAGGCCTGTATGCCTTTTTCTTGCTGCTGCTTATTTAATTTCTTCCTCTCTTGTTCAGGATGACTACGTTCTGACCCATATTTCCCAGTCTGTTGCCAAAAAGGGAAACCTCTGTGACTCAAATCTGTCCAGAAACCGACAGGTTCATTATGTCAGATATCCCTCAGTCTTCTGTGTCACCAGTTATCTCAGTCCCAGATGCCACTGTTGATTATACAGACACGTTCATGGGCACTACATGTCGGATGAGGCCACTTACAGCAGGGATTCTCACTCCTTGTTTCATGCTTCCTCTAGCCATAACTGGACTAGGTCAGCCCAACACCTGCACCTTTGCCAATCGTATGACGGTGGCACCCCCCTCCCACATTCTTTTTCCTTTTCTCAGTATGATCCATTCCCCTGCAAGGAGGCTGCAGATGGGCTACTTGCTCTTTGCAAGACTTTCAGAAAAGACCCTTAGAGGATGGGATTGTCCCTCAGAATGTCATGTTGGTTCCTCTGATTTCTGCCTTGAAAAGGTCAGTCAGAGGCGCCTGGGTGGCACAGTTGGTTAAGTGTCTGCCTTCGGCTTAGGTCATGATCTCAGGGTCCTGGGATCAAGCCCCATACTGGGGTCCCTACGCAGTGGAGAGTCTGCTTCTCCCTCTCCTTCTCCCTGCCCCCCCGCTCATGCTCTCTCTCTCTCTTTCAAATAAATAAAATCTTAAAGAAAAAAAGTGGTCAATCAGGGAATTCCAGCAAATGGATCTGTCACTTACCAGATCTCAGCTGGGGCCCTCTGTACTCACCCCAGTTTCATTTTGGTCCGCACTGGGTGGCATTTCCTATGGGTGTGTGAGCATTTAGATAACTGGCAAGTTGGAGGTCAGTGCTTACCGGGATGTTTAACAGTTCCTGTCAACATCCATAATAAATTAGAAGCCTCCACTGTTAGTCCGCCCCATGAAACCTCCACAGCCACCAGATACAGGAACTTCCAGGAGGCATACATGACTGCTGCAGGCAGGTTGCCCTCGGGAGGGCCAGTCTGCTCCACAGCCAGAGCAGCAGCCATCTGGCGATGACCACCTGACTCGTAGGCTGAAGTGGTTTTGGATAGTTGGGTGGCCCTTGCGTAGCTACTTAATACACAAGGAGGGGTTTGTGCAATTGAGGATCCCCCCCGTAGCACATGGGTGAGTGCCTCTGGACAGGTTGGAATCCAACAGTAAATAAAGTCGGGGAGCAAGCATAGTGGTTGCAGCAAGTTCCACCTGATTCTCCAAGGTCTCTTGATCTCTTCAGTTGGCTGCCTTCAGGCCTAGGGTCCTAGTTCAGAGCCATAATACAATTCGAAACTGTCATGCTACCTTTTTCCCCTTAAGATTTTTATTCGAGGGTGAGTGGGAGCAGGGGGAGAGACAGAGGGAGCGGGAGAGAGACTCTCCAGCAGACTCTGCTGAACGTAGAGCCCAGTGCCAGGTTCATTCTCGACCCTGTGATTGTGACCCGAGCCAAAATTAGGAGTTGGACACTTTAAATGACTGAGCCGCCCAGGTGCCCCTGTTCTGCTACTTTTAATTCTACTCTATGATTTTAGGTTTTGTTCCTGTGGCATGTCAAACCTTTGTGGAAATGATGTACCCGGTAAAGAGACACTAGCTCAGTGCTTGGAGCTGATCTTGTGGGTACAGCTGTGGCCACATAGAGCCTTTGGATGGGAAGAGCCCGGGCGTTCTCCCTCCTAACCTTCTCATTACTCAAATGGGGCCTGAAATGGCTTGTAACTGCTCGTCGTTCTGCCTCTGACGTGGGGCGTGACAACCGGGAAAAGCCCTTCATGGCACCAAGGGACAAAAGCCGTGAATACAGAGAACTCAACCCTTGATCCATTAGGCTTTTGGAGAAAGATCTTGATCAAAAGGGGGAAATGTGAAAATAGAAGGAAACTTGATTTAGAATGGAGTCCGAACGCCCTGGAGGGGACACTCTCACACACGAGCTTTCTATCCCAGTTTACTTCAGACTCCGAGGCAGGAAGGTCACTTTACGGGCTCAGCAGGAGGAAGGTTTTGTCCTTGCCCGGCAGTTGCCCAGCTGGTGAGAAACCCTGTCACCACCCGAACTCTGGCGTTCCTCTAAGAGACTTCTGTTCTTCCTCTTTTTTTCTCTGTAAGGTTCTTCTCCTTTGTTCTCCAGACTCTGCCCGTGGTTTGCTATAGCTTGCGTGGCTCAAATGCAGTTCCTCTGCTAGTCCTAAATAAGCTCATTGTACTGATAAAATAACTGGCTGTTTTATTTTTAAGGTTAACAGATGGAATGTTCTGTAAATGTCGGTTCAGTCCATCTGGTCCAATGTGGTGTTGAAGTCCAGCGTTTCCTTACTGATTGATTTTCTGTCTGGACGATCTCCGTTGTCGAAATGGGGTTTTAAACTCCCCCGTTGTGATCATATTGCTGTCTAATTCTCCCTTGAGGTCTGTTAATATTTGCTTTACATGTTTATGTGTTCTGATGTTGGGTGCATCAGTATTCACAAATGCTGTATTTTTTTGATGAATTTATCCTTTTATGATTATATGATGAGCTTCTTTTGTCTCTTGTTAGTTTTTGGCTTAAAATCTACTTTCCCTGATTTATGTATTATCTGCCCCTACTTTGTCGGGGCACTTTGCATGGAGTATCTTCTTCCATCCCTTCACGTTCAGCCTGGGGTGTCCTTAAAGCTAAAGTGAGTGTTTTGTAGGCAGCATATTTATGGATCTTGTGTTTTGTTTTGTTTTTAAATCCATTTAGCTACTGTGTCTTTCGATTTGGGAACTTGAGTCCTTTTATATTTAAAGTAATTATTGATAGGTACAAGATTACAATCACCATGTTGTTGTTTTCTGGTAGTTTTGCAATTCCTTTGTTTCTTTCTCTTCCTTTGTATTTTGATGATTTTCAGTAGTGGTATGCTTGGGGTCTCATCTTTGTTTGTTTAAGAATTTACTTATTTATTTGATAAGAGTAGACCAGGGAAGTGGCAGGGAGAGGGAAAAGCAGGCTCCCCACTGAACAGAATGGACACGGGGCTTAATCCTAGGACCCTGGGATCATGACCTAAGTTGAAGGCAGACACCTGACTGCGCTGCCCAGGCGCTGAGTTTCATCTTTTGTGTAAGTACTACAGATTTTTGCTTTGTGATCACCATGGAGCTTACATACAAGGTATGTAACACGGTCTTTTTTTTTTTTTTTTTTTAAGATATATTTATTTATTAGAGAGAGAGTGGGTGAGCAGGGGGCTGGGCAGAGGAAGAGGGGGACGATCTCAAGCAGACTGCCTGCTGAACTTGGAGCCCAGTGCGGGGTTCAGTCCCACAACCCGAGATCATGACATGAGCCAAAATAGTCGGACGTTTGACCGACTGAGCCACCCAGGCGCCCCTGTAATAGTCTAGTTTTAGCTCATAACAACTTATGTTTGAACGTCTACAGAAGCTCTACATTTATACATTGCTTCCACTTTTTGTTTTTGATAATCATTTGCAAATTATAGTTAATTTTTAGTACTTTTGTCTCTTAATCTTCACACTAGAGTTGTGATTTACCCAACACTGTTAAAACATTAGAGTATTCTGAATTTAACTGTATGTTTACTTTTATGAGTGAGTTTTATACTTTGATAAGTTTCCTGTTGCTAATTAGCCAGCTTGAAGAACTCCCTTTAACATGTAAAGCTGATGTAGTGGTCATGAGCTCCTTTAGCTGTCTGGTAAACTCTCTCTCCTTCAGTTCTGAAGGACAACTTTGTGAGTGTGGTATTATTCCTGGTTGGCAGTTTCTTCTTACCAATTTGAATAGACCGTCAAGTTTTTGCTGACAAATCTGTTGGTAGTCTTTTGTGTGTTGCAAGGTTTCCTCTTCCTGATTTAAGATTCTTTACTTTGGCCACTTCAGTTACACTGTGTCCGTGTGCATTTCTGTAGATTGATACTTTCTGGAACTCTTCAGGCTTCCTGACTCTGACAGGATGAATTCCACTGGCCTGTTTTCCAAGTTTGCTGATCCTTTCTTCTGTTTGATCTAGTCTGCTGTTGACCTGTCTACCGAATTTTGCAGCTGTTCCTGTGTTCTTCAGCTGTATGACTCGGTACTTAATTTTCTTGTTGTTGAGATTTTCGGTTTGTTCATGTGGCTCTGACCTCCGTGAGCATCTGTAGCCCTTACTTCACACTCTTAGGTGAGTCACTTCTTTCTATTTCATTACGGTTTGGTTTTGGAGTTTGACTTTTGTCGAGACCACATTCCACCGTCTCTTCGTTTTCCTTCATGCTGTGTTGACTTCTAGCCTGTGACAAGGCACCTAGCCTAGGCTAGAGTGTTCCTGGGTGGGAGGTGAACCTCCTCAGTCGGGCTGGCCCAAGCTCTTGGTTGCTTCTTAAATTTTTGTGACCAAGACAATTGTTTTGTTCTTGGTGTTTGCTGCTAGTTGAGTGTTTGTCAAGACTGCATAGTGTCCCTGCAGGGAAGATCATAGCACACACACACACAGTCTGAGTAGAAGCCAGACTCTCAGCCACTGGGAAAGTATGGAAGTTACGCCTCTTTCTGAGGTTAACTGTGAGATGGGTGTTTTTCCAATCTTCCCTAGGCCGAGTTCCTCTGCACTTGGCCAAGGAGGTAGGGGAGCTGGGGGAATGTTGCTCCTGTGCCCATTAAAAAGTGCTTTTTTTTTTTCTTTTTTCTTTTTGCTGCAGTCCTGTGAACTCCTGAGTGCAAGCAGCGTGGGCTGTCAAGCCAGGTGCTCCAAGGATATGTTGGGTGGCAGTCACGAAAACTGAGGCCCAATGTATATAAGCTCCTTCCGGGGAGATACAGGCGCTTTGGAGTGGGCTAGAGGGGAGTGGATAGAGGAGGCATCTGCTGGTTTTCCTGTTCCCTGGTGGCTTAGCAGGCAGCCCCTAGATGTGTGCTAAATGTAGAAGCTGGACTCTGAGACAACAGTTTTTAATATATGCAAACAGAACCTTTTCAGGGAAAGATCAAGAGATAGTCCTCTAAGGCTGGTTAAGCACCATTTTCTTGTTAGTCTTCTGGGCCTGGCCTCATGGCTACAAGCCCTGTTGACATAAAAGAGGTGTTTCAGGACGCCTGAGGGGCTCACAGGGTTAAGCATTTGCCTTTGGCTCAGGTCATGATCTCCAGGTCCTAGGATCAAGCCCCATGTTGGCTCCCAGCTCGGCTGGGAGTCTCTTTCTCCCTCCCCCTCTCCCCCTGCTTGTGCTCTGTCTCTGTCTCTCTCAAAGGAATAAATAAAATCTTAAAAAAAAAAGCCATTTTAGGGGCCCATGTCTGTGTTAAAACTTGAGGCACTAAATGTGGGGTCTGATCTGTTCGGGGGGAACCTTGGGGTTGGCAGCTTCCGGCTGATTGTGCGGCATCAGGTCAGGGTTGGGGTTTATGGTGAGGGCTTGGCTCAGCTTTTCCTGCCCATTTCAGTGTGTAGAAGAGTAGCTCAGCCAGTTGGATTTTTTTTTTCATCAAAAATGAATCTGGGTGTAGTGGTGCATTTGCTGTGTTCTGGGGAGGAGTTCAGGGGCCTCCTGTGTCCCCATCTTGGGCCAGAACCCTCAGCTCACTTCTTAACACGTTTTGATATGACTCAGTTCTTCCCACCTTGTATTTTCAAAGACCTCATCTAAGTAACTCATTGTATATTGTTTTAGAGCTTGGAGTTTGGTAGCTTCATTTTTCAGTCAACTTAAATTCTAAGCGGTACTTAACATTCCACATCAGGACAGATCCCATTTAAAGATCAGATGCTTCTTATGTACCTTTTTAGGTGGCCGCATCCTCTAGAAGGCTATGGATGTGTGACGTGTGACGTGAGAAGTCCCCAGCCCGCTCCCCCCAGACGAAACCCCTGAACGCATCTCTGTTCCCACCTTCCCCAGGTGGGTCAAGTTCCAATATCGAGACAGTGAGGAAGGCTGGCGCACAGGTTGGAAAAAGGATGTTCTTGGCCCAACCTGACTTAACTTTGTATTTTTGTTTCCTCAAAACTCTCTGTAGTTTTATTCATCCTAATATTCATTTTGAGATTTTGCACAAACATCTGAGAGCACATGCGCCCTGCCCTGGCTAGAGCAAGAAGTCATGCTTTAGGAATAGATACTAAGAAGGGGATTGTCTCTTTTAAATCTTCTAATAGTAGGACTATCCTAGCATTAAAAAACCCTGAAAGGATTTTTTCTCAAGTTTTTTACTGTGGAATCTTTACTTGTCATTTTTTTTAATGGACTTAAATTGTGACTTTGTTTTCATCTCTTTACCAATTCGAAAGTCAAAGTTCACAAGGCAGAGTTAGAGAATGAATGGTTGCTACTCTGCCCTCTAGAGGTTCCTGTGCTCTGTGGCCAGATTACTGTCAGTGAGAGACTGCATGTGATCTCATCTAGACATACACAGTCTATTATGTAACTTAAACAGCTGCACAAAATGCTACAAAAGCAGAAGATTTTAAGTAGTATGACAAAGAGCATACTAATTGGGGTCCTGATTGTTCTTCTGCCAAGGATCCCGAGGTGGCATCTCAGCAACAGCCATGGCTCAGTAAGTGACAAGGGCTGGTGGTCCTTAGAAACTTCAGGTGATGAAAATCCCAGTGCCCGATCATGCTAACAGGTAAGTAAACGGATAGTAAAACAAGATCCTAAGTAACAAACTTAGCTCTGCTGCTTTTGAGGGTTAACTGTTAGATCTAGAGCGTTTGTTTGTTGTTTTTTTTCCCCCTCCCCAGATCTAGATCTTTTCTGCCTTGGGTTCATACAGGAGCCAGTGGAACATGGTCCCTTGGGAAGGTTCAGCATTGTTTTTTACTTTCCCTTGCACTTAAGCTTTATGTTAATCCTGTACGTATAATTGCTTTTATTTGCCGACTTTAGTCAGAAAATTTCTATACTTCACACTATAGAGATGGGGGTGGTATCCTCCTAGAAACATGATTTCCATACACATGTGAAATCTTGATCATGCATACTATTGAAAAATGACACCGTACTGCAGCCAGAGAAAGAAGAGTATTTATGTATGGTAAAAAGGCAAGTGAGTGAAGCTATACCTTTATTGCATTACTCTTAGTACATCCACAACTATTTCCACCTAAATAGATCTTTAAAATAAGCATACACAAGTATTGACTATTATCTACAAATATTTATTGTAACACTTGAACTACAGGAAGCCCTTCGCACTGATAGAAAATATCGATTCACAAAAATTTATATATAGCAAAATTTAATGCTCTTTACATAAAAAATATTAGACTACTTAAACAAAAAACTTTCAAAAATTCCTGGTAATAGCTACCAGAATTAGGAAAGTAAAATTAGGCTTGAGACACTGCCTGTTCTAGAACACTGGACTCTAACAGCACCTCCACTGCTGGGGAAAAAAAAAAAAATTAAGTCTGTCATGCAACAGGAAAACAAAACAAGCTATTCTGGAACAACTGTTTTACACGGAAGAGAGCTTCTCCCAGTTAAAAGAAAAAAGTCAAGATCCAAATAGGCATTTTTAGGCATTAACAACAGAAAGAATCCAAATGAAATACTATACTTGATGTTCAATTTTAATAGTGTCTTGATAAAGGTATGCTTCCTTTCATTTTAATACATTTCTGCACATGTATATGTTTTAAAATCCAGGAAACAGCCAAACCACAAGTTAATTCTTAACATGAATATACATAGTTAACCCTATATTATGCAGCCCCTTTTAAAAAGCACTGATGCACCCAACAGTTATATGTATCATTTCATAAAAAACAACACAAAGTTCACCATCACTAATACCCAGTACCTATAATCACTTAATGATCTGGAACACAATGATTTAGAAGGCAAGTTTCTTTTGAAAATGGCTTAAACTCGAGCAGGTGTTTTTCGTTTTTTTCTTCTTTTATGTTGAACATCGAACTTTTATTATTCCAGGAAAGATTTTAAAAAATGAAATAAATACCAACCCTAATTTAAATCACTTAAGTATTCAAGTCTATAAAAGTAGGAGGAGGTCTGTGGTCTACTTGTAATTAGGTTTTAGATAGTTGGTATGAAACTGTAAACTTGCTATTCAGACCACATAGAAATGGTTGCGAATGGTGGTCATTTTAATAAGGTAACACTTCTTAATTAAGAAAAACATTGGTGGAACAAAAGTGTTTGAAGGATTTGGGGTCTCCTGTTGTAAAATAAGGTCCTAGAAATTTAAAACAAATACTCGTTAAGGCAGAGCTGACATTTATTTCCCAGGAAAGAACAATGACAACTGGGCCGTTTTATTTAAAGGAAATCTATTATAAAATTGATTCTGGAAAGCTTGGCAAGGAGTCAGAATCCAGCTTCTTTGGGGGCAGGTGTAGCAGAATTATAGTAGCTCCTTTTAGCATTATTGAAAAATAGATTTCTGATTGGGTCAGGAGATTAATGTAGGCTGGACTCAAGGGGTAGGGAAGGCAGCTTCTTTTAAAAAAGTCAATTGTTAAGAATCACATTATCTTTGAGCCAAAGTTTAATAAATGTCAGCTGTCAGAAATGGACCCCCCACCCCGATTCCATTTTATTCCCTATAGATGAAGTGACTGAGGACAGATGGCATATGTGAATTGATGGTCACGTTCCTTGATGCCAGCACAGCCTCGGTCCCTCTCAAGGAACAGGCCATGTCCCCATCGCCTGTCCTGGTAGGATCGCTCTACCGATAAACCTGAACATGCCACCAATTTCAGACAGATCAACCATCCTTTTGTCAAAGTGTTGCCTTTTAAAATGGCTAACATGAAACCTCCAACATCTGCTCTAAAGAAAATGATTGACCTGCTGGAAGGTGTTCCTAGAAATACATCCCAGCAGCTGGAGCCAGACAGTGAAGTGGATAGGCTGTTTGGTGGGGTACACATCTGTACTGCAGAGCAGCTGTCTCGGCAGTGGGCAGAGCTGTCAACGCGTCGGCCGTAACGCTCTGGCAAACATTTATGTGTACGAATTGAGTTGTTCTTTTGACCGAGACTGGATGTCCTGCAGTTCCTGCTCTTCCTTTGCTTTGACATCCTGGTAAGCCTGCATTTTGCTTGCATCCTTTAAGTAAGCCCAGTTAGAAGACAGTATCATGAGGAAGTGGATCTGGAAAAGAAGGGTGAGCATGATGGCTAGTGAGCACGTCAGAAGGCAAAGCAAGCTGCTAGGCAGTTAGACGGTCTGTGCTGTCAAAGGGGAGAGGGTTATTCTGGATTAATACTCATTCTGCTGTCAGAGCCATCCGATCTGGAAGCATGCTCTACTAGTACGCTTAGGAGTAAGAGGCTGAAGAAAAGTTAGTATACCAACACAATGAACTGAAAAAAACGGCCAACGTTATTGTTAAGAAAAAGCAAAAATGAAACAGGAGAGGTTTGTTTTGTCTTGTTTTTCCTTTACCATTTTGGGAGGAATTTTAACTAACGCAGAGGTTCGAAACACCTTGTGTGCTTATCTTAAAATCGGGGCCGTGCTAAGATCTTAAAAATCAATTCCCCAGAGGCCTACAAGTGAATGATACTTATTTGAGTAACTCATCAACTGCGGAGTTAGTGGGAAAATTAAGTGAATGTCAAGACCAAAATGCAGACCTCCAGGCCCAGCGCGCCGTCTGCGTGAGCGCGTGCGCACTAGCGCACCTCCGGTTTTCGTTCTAGGCCTGCCGTTAGTGCAGGTCTCCGGGCTACAAATCCTTTTTCTCCACAGTGGAGGTGGCCAACCCTTCTCGCCCGCTCCTTTTCCTCATCTGCCCTGCAAAATCTACATCTCCGGTTCCTCCGATTTCCTTTTCAACATATTTGAGACTTTCCGATCCAGGCCCCATTGCTCTTGCGCTCAGAACCGGACGTGCGGGCTGAGAGCCGGCTACGAGCAATCAGACACTCCGCACCGAAACGCACCAAGGCGAGGTTGCTGAGAAAGTGTGCTGCGGAGAGCTACACGCCCCACGTACAGATCCTGGTCCCACAGGAAATGACAGGGTGCCCTTGCTTTTTCTTCACATTGTCCTCTAGCTGGGTGGGCTAACTGGAGGGGCTTGTACTGGGTAGTGAGCCATGAGATCAGAAAAAAAGTTGTAGTCAAATTTACAGTGTGTTTGCCTTTTTTTCCAGAGTCGATGAAAACGCGTCTCTCTGCCATCTCCTCTCCAGCACTGCTATTGGTTATCAAGCAAGCGACAATAACAGACAAGGCCAGTATTACAAAGTTTTAACACTTCATTTAGAGATACTGCTCCAAGTTCAAGAGAATTAGTTTTTAACGGATGCTCACCAAGGTCAGTACATAACTGAATCCTTTGCACAACGTGGAAATAGCCAGATCTCATCTTTTTGTAATTCACTCAGGGTAAGTCATCTTATTAATCTACAATGCAAAATGAGTGGACTAAAGCTATTTACAAATTCCTGTCACCAGACTGCAGCAACCTAGTCTCGGCTTTAGTCAGGGAGATGTCAGGCTCCCGAGGAGCGCTCCCTACGGCTCCTTGTTGGCCTTAAGCAATTTAGAATTTAGTGCAGCAATCTTCCCGACTCTTAAACTTCAAGACGGCATAGTTATAGGTAGTAGCCATCATGTAGATCAGCTGGTGGAAGAGAACAGAACACAACAGTAAGATAACGGCAGTCAGGGCGGCCGCCCACTCGGGACCCACGGCCTGGCTTCTTCCCCATCTATCATCACCCAGAAGGGGGTTCTGCAGGGCACACAAACATCCTCATGCTTCACATGTACACTACTAGTCCTGGCCTCTGCCCTCAGGCCATTGATGCAGAAGCCTGGGAGGTGCTGGAAGATGAAAAGTGTCAAGGGAAGTTTGGGAGTCCATGTCCCCTGGTCTTCCCCAGCCTGCCTCTATGGGGCACGTCGTCCGCCACCGGCCCCTCGCTCAGCAAGAGCACAGGTCGCCCCCAGGATGGGAAAGGCCGTTGTTTGCAGGGGCCAGAAAGTTTCCCTCTGGGTCTGCCTCGATTTCTTAAACACCCACAGTGAGCCCTCCCGACTTCTGGCTGTACACACAGGAACCCAGGGCCCTTTATACTTGCTCCTCCTTAGCAGCTGGTTCCCTAGAAAGGGCCCTTAGAGGCCCCTTTCCCCCCGTGGGACCATCCCTGCTTGCGGCATGGGCGTGGTCCCGGCGGACACGCAGAGTGGGGCCCAGGGTTAGGTTCCCAGCTGCAGTCGGCCAAGGCCCCAGCGGCTTGCTTGTCTCAGACTGTCACTGAGCCGTCTTGCCACAGGCAAGTCCATGCTGGGGCAGGGAGGGGGTTTACATTCTGTGATGATGCTCTTAACAGGTTTCCTAACCACAGTGCTGAACAGAGGGCTCTCGAAAGTCTCCAGAGAGCAAGACGGCTCAGAGGGGCTACGGAGCTTCCTTCAGATAGGAGCCGTAGTGCCGAGACCAGGAGCTCAGTGTTCACACTGCTGTGGTCTACACTAAATCGGGTATCTTGGAGCAGAACCACATCAAACAAGGTTATGTGGTGATACATTTGGCAAGAGATGTACCCGGCGGTGGCAGAAAGTGAACCCTGTGTGTCCTCCTAGAAACAGCAGCTCAACCGTCACGGGATGGAGGGCTACCTCTAGGCAGTGCCAGCTGGAAATGCAGATTTCTTGGCAGAGATGCCTGGCAAGTCCAGGCTCACGGTGCACCCCTGCCCTAGGCTAGGCCTGGGTACTACCCTGTCATCTTCCAGCAGAATCCAAGTTACGCCACATGTGCTCTAGGCCTGACAGGCAGCACGGTCTGCCTGTACCCCAGCCCGGGGGGAGATCTACATGGGTGACATGGAACCGGGGCTCCGTCCCGGAGGTGGACCACAGGAAGGCATGTCTGGCAGGAGAGCCTGGAGGGAGGGGCGTGGCACTAGGTGGGCGCAGGGCCGTGGTTACTCACCAGGGTGATGATGGTGGCACCAGTTCTGGCGCAGGCCACGATGAACAGGTGGTAGGACATGTAGAACTAGGAAAGAAC
>JAHRIG010009241.1:802084-856383 GCA_020311275.1 Eira barbara | reverse complement strand
ACAAAATCATAAATGAAAGAGGAGAGATTTCAACCAACACTGAAAAAAAATTAAAAAGGTATAAGAAAATACTTTGAAAAATTACATGCCAACAAATTAGGCAATATGGAAAAAATAGACGAATTCCTAGAAACATATAAACTACCAAAACTGAAACAGGAAGAAAGAGAAAAGTGGAGCAGACCCATAACCAGGAAAGAAATTAAATCAGTAATCAAAAATCTTCCAGGGCCAGATGGCTTCCGAGGGAATTCTACCAGACAGTTAAAGAAGAGTTACTATCTATTATTCTAATGCTGTACCAAAAAATAGAAATGGAAAGAAAACTTCCAAGAACTTCCAAACTCATTCTACAAAGCCACCATTACCTTGATCCCCAAACCAGACAAATACCCCAGTGAAGAATTACAGACCAGTACTTCAATGAACATGGATGTAAAAATTCTCAATAAAATACTAGCAAATCTAATTCAACAACACATTAAAAGAATTATCAATCATGATTAAGTGAGATTTATTCCTGAGTTGTAGGTTTGCTTCAGTATTTGCAAGTCAGTCACTGTGATTCAACCCATTAATAAAAGAAAGGATAAGAACAATTTTATGATCCTCTCAATAGCTACAGAAGAAGCATTTGATAAAATACATTATCTTTTCCTTTTTTAAAAAATTTCTTTTCAGTGTAACAGAATTCATTGTTTATGCACCACACCCAGTGCTCCATGCCATACATGCCCTCCATAATACCCACTCCCTAGATCACCAACCTCCCACCCCCTCACCCCTTCAAAACCCTCCGGTTGTTTTCAGAGTCCATAGTTTCTCATGGTTCACCTCCCCTTCCAATTTCCCTCAACTCCCTTCTCCTCTCCATCTCCCCATGTCCTCCATGTTATTTGTTATGCTCCACAAATAAGTGAAACCATATGACATTATCCTTTCCTGATAAAAACCCTCAACAATGTAGGGATAGAGAAAAATATCTCAGCATCATAAAGGGCACATATAAAAACCCCAAAGCTAATATAATCCTCAATGGGGAGAAACTGAAAGCTTTTCAGGAGTCAGGAACACAACAGGGATGTCCACTCTCACCATTAGTATTAATATTGCACTGGAAGTCCCAGTCTCAGCAATCAGACATCAAAAAGAATTAAAGACATCAAAGTCAGCAAGGTAGACATCAAATTTTCACTATCTGCAGATGATCTGAAGCTCTATGTAAACAGATCAATGAAACTAGGAGCTAGTTCTTTGAAAGAATTAATAAGATTGATAAATCCCTGGCCAGATTTATCAAAAAGAAAACAGGAAGGGCCCACTAAATAAAATCATGAAAGAAAGAGGAGAGATCACAACAACACCATAGAAATACAATTATAAGAATAAATTATGAGCAATTATAAGCCAACCAATTAGGAAATTGGGAAGATATGGACGCATGCCTCGAAACATAAACTACCAAAATGGAAACAGGAATAAATAGGAATCTGAACAGACCCATAACCAACAAAGAAATTGAAGCAGTAGTCAAAAATCTGAACAAATGAGTCCAGGACTGGACAGGCTTCCAGGGGAATTCTACCAAACATTTAAAGAATTAATAACTATTCTTCTGAAACTGTTCTAAAAAATAAAAATAGGAAGAAAACTTATAAATTCATTCTATGAGGGCAGCATTTCATTGGCGTCAGATTCTCGATTTGAGCTCGGGCGTTGATCCCGGGGTTGTGAGACTGGGCCCTCAGTCAGGCTGCGTGCTCAGTGCAGAGTTCACTTGGGACTCTCTATTCCTCTGACCCTCATCCCACACTCTATGTCTCCCTCTCAAATAAATAAATAAATCTTAAAAAAAAAAAAAAGAACTTATTAAACTCAACACCCAAAAAATCATACCACTGAGATCATCTAAGTTATGAACTGGGCAGGATACGTGAGCAAATATTTCTCCAAAGAAGACATGCAAATGGTCAATTGACCCATGAAAAAATATTCCATGTCACTGGGCATCAGGAAATACAAATCTAAAACTCTACAAGATACTACCTTACACCTGTGAGAATGGCTAAAATGAACAGGAAACAACAGATGTTGGCAAGGATTTGGAGAAAGGGGAAACTTCCTGCACAGTTGGTGGGAATGGAAAGTGGTGCAGCCACTCTGGAAAGCTTATGGAATTTCCTCCAAAAGTAAAAAGTAGAACTACTGTATTATCCAGCAATTGCACTACTGGGTGTTTATCCATAGGATACAAACATAGTGATTTAAAGGGGCACCTGCTCCCCAATGTTCATAGCAGCAGTATCTACAATAGCCAAACGATAGATAGAGCTTAGATGTCCTTCAACAGATGGATAAAGTAGATCTTATATATACATACAGGGGAATATTAACCAGCCATCAAAAGAAGAATGAAATCTTGCCATTTGTAATGACAGGGATGGAAGTAGAGGGTATTGTGCTAAGTGAAGTAAGTCAGCAAGAGAAAGACAAATACCATATGATTTCACTCGTGTGGACTTTAAGAAACAAAACAGAAGAACTTAGGGGAAGGAAAAGAAAAATAAGACAAAATCAGAGAGGGAGACAAACATATGGGACTCTTAACCATAGGCAACAAATTCAGGGTTGCTGGAGGGGAAGTGGGTAGGGGATAAGGTAAGGGGGTGATAGGTATGAAGGAGGGCACGTGATGGAAGGAGTACTGGGTGTTGTATGAACTGATGAATCCCTGAAGTCTACCTTTGAAACTAATAATACACTGTAGTTCATTAGTTGATTTTAATTTTAAAAAGAAAAAAAAAAAGGCATTCCTGTGTGCTTTGGGTTTTAAATCACCTACCTGGGTCAAAAGGGATATAATCACATTTTTTTTTCTACTGTATTACATTCTTCTATGAGAATGATAGATTGTATCTTATTTAAAAATGAAATAGTGCAAGAGCAGTAACAGTAAGGTGATCAGCTGTAATGTTTCCAACTATAAGGAGGGGAAATGATATATGTGTTACCAAGGAAACAAGTAAAATTGTGTGTAAACTATCAAGCAGTTTAATAACTGGAAAATTAGAAGAAAAAACTTCCCAGATGGAACGAAAACACATTGTGCCACCTATGACAGATGTAATTAAGGATCAAAACTGAAAAAGATGTCATTTATATATATATATATATATATATATATATATATATATATATATATATAATTTAAAAAGGGTCACAAGTTGTCAGCTATTTCAATGATTGGCAGACAGCATTTTTAAATTATCATAGAGTGAATACTCAATTCTTGAGGAGCTGACATATTTCCTCATCAGTTGTATATTTCATGTCTACCCCCAGCTAAGATACACATGGGTCTTTTCCCTGAGAAATGTGTCATAACTTTAACACTGATTCATATGAGTAGACAGGGAAGGTAGAGATAGGCAAGAAGAACAAATAAAGACAAATACGAAAAGATGGAGAACAAATAAAAGAAGCTATTGGAAGGCACAGCTGACAGGCAACACTCAGACCGAACGTTTCTGAAAGGGCCCGGATGGAAGGGAGCCGGTCGAAGCCCACGGGCATTTCTGACTGCGGCTCTCTGAGGCCATCCTCCCTCGCCTGCTGCGAGCCACACAGCCCACCCTGACACGGAGGAATAAAGGCAACCCTGGGATTATTCTCTTGCAATTGCAAGGAAGTCTAAACATCCTGGAAAACTCCTAAGGCGGTGGTGGTAACTGGTACGGAGAGCCGAGCTCAAGGGGCAGAAGGCTCCTCCTTCCAGAGACGTGGGTGAAGGACGTGGAGCGTGGGGGCTTCTGAGATTTCTCCCACCAGGCGCCTGCCGGTTAATGCCGCGCTGGCAGAAACACAGACCTACGTCCCGGGCTCCGAAGACTTCGGAAGCATAAGCAGGGCAGAAAACCTAAGGCGAATGCTCTGACCAGGTAATACCTAGGCGGCCACAAAGTGGAAACATGCTTCCTCGATCAGCCCTGCCGGAGGAATCTGCCTGAATTGATGACTCTTTTTCTGTTTCGACAACATGGCCACTTGGAAGCAAATTTCCAAATCTTTCAAGGCTTGGGGACTACACAGTTACCCAAAGACAGGCTAAAGGTCTCTCTCTTCCGGCTCCCTGCCTTCGGCATCTAGGTCACTGCTAGGAACACGGGACAACTTCCCAGGTCAGCGTACAAGCTGAGTTTTCAGAGTGTGGAGGTCTAATTTAGGGGGTGGAGGCCAGGGGCCACTTCTGGTCACTGCTGCTTGGGAAGCAGGGACCCAAACTCTAAGCACTTCTGGCTTTCCCTAGCAGTAGCAATTACAACCACCTTCTCCTGGCCCTGAATTATACATGTGACCCCAAGCACCACTGGGGCTTTTCCTAAGGGAAAACAAACTATCATGAATATTGGTGTGTGCCTGAGGGTGTGTGTGTGTGGTCTCCAGCCTCGGATACACAAGCCCCACCAGCCAGTGGGAGATAAGTTGAACGCAGCAGCCCCTGGCCAGCAGCAGCCCCTGGCCACCTCGTTTCAGTCCTTTCTTAAGCCCCGCTGCTCTCTCCAGCTTTTGCTTCTCCCCAAGCCTCCCGAAAAATAAAGCACCAAGTTGCCGGCTGCGGCGGCCCCGGGTGCAAAGGAACCGGCGCAGCCCCTACCTCGAGAGCTTTGCAATCTTCACAAAGCTGAAGACATCCATGCAGGCGGCCGGGCACCTGAGCTCAGAGGCTGCGATGCCTCTTCTCACGAAGGCAATGGGCAGCAACCAGCAACAGCAGCCTCATAGCCCAGGCCTCTCAGTACATTCGGCTCTCGCTACAGTTGCACCAACAGAGGGCCATACCACTAGATCCATCAAGCTGGCACCTGGAGGCAGGCTGCCACTCACCTTTGGTGGAGAGCTGCTGTGCATCCCTAAGCAAGGATAGAGCATTCTCATCTAGAAATCTTAATGGACTGGGACATTGTACCATAGCACAGGCGTGATATGGGTAGAGCGAGCCTCCCTGCTACCCACAGAATGTGGCTATTGTCCCCTGCTCTGAGGCACCTTGGCCAGACAATGTGAACTGTGTCTCTATGCTAACCCACCACTATCCAGACTGTGTACTAGTGCAGACTCAAGGAGGAAGCAATTTATTACCCTCTCTTATGCCACCAAAATACCCTCCTTCCCCTCTTCCCCAAGCTGAGTACCTTCACCTGTCTCTACTCTCACTCCTAAAGGGAATGCTTGGGAGAGAACTCTCCTCACAACTACTGCCTGGGCCTACAGATCTAAGAAGAATCTAGTCTAACAGTTTCAGGCACCAAGGACCCTGCATGCTTCAGCTTCCTCGCCAAACATCTATGTGATAGCAGGTTGCCCAAAACCTTGAAATGTTCCATGAAGAAAACTAATTATTGGGAAGGAGCAGGGATGATAAAAGTAGATGGTGTGTCAAGGGAAAGGGAAGGGAGATGCCCAACAGAGCAGAGGGACTTTACAGACCACAGAGGTCCCACAGAGTCCCCAAATTCTGCAGCCATACAAAAGAAGGCTTAGTTGGGAAGGCGTGTCTATGGACAGTGGCACCAAAGGAGCTTTAGAGAAATAAGAAAATAAGAACAGGAGGCATTCAGAGGGGCAAGGGTATATACCTACTTCTTACTGGAGGAACATTGTGATGATGGTCCCAGGAGCCTGTGGCCTAAAGGCTAATTTGAATGGGGCTCAAAATGGAGAGTAATAGTAATGGTGTATAGCAAGCATAATGAGCTGCTTTTTCAGGTTGCACTCTGAATGACAAAAGGATAAAAAAGAAGCAGCAGCATTGCCTGAAAAGCCCAGAAATGTATATTGTAAACTCTCAGTTGCAACCATTTAGAATTCTAGCCTTTTATGTAATTGCTTTGCACAATGAAGTATCTTCATAAATTCAGTTCTTTTTCCTAAGACCTAGAACTTTGGTGTCATCTCCTTGTTCTTTTCTTTGTTATCTGAAGATTTCCCAAACATCCTTTGCTCTCCCCAGAGTCTTTAAAGGTTAATTAACAACACAATGTGTGTGTTCTCCCACTCAGCATCATTTACTGATTGCATGGCCACCACAAAGAAATGATGACACTTCTATGATGTTGCAGGATCTAGCAAGTGTCTTAAGTGGTGGAAGGTAATAGTGGAGAAGGAAATGAGTTAGAGTTCCCATGCTTCTACTCTCTTCCTGGTCTGTTGATGTATTGAAAGTTTTCAGTATTCAAACCTAGTACTTCCAGGTTTAAAAGAAAATTATTTAAAAGCTAAATACAAATTAGCTTACAAACCCTATACACATTAAAATTCAGACAAAAAATTGCATTATTTTGAATAAACAGAATCAATATTTTCCTTTAGCTTTTTATAGACTAACTCAATTTCATGAATGGTTACTACTCATGAATGAGAGCAGTAAGATACTCTGTTGTTTCTATAAAATAATTATACTTTGGATCTTAGAACTGCAAAAATCTTGGGAGGAACACTTGAAGTTTGACATGAATTTAGGGTTTTCCAAACTTGAACTGAGACATATGAACTATAGAAGGATGCCTACAACGATTTTAATAACTTGGCAGTACTGTTGGGAAAGGTTTCACCTTTCAAGATCACCAAATTGAAGGCAAAACATTTGCTGGCCTTGTTCAGAGGTGGGTATATTCCAGTCACTTTTTTGTAACCCCAATCCAGATCACTGGTATATTTCATGATCTGAGAACCTTCCAGGGGAAAAGGAAAAGCATATCTTCACCTCTATTTATTCTTAGCCACTGTCAAAGCCTTATATACATCCAGTGTCAGAAATTTGCTTTTAGGCTAGATGTCCCATACAAGATGGTAGCTAAGGGATCTTTCACTGCAAGTTACATTTAAGAGAGCCCAAAGCATTTCTGTTAGACTGTGATCCTCGGACAACAATCCAGAAAACAGAAGAAGTAAAAGCAAGGCATTATTTAAGTCAACAAATATGTATGAAAATTGTTCACATATATAGATACTATTTTAAGAAGTGGACATACACTGGCAGCTAGGCAAATTTCTGCTCTTAAGATATTACATCTCAATCAGGAAGATAGATATTAATAAAATAAAAAATCATAAATAAGAAAAATAGCACATGGTAATGTGCAAAGAATGAAAGTCATTTGATTTGAAAAAGAGCGAATGGTTAAGGATGACTTCCCTATACTGGTGACATTTAAACTAAGATATAATGAAAAGGAAGGAGGCTGCCATTTAACATTCATGCAGAAAAGCATTCTACACCGAATGGCCAGGAAGATAAAATAGGAAGAGAACCCCACAGTCAAGAACAACAAATGTATATTTGAAAAATTGGAAGGCAGCCAATATTTCTGAGGTTATTGTATCAAATGATGTCAAAGAACAAAATTCAACTGAGTTATATTTTTAAATATTACGTAAGGGCCTATTCAGCCAGAGTGGCCCTGCCCGGGTTGAACTGCCATTTTGTTGTAAAACTTAAATTGATTCTGCTCCTCTTTCTCCCCTCCCCCCCCCGGGGGGGGAACTTACTTAAAACAAGTCCCAGAAATCAGTCCCAGGTAACAAAGTCCAAGTACAAGGGTGGGTCAGGCCAGGTGGAGGCATTCAATCAGTGGGGCACATACATTCTCCCTAGTTATCAAGGTGATGGGCTAGTTTCCATGGCTACTGTGGGGTGAATTGTAATTCAATTAGCCACCTATGTGTGGCCAGGCCCAACCACATGGCCTTTGCTCTATAAAAGTTTGTCTGAAAGGCAGGGAAGGGTCGCCCTCTTTGTAAGGGGCGGCCCCAACCGGTCTGTTTGATGGTCGGTTTGATTCTTGATGGTTGGTGCAAAATAAAGCTTTGCTTGACTTTCGCTCTGTATCAGTCTTGCTCCTTTAATCATAGACCCATTATTGGGGTATCCATTTTGGGGGGACCCAACAATTATTAGCTCTATTTAGAGATTCATGAATTAAACAATATGCATTTTACCAGATAGGAACTTAGAAAAACTGTAAAAGACTATTTATTTTTATAGAACACAGTGACCAGGAACAAGGAAGTTATGCTGCACATTTGGTGATTGGTTAAAGCAAAGTAACTTTCTGTGTTTGGAGCAAAGGGAGATCTTGAAGCTGGATCAAATAAGTTATGCAGAACAGGCAAAGACTGATACATTGACCTAAGCCATCTTTTAATGGGAGGGCTGAGCAAAGAAACTTAGTTAAGTTTTGATTTTGTGATGGAATTTAGAATGAGTAACTCAGCCATGGGTCTAATCTGATTACTGTATAATGGAGTGAGAATGGATGAATTAGTAGGGGTTGGCAGGTACTTAATCACAAGACAGGCCATTTGTCTTTTCTTCTGGTGATCAACATGTAGGTGTTTAGTATGCAAGTGGCAAAATCTGATTTATCTTTTTTTGAATGACTACTCTTGAGGGAAGTGTGTAGAGGCAGAGAGACAATTTAGAACCCTGATGCAATGATCTGGGCGAAGTTTATGTTTACCCTACCGGTAAAGGTGATTTCCTTTACTAAGCCACTGAATCAAATGCTTATCTCCTCTAAAACACCTGAGAACATACCCAGAAATAGTGTTTCACCAGGTAACTGGGCATCTCTTAGACCAGCCAAGTAGATGTACTACATTAACCATCACAGTGAAAAAAGAGTAAACAGTCTCTTTGTTCCTTCAAATGTTACTTTCATGTGTCTTTGGAGACACACGCTATTCTGGTTTTCTCTTCCCTTACTGTTTGTTCTCTGTCGTTATCTCTGTTATTTGTATTAGTTCCTTTCAATTGCCATAGCCGTGTACCACAAACTGGGTGGGTTAATACAACAGATATATAGAAGAACCCTTCCTGGCATCTTCCTGCCATTAGTGACCCAGGTCTGCTCTGGCTTGTAGCTGCTTTACTTCATTCAACCTCTGCTTCTGTCATCACATGACATTTTCCGATGCAGCTCTGTCCTCAGTTTGTTTTGTCTCTTATAAGGAAACCAGTTAGGGGCACCTGCGTGGCTCAGTTGGCTGACTGTCTGACTCTTGATTTCAGCTCTGGTCATGATCTCAGAGTTGTAAGATCAAGCCCCACATCAGGCTCCATGCTGGGCATGGGTACTGTGCTGGGCATGGAGCCTGGTTAAGATTCCCTCTCACCTTCTCCCTCTTCACCTATGCCACACACCTCCTCCCTTCCTAAAATAATAACAATAATAATAATTAATAAATGACATAAGTCATGTTGCATTAAGGGCCCAATGTACTGCACTATGATCTTACTTTAATTAATAATATCTATAATAACACTTTTTACAAATAAAATTTCATTCTGAAATACTAGGGATTAGAATTTCAACATATTTTTGGTAGGGAAGAGGAGGACATAATTCAACTAACTAAACTTCTTCTCTGCTACTGTCCCTCAACTATCTATCTTCTAACCATTGGAAGTCTTAGACCTCTTTTATGTATTTATGTTTAGTTTTTGTTCACTTCCTAAAACTGACTAAAACTCCCAAATTTAGGTCATGCACTGAATATATCTATCTATCTTCAACTCCAGACTACCTACTTAACATGACCATCTCATATCTATAAAACACAATAAACTTAAATATATTCTAAAATCAAATTCCATTGAAATTCACTACTCTCTTTCCATGTTGGTTAGCATCTATACCATATATCTAGGAGTCACCTTTGATTTTTATTCCTTTTAAATCTTACTTTAAACTAACTGCCAAATATTTCAGTCATATATTCAATATATAACTGCTCAAACACTTACTAGTATAGTCTCTCCAGAATCTCTTCATTCTCATATCAAATGTCTCTCATGTATTAGTAAGCATGTTATACATAGCGGATTATGAGGAAAAGAAAAGACAGTTGTGCAGGGGATGGAAAAATGGGCAGAGGGTTTTCTAAAAGTGATAATATTGAGTCCTTAAATAGTATGCAAAATATAATTATTCTAAAATAGGGATAAAAGATCAGAGGTCTTTTATGGTGGAGGGCACAATATAATTAGGCAGCCAGGACTTTGTTTCAGTAAAATCTTATTTTCTAGCTGTGGTACTTATTCTGAGAGCATTAAAACCACAGTAGAGCTAATTGCTTGTAAACATATTGGTTGACCTGACCTACCATTTTAGTGAATCTATGCAAAATCTTACTTAAATACATATTGAAGACTGTTACAGAGTGACAATATTCATAGTATAATCAAACAAAACCAGAAAAGAGACTAAAAATGAGACAAATTTCTGAATGATTATATATATACTACTAAAACAATTTATGACATATAAAGAAGATACACAGGAAAACAATCTTTGGATTATAGAATAAGAATAATAGAGTAAGCCCTGTTTATGTCAGAAAAGGAACTGGAGAGGACATAGAATCATCACAGAATCAAATGATGAATGAGCATGTATAGAAACACACCATCAGATTAAAGAAATTAATTGGAGGGAGGCAAGATGGAAGAAGAATAGGGTATCTCATTTTGTCTGGTCCCTTGAATTTAGCTAGATAACTATCAAGATAACTCAAGATAACTATCAAGCTATCAAGATAACTATCAATTCTGAACACCTATGAATTCAAACCAAGATGTAAGAAAGGAATTGCTGTAATTCTACAAATAGAAAAGTGACCACTTTTTGGAAGATGGGACGTACAGAGAAGTGAATCTGAGGGGATATATTGGAAGATAAATGGCAGGGAGTGGAAGTCTCCAAAAGCTGGTTACCAGGAAGTGATACAGCCCTGGAAACAAAATCAGAACCTTAAGAAATTTGCTCCCATGAGAAACATTCCTACCTGAAAGGTGCTCAGGTAGTGATGTGGGGCAGAATCCTGGGTTGGACATTGTGGTCTCAGGATCCCCACAGTCATAGAAGGAGCAAGGGTGCCTGAGCTGGCAGAATTCCCAGCCCTTGGCGTGGGGAAACAGGCTTAGGTTCATCAAGTCCAGGAGGGGACTCTCAGCTCAGTTAGCCATAAACAATGAGCCACAGCTTGGACCAGAGACAGCTCTCACTGTGGAGGTCTTCAAAGGACAGAAAAGTAAAGGACCCTCTACCTGCCACCTGGGAGGATCGGTGTGGGTATTGTTCACAGGAGACTGCAGAGAGGGAAACCCCACCTTTTAACTCTGGGGTTGAAGATTGGGTGCAACCATTTAAAAAAATTTTTTTTTAATTTTTATTTTCATCTTCTAAAGAAGCACAGAAACCTTTCAGAGAACAAAAGCCACATAGAGCAACCAGAAGCAGTTTATACTGAGCCTACCTCCTGGCAAGAAGTGATGCAACTCCACAGACAAAGACACCTGAGTAGCAACACAGGAGGTACCTCCCCCAGATGAACACCATATAAATGGAGCACACATGACTGCTAGGGAAAAAAATGTATATAGAATTCAATATTTTTCCCTCATGATTTATCTTTATCTCCCAGTTTAAAATTTTCCTTTTCTCTTTTTCTTTTTTTCCTTTTCAACTTTTTCTTATTTCATTACCTCTTTGTTTTTAAGTTGTTTATTTTTACCTCTACTTTTTATAGATTCTTCATTTTTGACCTCCTTTCACTCTATTATTTTATTTTTGTGTGTATATATGCACACACACATATAAGCTTTCGCTTTGTGTGTATATGCACACATGCATTATTTATGTTATCTTAACAATTTTGGGATTTAGTGTCTTCTGACAGACCAAAATACACCAAGCACAAAATGGATCACTCTGTTTTGAGCACCTGGAAGATTATATTCTCTCCCCCAACCTTTTCTTTCTTGATTTCAGAGCTCCTTGGATTTGTCTAGTGTATATTTTGGTTAACTTATAGTTGATATTTTTTATTTTGCTATCTCATTCTTTCATTCTTCTCTGAGCAAAATGACTAGACAGAGGAATTCAAAACAAAAGAACCAGAGATAATACTCTGCCATAGATCTAATCAGTATGGATATAAGTAAAATGTCAGAGCTGGAATTTAGGGTAATGATTATAAAGTTACTAGCTGGGCTTGGAAAAAAGGATAAGAGGCACTAGAGACTCTCTGAATGCAGAAATAAAATCTAATCAGGCCAAAAGTAAAAATGCTTTAACTGAGATGCCGTCTAAATTGGATGCTCTAACAGCTAGGGTAAATGAGAAGAAAGAGTAAGTGACATAGAAGACAAATTGATGGAAAGGAAGGAAGCTACAGAAAAAAAAAGAAAAACAACTAGATGGACCATGAGGGGAGGCTTCAAGAAATCAGTTGTACCATAAAGCAAAACAATATTAGAATTACTGGTGTTCCTGAAGAAGAAGAAAGAGAGGGAGAAAGAGGGACAAAAGGTATATTAAAGCAAATCATAGCTGAGAACTTCCCTAATCTCAGGAAGGAGACATGCAAGTCCAAGCAGCACAGAGAACCTCTCTCAAAATCAGCAAAATATGTCAACACCCCAACATATAATCATGAAGCTTGCAAATTTCAGAGATAGAGAGAAATCTTGAAAGCAGCTCAAGACAAGAGGTTCTTGACATGCAGGGGTAGAAACAGGCTGGCAGCAGACCTATTCACAGACCACACATGGGCCAAAAGGACTGGTGTGACATATTCAGGGTACTAAATGCAGCTAAGATTACTTTATCCAGCAAGGCTGTCCTCCAGAATGGAGGGAGAGATAAAGAGCTTTCAGGACAAACAGAAATTAAAAGAATAGGTAGCCACTAAACAAGATATATTGGATGCAGCAAAGGCAGCCCTAAGTGGGAAGTTTACAGCAATACAAGCCTTTCTTAAGAAACAAGAAATGTCTCAATACACAAGCTAAATCTATACCTGAAGAAGCTAGAGAAAGAACAGCAAATAAAGCCTAAACCAACCAAGAGAAGAGAAGTGATAAAGATTAGAGCAGAAACCAATGAAATAAAACCCCCAAAAATAGTAGATCAGGTCAATGAAACTAGAAGCAGTTCTTTGAAAGAATTAGTAAGATCGATTAAACTCCCCAGCAGACTTTTCAAAAACAAAAGGACCCAAATAAATAAAATCATGAATGAAAGAGGTCGGATCACAACCAGCACCAGAGAAATAGACAATTATAAGAGAATATTATGAACAATTATATCCCAACAAATCAGACAACCTGGAAGAAATGTTTACATTCTGAGAAACATATAAACTACCAAAACTGAAAAAGGAAGAAATAGAAAACCTGAACAGAGTCATATCCAGTAAAGAAATTGAAGTAGTAATAAAAAATCTCCCAATAAACAAGAATCCAGGACGAGGTGGGCTCCCAACAGAATTCTACCAAACATTTAAAGAAGAATTAGTACCTATCCTTCTGAAGCTATTCCAAATAATAGAAATGGAAGGAAAACTTCCAAACTCATTCTACGAGGCCAGCATTACCCTGATCCCCAAACCAAAGACCCCATAAAAAAGGAGAATTACAGACCAATATCCCTGATGAATATGGATGCGAAAAATTCTCACCAAAATACTAGCCAATAGGATTCACCAGTACATTAAAAGGATTATTCACCACGACCAAGTGGGATTTATTCCTAGGCTGCAAAGATGAAATCGATGTAATACTATAATAAAAGAAAGGACAAAGAACCATAGGATCCTCTCAATGGATACAGAAAAAAACATTTGACAAAGTACAGCAACCTTTCTTGATTAAAACTCTCCACAGTGTAAGGATAGAGGGAACACACCTCAATATCATAAATGCTATGTAAGAGAAACCCACAGTGAGTATCATTCTCAATGGGGAAAACCTGAGAGCTTTTCACCTAAGGTCAAAAACTTGGCAGGGATATTTATTCTTACCATTGTTGTTCAATGTAGTACTAGAAATCCTAGCCTCAGTCATCAGACAACAAAAAGAAATAAAATGTATTCAAATTGCCAAAGAAGTCAAACATTTACTCTTTGCAGATGACATGAAACTTTATGTGGAAAATCCAAAAGACTCCACCAAAAAATTTCTAGAAATCATACAGTAATTCAGCCAACTGGCAGGATATAAAAGCAACTGATAGAAATCAGTTGCATTTCTATATACTAGCAATGAGACAAAATAAAAAGAAATTAAGGAGTTAATCCCAACTACAATTGCACCAAAACCCCTAAGATACCTAGGAATAAACCAAACCAAAGAGGTAATCGATCTGTACTCCAAAAACTCCAGAACACTTATGAAACAAATCAAAAAAGACACAAAGAGATAGAAAAACATTCCATGATCCTGGATTGAAAGAACAAATATTGTTGAAATGTCTATGCTACCTAGAACAATCTACACATTCAATGCAATCCCTATAAAAATACCATGAATATTTTTTGCAACAATGGAACAAATAATCCTAAAATTTGTATGGAACCAGAAAAAAACCTGAATAGCCAGAGGAATGTTTGAAAAAGAAAACCAAAATTGGGGGCTTCACAATGCCAGTCTTCAAACTGTCATTCAAGCTATGATGAAGCTATCCTTTATCAAGACAGTATTGCACTGGCACAAAAACAGACATGTGGATCAGTGGAACAGAATAGAGAACCCAGAAATGGACTCTCAACTCTATGGCCAACTAATCTTCAACAAAGCAGGAAAGATATCCAATGGAAAAAGAACAGTCTCTTCAATATGATGAGAGAAAGCAAACCCTCTTACCTTGTTGGTAGGAATGCACCAATACATTGCAGGCTGGTGCAGCCACTCTGGAAAACAGTATGGAGATTCCTCAAAAAATTAAAAATAGAGCTACCCTATGATCCATCAATTGCACTAGTCTGGGATTCATCCCAAAAATATAAATGTAGCAATCCAAAGAGGCATCTGCACCCCAAAGTTCATAGCAGCAAGGTCCACAAGAGTGAAACTTGGAGACAGCCAAGATATCCTTTGACAGATGAATGGATATAAGAAGGCATTTAGATCATTTATCTATCAATTTTCTGTCTATCTATCTATCTATCTGTCATCTATCTATTATCCGTGTATAATGGACTACTACTCAGCCATCAGAAAGGATGAACACTTGCCATTTACATTGACGTGGATGGAACTGGAGGATATTATGCTGAGCAAAATAGGTCAGTCAGAGAAAGACAATTATATGGTTTCACTTATATGTGAAATTTAAGAAACAGAGCAGAGGATCATAGGGGTAAGGAGGGAAAAATAAAATAAGGTGAAATCAGAGAGTAACACACTCTTATAGACTGAATATTTATAACCGAATGTTGTATGTTGAAGCCACAAGCTTCAATTCTGACAAAGGTAGGAGGCAGACCTTTTGGCAGGTAATAAGGTTTAGGTGAGATCATAAGGCTAAAACACTAATGATGAGATTAGTGTCCTTATAAGCAAGGCAAGAGACCCCAGGGCTTTCTCTTCATGCGTAAGTACCACATAAGCACACAGTGAGAAGCCAAGAAGAGAGACCAAGTCCAAGAACCAAATCTTGATCTTGGACTTCCAGCCTCCAGAATCATGAGAAATAAAAGTCTGTTTTTTTTTTAAACCACCCTGTTTTGGTATTTTGTTAGAGTAGTCTGAGCAAACAAAGATACCAAATGATTGTGTCTGAGAAGTGACCCCCCAAACACTCAATTACTTTCTTCAGAGACATAGTCCCAGTGCTAGTTGACTATCTATGGAGACACATACTCAGATATAGATTACCATCCATGGAGGGCATAGGCCACATTTTTATATCCATCAAGAGAGGTACGTATCCCAGTAATGGATGTCCATCCCCATCTTAACTCTTTCTATGAGTACTTATGAAGCTAGTTTTGAACTAGTAAGTAAGGAGATAGATCCTAATATAATAAGCAACAAAACCAGTAGACTTTAGGTACCACACTGTTTCATGAGTATGACCAGTGCCTACAAATCAACAGCATCAGTGACAATCTGTTTTAGAAGAATTTGTCATAATGCCTCTTTCAACCAACTGCCTTTTAGCTTCACAAATGTAGAGGCTCATTACTCCATCTTTACAGTATGATCTCAAGAAAGAGATCATAGAAAGGAAAGAGCCTGAAGGTGGGAGGAAACAAGAGCAGAATATAAAGGAAAAATGGAGAAGTGAGAGGAAAATAAAGTGGAGAACAAGAAAGGCAGAGACAAATAGAAAAACTCTGAGATAACTTTTGAGATAAAACTTTGAGATAACTGATAGCAAACATTCAAATTAGACCTGTTCATTGACTCAGGTTTATTCACTTGCTTGAAAATTCAGTTGCTTTTAAAAGATGCTTCAACAATGTGTGTCAGAGGTCTTACATGTTATAAATGGATTTTTAAAGGGAAAATTAAAAAACAACTAGGATATTTATTTTTTTTTAATTACCAACTCTTTTAATTTATACATAACCTTGAGTCAATTGTTTAATAGCTCCAAAATCCTGTCTTTTTACATATAGAATAGTATTTTTACATACCTAGTTTATTGTAAGAATTACAATAATTCTTACGTTTCGGTGTTATATTTATTAAACACTGAATGAATCCTGGGTTTACTATTATTGCTATTATGAATACCTTATTGGCTCTGAAAAGAAATAAATAGTAAAATTCTCTGAGAGAAGAGATAAGATTAACATATATAAATTTTATTTAAGGCATCTCACATTTTTCAGCTACAGCTTAGAACAATAAACTTACTGTAAAATTCCAGAAAGCAAATATTTAAAATTTTGAGGGCCATAAGATCTCCCTCACAGCTACTCTAGTTGTCCAGGATAGCCCCAAATCAGCCATTGACCATACATACATGAAAAGGCATAGCTAAGTTCTAACAAAACTTTATAAAATAGGCAGCAGTCTAGATTTGGATTACAGGCAGTACTTTGTCAATCTCAATGCTAGATAGTATTCCCACATTACAAATGAAGATATTATTGCTCAGAATGTCTAAGCTTCTTTCTTCAGGTTACATGACTTATAAAAAGGAGATCAGGGATGTAAGCTTAGGATATTTCCCTAAGCTTATGTTCCTCCTTCCATGTTAAATTGTGTGAACTAGCATCGTATACTTTATATCCATTTAAAACCAGGATTTATAGTTCAGAGGAGAGATTACAACTTAATACCTAGTTTGGTTCGTAATTTAAACAACAAGCAAATAATTTAAGTAGAACAGATCTAGATTTTAAGGCTTGTGCTAATTGTAAAATTTAGTCTCAAAAGTGTTTGATAAATTATTCGTGAGAAGTTCACAAAAATCAAGCTGAGAATTATCAAAAAGTGTCAAAATCTTATTTTAATCTAATTTTCCTGGAAAACATAGTAGATATTTGTTTTAATTTGGGCTTCCATATTCCAGAGATTTGTCACAAGTATTTACTATATTGTCAGAGGAAGGAACTGCATAATTGTATCTCTACAGAACAGGAAATAAGAATTTAAAAATAGCCATTTTTCCAATTTACTTATTGTAAACACTTACTGCTTTAAAGAAAGTCCACAAGGCAAGGGAAACAAAAGCAAAAATGAACTTTTGGGACTTCTTCAAATAAAAACCATCTGCACAGCAAAGGAAATGGTCAACAAAAAAAGAGACAACCCACAGAATAGGAGAAGATATTCACAAATGACACTACAGACAAAGGGCTGATATCCAAGATCTAAAAAGAACTCAAACTCAACATCCAAAAAACAGAAAATCACATCAAAAGATGGGCAGAAGACATGAACAGACACTTCTCCAAAGAAGACACACAAATGGCTAACAGACACATGAAAAAAATGTTCATCATCCTTAGCCATCAGGGAAATTCAAATCAAAACCACACTGAGATACCACCTTATACCAGTTGGAATGGCAAAAATTGATAAGGCAAGAAACAACAAATGTTGGAGAGATTGTGGAGAAAGGGGAGCCCTCTTACACTTTTGGTGGGAATGCAAGCTGGTGCAGTCACTTTGGAAAACAGTGTGGAAGTTCCTCAGAAAATTAAAAATAGAGCTACTCTGTGACCCAGCAATTGAACTACTGGGTATTTATCCCAAAGGTAGAGATGTAGGGAAAAGAAAGGCCCCCAATGTTCATAGCAGCAATCACCACAGTTGCCAAACTGTGGAAAGAGCTGAGATGCCCTTCAACATACAACTGGATAAAGATGTGGTCCATATGTACAATGGAATATTACTCAGCCATCAGGAAGGATGAATACCCAACTTTTGTATCAACATGGATGGGACTGGAGGGCATTAACCTAAATGAAGTAAATCAAGCAGAGACAGTCAATTATCATATGGTTTTACTGGTATGGAACATAAGGAATAGCATTGAGGGCTTTAGGAGAAGGAAGAGAAAAATGAAGTAGGGGGAATCAGACAGGGAGAGGAACCATGAGAGATTGTGGACTCTGAGAAACAAACTCAGGGGTTTAGAAGGGAGGTGGTAAAGTGATGGGTGAGCCTGGTAGTGTGTATTAAGGAGGGCATGTATTGCATGGAGCACTGGGTGTTATACATGAACAATGAATCATGGAACGCTACATCAAAAACTAACCACATACTGCATGGTGATTAACATAACACCATAAAAATTAAATATTAAAAAATTAAAGAAAGTCCACAAAATTATGAAATATTTAGAGCAGTTTTCCATTGGGTAGAAAAGGAAATGAAGAAAGAAAGAAATAAGACAAAATTTTCCTTTTTTTTAAATTTTTTTTTTATTTCTTTTCAGTGTAATAGTATTCATTTTTTTTTTCACCACACCCAGTGCTCCATGCAATACGTGCCCTCCCCAATACCCACCACTTCCCTCCCCCAACTTCCCACCCCCCGCCCCTTCAAAACCCTCAGGTTGTTTTTCAGTGTCCATAGTCTCTCATGGTTCTTCTCCCCTTACAATTTCCCTCAACTCCCTTCTCCTCTCCATCCCTTATTTTTAAATGGAGATCTCATTTGTTGATTCTAGGATTAGTATTGTTTTTTCATTTTAATAAACATATAATGTATTTTTATCCCCAGGGGTACACGTCCGTGAATCGCCAGGTTTACACATTTCACAGCACTCATCATAGCACATACCCTCCCCAATGTCCATTTCCCCACCACCCTCTCCCATCCCCCCTCCCCCCAGCAACCCTCAGTCTGTTTTTTGAGTTTGAGTCTTTTATGGTTTGTCTCCTTCCCAATCCCATCTTTTCATTTTTTCTTTTCCTACTTCCCCCCAACCCCCCCCGCTTCCACTCCCTTTGCCCCATAGCAGGGGGATCATATGATAGTTGTCTTTCTCTGATTGACTTATTTCACTAAGCATGATACCCTCTAGTTCCATCCACATCGTCGCAAATGGCAAGATTTCATGTCTTTTGATGGCTGCATAGTATTCCATTGTGTATATAGACCACATCTTCTTTATCCATTCATCTATTGATGGACATCTAGGCTCTTTCCACAGTTTGGCTATTGTGGACATTGCTGCTATAAACATTCGGGTGCACGTGCCCCTTCGGAGCACCACGTTTGTATCTTTAGGACATATACCCAGTAGTGCAATTGCTGGGTCATAGGGTAGTTCTATTTTCAGTTTTTTGAGGAACCTCCACACTGTTTTCCAGAGTGATTGCACCAGCTTGCATTCCCACCAGCAGTGTAGGAGGGTTCCCCTCTCTCCGCATCCTCGCCAGCATCTGTCATTTCTTGACTTGTTCATTTTAGCCATTCTGACTGGTGTGAGGTGGTATCTCATTGTGGTTTTGATTTGTATTTCCCTGATGCCGAGTGATGTGGAGCATTTTTTCATGTGTCTGTTGGCCATCTGGATGTCTTCTTTGCAGAAATGTCTGCTCATGTCCTCTGCCCATTTCTTGACTGGATTATTTGTTCTTTGGGTGTTGAGTTTGATAAGCTCTTTATAGATTTTGGATACTAGCCCTTTATCTGATATGTCGTTTGCAAATATCTTCTCCCATTCTGTCAGTTGTCTTTTGGTTTTGTTAACTGTTTCCTTTGCTGTGCAAAAGCTTTTGATCTTGATGAAATCCCAATAGATCATTTTTGTCCTTGCTTCTGTTGCCTTTGGCGATGTTCCTAGGAAGAAGTTGCTGCGGTTGAGGTCAAAGAGGTTGCTGCCTGCATTCTCCTCAAGGATTTTGATAGATTCCTTTCTCACATTGAGGTCCTTCATCCATTTGGAGTCTATTTTCATGTGTGGTGTAAGGAAATAGTCCAATTTCATTTTTCTGCATGTGGCTGTCCAATTTTCCCAGCACCATTTGTTGAAGAGGCTGTCTTTTTTCCATTGGACATTCCTTCGTGCTTTGTTGAAGATTAGTTGACCATAGAGTTGAGGGTCTATTTCTGGGCTTTCTATTCTGTTCCATTGATCTATATGTCTGTTTTTGTGCCAGTACCATACTGTCTTGATGATGACAGCTTTGTAATAGAGCTTGAAGTCTGGAATTGTGATGCCACCGACTTTGGCTTTCTTTCTCAATATTCCTTTGGCTATTCGAGGTCTTTTCTGGTTCCATATAAATTTTAGGATTATTTGTTCTATTTCTTTTTAAAAAAATGGATGGGATTTCGATAGGGATTGCATTAAATGTGTAGATTGCTTTAGGTAGAATAGACATTTTCACAATATTTGTTCTTCCAATCCATGAGCATGGAATATTTTTCCATTTCTTTGTGTCTTGCTCAATTTCTTTCATGAGTACACCACACACCACCTTACAGAATAGATCACTTACTGGTCACAAATCAGGCCTCAAAAAATATTTAAAAATTGAGGCCATACCATGTGTTTCTCTGACTACAAAATTATGAAACTTGAAGTCAACCACTAGAAAAATCTGGGAAGACCACAAATGTATAGAGGTTAATGTATAGAGATTATGTATAGAGGTTAATGTATACATATGTATACATATCTGTATACATATATATTTACATACATAAATGTATAGAGGTTAAACAACACAAAACAATGAATGGGACAACCAAGAAATCAAAGAGAAATTGAAAAGTACAAGGAAACAAATGAAAATGGAAACGTGATAGTCCAAAACATTTCGAATGAAGCAAGGGTGGTCCTAAAAAGGGAGTACATAGCTATGTGGGCTCCCTTAAGTAGCAAGAAAAGTCTCAAATACACAACCTAACATAACACACCAAGAAGCTAGACAAGGAGCTACAAATAAAGCTTAAAGATAGCAAAAGAAAGGAAGAAATAAAGATGAGATCAGAAATAAATGACACAGAAACTAATAGTAGAATAGGCCAGTGGAACGAGACTTAACAAAAAGAAAAATGACTGAAAAATTTTTTTAAAAATCACAAATGAGAGAGGAGAAATAGCCACCAACACCACAGAAAAACAAACAATTATAAAAGAATATTATGAAAAATTATATGCCAAACAAATTTTACAACCTAGAAGAATGGATAAATTCCTAGAACATAGAAACTACCCAAACTGAAACAGGAAGAAATAGAATCTTAAGCACATCAATAAACAGCAAATAAATTGAACCAGTAATCAGAAAGCACCAAACAAAAGTATAGGACCAGCAGCTTCACAGACTAATTCTACCAAATACCTAAGGAAGCATTAATACATATTCTTCTCAAACTATTCCAAAATATGGAAAATGGAGGAAAACTTCCAGATTCATTCATTCAGTCCAGCATTACACTGGTACCAAAAGCAGGTAAAGACTACTAAATAAGAGAACTATAAGCCAATATCCCTGATGAACATAAATGCGAAAATCCCCCTCAAAATATTACCAAACCCAATTGAAAAGTACATTTTAAAAAACGTTCCTTATAATCAAGTGGAATTTATTCCAGGGATGCAAATGCAGTTTGGTATTTGCAGGTCAATTAATGTAATACACCACATCAAGAGAGTGAATAAAAAAAACATATTATCATGTCAATAGATACAGAAAAAGGATTTGACAAAGTACAACATTTATGCATGATAAAAACCCTCAGCAAAGTAAGTTTAGAGAGAACATATCTCAACATACTTAAGGCACTATATGACAAACCCATGGTTGCCATCATATTCAATGGTGAAAAACAATAACGTATATATAGGAAGCCATAAAGATTTCACCAAAAAACTAGAGAACTGATAAATAAATTCAGTAAAGTTGCAGAATATAAAACTAATACACAGAAATCTGTTGCATTTCTATGTACTAATAATGAAGTAGGAGAAAGAGATACAATAAAACAATTCATTTACAATTGTACCAAGGAAAACAAAATGTTTGAAGTAAATTTAATAAAACAAGTAAAAGACCCTTCCTCTGAAAACAACACTAATAATACTAAATTCGAACAAATTTACCAGAACAATAATACTAAAACTAATACATTTAATACAGTAGTACTAAAATTTATAAAGAACCACAAAAGACTTCAAATCTCCAAAGGGATCTTGAGAGAGAACCAAACAGGAGGTATCAAAGTTCCAGATCATGATAGACTTCAAAGCAATAGTAGTAAAATGGTATGGTACTGAAACAAAAATGGACATATAGATTAATAGAGAGTAGGGAACACAGTGATAAACCCACAATTAGATGGTCAATTAATCTTCAACAAAGGTAATGGCAAAAATAAAATCTCTGTAATAAATGGTGTTGGGAAAACTGGACAGCAACATGTAAAAGAATGAAGCTGAACTACACTAAAATAAATTCAAAAGACCTAACCATGAGACATGAAACC
Organism: Eira barbara; assembly: GCA_020311275.1. Lineage (NCBI taxonomy): Eukaryota > Metazoa > Chordata > Mammalia > Carnivora > Mustelidae > Eira > Eira barbara. The sequence goes on along the minus strand of JAHRIG010009241.1, from coordinate 833,639 downwards.
ATAAAAATTCTAGAAAATATAGTCAGTGATCTCTTGGATGCAACACTTACCAACACATGTCTCCTGCAGCAAAGGAAACAAACGGAAAATTCAACTTTTGGGACTACATCAAAGTAAAAAGCTCTTGCCCAGAGAATGACATCATCAACAGTACAAAAGATAACCTACTAAATAAGAGAAAACATTTGCAAATTATATAACCAGAGAATATCCAGAATTTATTGAAAATATCCAGAACTAAATAACAAAAATCAGAACAGTCCAATTTAAAAAATGGGCAGAAGACTTGAATAGACATTTTCCCAAAGAAGACAGAGTTGGGTAACTCTTTTCATGCATCTTCATGAAAAGATGGCCAACTTCATTGATCATCAGGAAAATGCAAATCAAATCCAGAATTGGATATCACCTTACATCTATCAGAATGGCTAAAATCAACAACACAAGGAAGAACAGGTGTTGGTGAGGAAGTGAAGAGAAAGGAATTTTCCTGGGTTGTTGGTGAGAATGCAAATTGGCGCAGCCAGTTTCCTCAAAAAATTAAAAACAGAACTACCCTACCATCCAGCAATTGCACCACTGGGTATTCATCCAGTAAAAACAAAAATGTGAATAAGAGATATTCCCTCCTATTTGGTGGTGGTGGGGTTGCAACATTATTTACAATAGCCAAAGTATGGACAGGAAAAGATAAATACCATATGATTTCACTTATATGTGGAATCTAAAAATAAATGAACAAAGTAACAAATTCAGAATCTAAAATACAGAGAGCATATAGGTAATTTCCAGGAGGGCAGTGGGGGTTTAGGATTAGAAAAAGGGGATTAAGAGGGACAAATGTCCATTTATAGAATAAATGAGTCATGGAGATAAAAAGTACAGCATAGAGAATATTTTATTTTATTGTATATTTTTCAGTGTTCCAAGATTCATTGTTTATGCACCACACGAAGTGCTCCATGCAATACGTGCCCTCCTTACTATCCACCACCAGGCTCACCCAACCCCCACCTCCCACCTCTCCAAAACCCTCATTTTATTTCTGAGTCCACAGTCTGTCATGGTTCGTCTCCCCCTCCAATTTCTTTCAATTAACTTTTCCTTTCTAATTCACTTTTCCTTCTCCTAATGTCCTCCATGTTATTCCTTAACTTTTCCATAACTGAAATTAAATAATGAATTGTTACTGTTTATTGGGTTAGAAAAATCCATCATTGTTATGTAATCTTTTTCCCAGTAACAACTGTAATAGATAGCATTACTTATTATTGCCATTTATTAATAACATTTTTCTTTTACTGATTTAATTTTTTAAATTTTATTTTTTATTTTAGCGTACTTAACATACATATAATTAACATACATACTAATAGTGCAGCCCTTTGATTCAACAATTTTACATGTTAGTCAATGCTCACAAGTAACTGAAACCATATAATAGACTTTCTCTGCTTGACTTGTTTCACTCTGCATAATGTCCTCTTGATTTCAGGTCAGGTCATGATGCCAGGGTTCTGGGAACCAGTCCTGTTTTAGGCTCCCTACTCAGCAGGGAATTTTCTTCTTACCTTCTGCCACCATCACGGACCCCCTCAAATGCACGCTCTCTCTCAAATAAATAAATAAATCTTTTTAAAAAACGGGAATGGTAAGTAAACACTGCTTTTGTGGCTTGCTTTTCTGCAAAGGCAATTTCTTTTTGTCAATTTTTAAAATGAATTCTGTTGATAGGAATGGCACATATCAGCAATGTTTAATAGGTACTTTATTTTATGACACTGTTTTTACAAAGAAATAGACCCTAAATTTTTCTGTGGTACCTACTTTAAGATTAAGAAAAATCATTATGAAAACCAGGTTGAGTTTAAGTTCCTTGAACTTGAGAAAACATAAATCTTGGAAATCTACCAAGCCTGTACTTGTTATTGCACGCAGCTGTATATATAATGCCAATAGTGAATCATTATGGAAATTACAATTAAGATGTTATCAAATATGTTAACTTTTGTTTTCCGTATTTTAATCTAGGTACTAATTGCCAAGGAAAGAGACTGTACTCAGTCTTGATTCAATGTCATACTCAGACTATATCCTACAGTCATTCATAGTATATTTCAGAATTTCACTTGGAGTAGACTTTCTATATCTAAGTTTATGCTCATTGGACTACCTGGAGGAAAAAAGAGAATAGAGGAGGATGAAGCCTGGTTTTTCAAATAACATCATTTCCCAAAGTAGCTTTCTCTGAAAGCTGTCCCTGCCCCTGGCTGATTTGAGATGCTGCTAGGATAGATGATCCCATAAATTGCCAAGGGAGTCTTAAGGATTTGCTATAATTAGTGTCCATATTTACAAAGTTTTCATTTTCTGCTGTGGCAGTTTATCACAAAAGGAATTTTTTCCTTACGACTGCAAAGCTGTCATTGGATCAGGAGTTTCTATGTTTGACTCAATATTAGTTACTTGACACACTATTGGTTAGTCAAATGGACAGCAAACAAATGAGAAGTTTTGTCACTGATCAAATTGAATTTATATTTCCCCAGATTATATAAATAGATGCATATTATTTTAGTTAGGATCCTACGCACAATAAAAAAAGTTAGTAAAAAAAATTAGTATGTGTTTTAAAGAGTACTTATTTATTTTAAAGTTGAAAGTTTACACAATTCTTCCTTTCTAAAATGAGCATTGCTGGAGGGGTGGGTGGGGGTATGGGATAACTGGGTAACAGGCATTAAGGAGAATACTTGATAGAATGAGCGCTGGGTGTTACATGCAACTCATAAATCACTAAATTCTACCCCTAAAATTCCTAATCCACTATACGTTAACTAAATTGAATTTAAATAAAAAATTTAAAAGTAAAATAAAATGAAATGAAAATAGAAATGGGTCTACTTCTGTAAAGTTGTGATTACTGAATGGGTAAATGCATATTAGAATTATTATTTAATTAGAACAATTTCTGGAACATAATAAGAACTTGATAAATATGCAATATTGTTATCACTAATTTTACATTATAAACCTTTGGCTTTTAAAGCTGATTGTTCATTGAGCAGATATTAAGCAGACTGACCAATTTCCAAATACTTTTCTAAATCTGTTTCAAAAAGCATGCCTACTACAGAGGCCAATGTAGAAAAAAAGTTGTTTAATATGGAGCATACTCAACATGTCCTAAAAAAAAATCTCACAGCTTAGTCCCTTCAGGCTTACCTGGTATCGTGTCATTGAGAGTTTCAAAGAACTGTATCACAGGGTGATCATATTCCTCAGGAATCATACAGGATAGCAATTAGTAAGTAAGATGTTCATCTTGCTCTGTGGTGAGAGATGGCTCATTGATGAATTGCATATGTTAGACTTCGAAAAGTTTTATATTGAAAGCTTTCCTGTGTTGCCCTAATTCTGCATTATGTCTGGTTTTAGCTGTGTAGTGTTCCATGGGGAACCAAAATAATGTTTCTTTCCAAATGTAAAAACTGTAGGCAACATTTATTGACTACTGGCTATGTATTAAGATTCTAGTTCATTAACATAGAAGGACTCAGATATATAGGACATTTTATAAATAAGAAAACTGAGGGACAAAGCATCTGTGTGTGTGTGTGTGTGTGTGTGATCAACAGGATTTTCTTTAGGCAAGTCATTAACAAAATAATTATTCTAAATTCTGGACGGAAAAGCTTTGCATCTCTGGAAGAGAAAGTTTGTTGGCATAGCAAAAATGATGAAGGAAGTCTGCCATATTTGCCAGGGTATTTGGACTATACTTCTGTTATAGTGTTAATGCTACTAGGCCTTCTCCTATCAGTGTTTGTGAGCTCATTTCATCCCTTTGGTAAGTTCTAAATTTCTTAAGGATGGGAATTTACTGCTTTTACCAGGGCATGGACTAGTACTTACCCTAATGGGTAATAAATAAATATTTACTAAATTGATTAAAATATCTCCAAGCTAATTTTTAATCATTTTTAATGAATTGAAATTTTTAAAAATCACCTTATTTATTTCAATAGTAATACTCTTTCAGTAAATTTGTTTACTCATTACAGAAAATTATTATGGGTTTTAATCATAAAGGTACTAGAATAAAGTTACTAGAATAAAGTTACTGTGAGTACTGTATGCCCAGCAAAGAATATTTATAAATGTGTGTATAGGAAGAAAAGAAATTAAGTATGCTCTTAATATTTTGAAGATAATAACGTAGAATTTGTCATGTTAAATACTGTTAAGCGAAGGAAATGATTTGGGTTTAAAATGTACATGTTTTGGGGGTGCCTGGGTGGCTCAGTGGGTTACAGCATCTGCCTTCGGTTCAGGTTGTGATCCCAGGGTCCTGAGATGGGAGACCCGAATTGGGCTCTCTGCTCAACGGGAAGCCTGCCTCCCTCTCTCTCTCTGCCTACTTGTGATATCTGTCTGTCAAATAAATAAAATCTTTTAAAAATAAAAAAATAAAACGTACATGTTTTTCAAATGAAAATCTATTTAATAAAAATTTTCTTTATAACGGGCGCCTGGGTGGCTCAGTGGGTTAAGCTTCCACCTTTGACTCAGGTCATGATCTCAGGGTCCTGGAATCGAGCCCCTCATCAAACTCTGTGCTCAGTGGGAAGCCTGCTTCCCCCTCTCTCTCTGCCTGCTTCTCTGCCTACTAGTGATCTATTTGTCAAATAGATAAATAAAATTAAAAAAAAAGTTTTCTTTAGAAAACAAATTTAATAATTTTTAAATTAGTGTATTGTTAAGCATATCATATGATTTCATTTAAAAATGTTTTTGGTAGACTCATTAGAAACAAAAGTCCAGATTTTGATTTGAAGTATAAAATCAGTATTCAAGTTTCCAATTCATTTTGTAATATAAGCATTTTTCAAAAGTTCAGCTTCAGTGACTGTATATAGTCAATGTTTTACTTTACTGAAGTCATGTATAAACTAACACAAAAAAATTTGAGATACTATATTTTAAATTCTGTCTAAAGCAATACTGTTATTTTCTTGCCAAAACACTATTTGTAGTTTGTAAATTCTAAATTCTCTAAGTGAGAATTCTCTAAGTGAAATTTTATATTTAATTCACAAACAACATGGATTTTTGAAAAACATTTTATTGGATTCTAGTGGTTCTTATTTTTTTTTTTTAACAGAATTTACTGGTAAGCATACTGCAGGAACAAATCTTGTGTTCTTGTATTATTTCTAAAAGGAACTGAAATAGCTACTCCTCTCATTTTCTGATCTTTTAATCCTGAAAAAAAAAAAAGAGCGAAGAAACATTGTAAGTAATTTACAAATATTTTTAGAGAGTACATGTACAGTAACACATATAGCTTCAGTTTTACTTGAAAAATGTACTACAAATTGAGTTGAACTTTATAATCTCCAAACTTTGTTGTTTCATTGTTGTTAGATATGGGTTGTCCACAAAGGTAGCCCCTCCCTCAGGACAGTTGAAACCTATTATATAATGTTAAAATTACAATGTGTATCTTTCTTTGAGTACTTCCTGCCTGCTAGACTCTCAGTTAGTTATTTTATTTTATTTCTATAAAGAACTCTAAGAAGTTATCCCTTTATAATCTAAATTTGGAGAAACACATGGAGAAACTATGTTTTAAATAGTTGAAACTACGTTTCCAAAGTTACCTTTGTGTAAGTAGTTTTGATATGTTATGAACACACAGTCTTATTTACTATTAAACAAAGAAATGTACTTTCTATATAGCTTATATATATATGTATATATATTCTATATACATTATCTAGATTCTGTATCTCTTCATTAGAGAACATAAAGTTTAGACTAAAATAATTGACTACAGGAGCACCTGGGTGGCTCAGTCAGTTAAGCAGCTAGCTGCCTTTGACTCAGGTCATGTTATTCTCCCTCTCCCTCTGCCCCTGTACCCCTGCCCCTGCTTGTGCTGTCTCTCACTCTCTCTCGAATAAATAAATAAAACCTTTTAAAAATTGCTCTTTCCAAACTTCTTTAAAACAAATAAATAATAATTAATTAATTAATTAACTATAGCTACTGCATTATTTGTTACACAATCATTCTCAAAAATTCAGTTCCATATCATAAATATATTCATAAAATTCTATATTGCATATAACATAATTTGTAATTATGTAAAAGTAGAATGTAAAAACTGTAAATGTAAAAAATTGTAAAATGTAAAAAAGTGTAAAAATTGTTTTATTATTTGTACTATAAATACAAACGCTTGAACAAAGCTTTTAAAGTTATCTGATCCATCACCTTTGCCCATTTTAGAGATGAAAAATAAAGACCATAAATCTGAAAGAATTTTTGTAATAACATTTTCTTCTTTGGGGCAAAGCTAATATTAGAACCTACATGTTCTGGCTACTCACCCAGGCTACTTAGAAGCCTTCACTGCTTCTAAGTAGCAAAGCACTAACTGCATTTGTAAATTGCAGAATTACATAAACTTCCATACACAGCACTGAGATTTAATGAGAATGGATGACCGTCACCCTATTGTATTTCTAATTCACTTGTAAAATTTCCACTAATGAAAGATTATTTCAAGCTAAAACTTGGAAAAGTTATTATTGTAAATTAATCTATTCATCTATTAATTCTAGCATTCATTGCTAGGATTAACGTTAGGATTAAATGCTAAAATCTGTCCAATTTAGCTGGCTTCAGTTACACTGAAAACTGCCTTACATAGGTCACTCTTAGGTATTTAAAGAAACTTCCCACATACTATGTTTTATTTTCTGTTTTGCATTCTCTTCACTCCCAAAATTACTTTTAGTATGCTTCAGTGTAATTCTAGCTGCTGTTGCTAATGAAATGATTGAAAGCTAAGGAAGACTGATATTCCTCATACTGTTGGCCATAAAATGAAAGCATTTTGGTAGTCTATATTGTTGCTGAAATTCAAAATTATATAGATTTCGAACCTACCATAAATATGCCATGTAGATAAATACTATTTCCCAGGTGTCACAGTGGCTTCAAGGGTTACTCACCACTTCCTCCCGCTTGGTCTTTTCAGTTGCTGGCCAGGCTTCCAGAGTCAGGTCAGGAAGCATGGGGGGCAGGGGCTGTATGGGGAACATCGGAGGCAGAGGCGGCTGTGGTGGCAGGGGCTGGATGGGGTGCATGGGTGGCTGGGGCTGGATGGGCTGGTGAGCCTGGGGCTGGACAGGCTGGGGCTGGAAGGGCTGCTGGGCAGGCAGAGGGAGGTTTGGCTGGTGGTGTTGGGTTGGAGTCATGGAGTGTTGGCCAGGAACTGGCATCATTGGTTGCTGGGGGACCACGGGCTGCTGAGCCGGCATCATGGGGATGTGGTGATGAGGCTGTAGGGCATGACTCGGGAGATTCTGCTGGGACAGCATGGGAATGATTTGGTGGTGCAGCCATCCACCCATGGGTTCGTAACCATAGGAAGGGTACTGGTGAGAAACAAAGAGTCAGGTTTACCATTGGCTCCGTTGACTTCCAGCTGGAGAAGTTGTCATGTTTTATTTGTCATTAGGGTAATATGAATATTTATTCGTTTTTTCTTGTATAAGAATTTGTAACTGTTCACATGATATGACCTTCATAGATATGAAACTAGATTTCACATTAGTATCTGTATGTGGCAAAGGTATATTATTTCACCTAAAAGAAAAATGAAATACATGCTTAAAATTCTAAGGAAATAAAGAACAAAAAGTCTGCATACCGGATGCCTTATGTTCTGGTACCATTTCAGAGGTGTAAGGACCTTAAAAGAAAGAGACATTAGAACACGTTTGTTTTAATTTCGTTGCATGAAATGCAGACTCTCTAATGCAGTCTTCCCAAAATTGGGAGCCTGAAAACGTGAGTTCTACAGAAAAAAGAATAAGGTAAACATTTGTCAGATACTTCCTATGGTGAGGCAGTGTATTACATCCATCACATACATTTCTTATGTTTTCCTACATACTCTGAGGCAAATGTCATTACTGTCACTTTTACAGACAAGGTCCTGTGGAGTTAAAGAGGCTTATAATCTTACTGAGGTGATTCTGTTTAATTCCACAGCTCCTGTTCTTCTTTGTAAGAGCAAAACAAAACAAAAAAATTAACGTGATATAACATTAATTATATCTTTTTTGTCTCGATGTCAGAATGAAAAAATAAAAGTGAAACATTGTGTCTCAATGTAAAACACAGATTTTCTCGTCAAATATGTCAGCCTTTTGAGATGTAACAAAATCTTGCTTCAAATTGTTAACACTTTTCATCAGTTTGTATAAGTAAACAGATTCATGAATTATCTTCTGAACCTATGAAAGATCTTAGTTTCATTTCTTCAAAAATAAAATTGTACTTGAGTAACGTCAGGTCCTGGAATACAGTCATGTAGTAGTATAGCATTTTATATCAATACAAGAAACAATTACTAAACTTGCTCAAGTTATACTTGACAAAGCACTTTTTATATAGCTTAACTATTTCACTCCTCAAACTATTTGAAGTGTAGGCATTATAATTACTTCCCTGCTGCAGGTAATGAAACATTATAATTATTTCCCTGCTTCAGGTAATGAAACCAAAGCTCCTGAGAGAAAAACAATTTGCCCAAGTTCCTATGGTTAAAATGTAGTTGAAAAGAGCTTTAAACCTGATTTTCAGAAAGCATGCTTTACATTGCTCTGAGAATGTCTCATAGAATGTCTCATAGACTTCTTGGTCATTGAACATTCAGTAAAGACAAAGAAGGGAGACACACGGAGTGTGAACATTTTAGAATCATGATTTTTTAACTGTAAAGGATCTTAAATAACATCATACCTGACTTCCCCACCTTTTATAGGACTGGAATAGAACAAAGCTGTTCAGCCAGAGCACTTTCTGCACTAGCATGCAGCCCCACCCTGAGTGGTAGTTTATGATGGATAGCTTTATAACCACAGAAGAGAAACTGAGTCAAAGAAGCCAAGTAGAAGTATGCTGGGGCAGTGCAAGCTTGAGGCAACCCATCAAATGAGAAATGTGGTAATATGAACTGGAAAAGTGGGACTGAGAAATATCTTGAAGAATCAACACAGTATTCTTTGCAGGCCCCAGAACATTGTTAACTCAAACTATGGTCAAAATTAGTAAAGAGAAAAATTACCTCATAGCTGAAGTTGATATAACCAGGGTGCCCAGGATGAGGTGGTAGCTTTTATGAAGGGAAAGGAGGAGAAGAAGCAAGAGGGAAAGGGAGGGAAATAGCAAGGGAGAGGAAGACAGAGGAGGAAGGAGGGATATCAGAGAAAGAGAGGGAGAGAAGAGAAGAAATTAAGTCAATATGCAATTGTCCACATTAAGAGAAACTACTTTATAAGAATCTGTACGGTGCAAAATACATTTGAAGTCTACTTTTGTTTGAACACGTATGCTGTGTAGGAGCCTTTTAAAGAGGTCCAGGACAACTAAACGACTGTCCCAAAACGTGGAAACAAAACCCAGTGCATATTTAGCCTCCAGTGATCAGACAACGCCCACATCCATATGGTCAACTAATCCTACTCTGTCCCATCCACCATTTTATATCTTAATGAAACTCACTCCGTTTTGGAAAGAGATTTATTGCTCTTACACAATTATGAAATAGCAACAAGAGGGGAACTGTCTCACAAACTTTTTCTTACAGATAAGAGGTAGATAGTGATTAGTTATCAAAGAGGTTCTTTACAAATATGCAAACCACATTAACAACAACAGAAGAAATAACTACCTGTGAGTTATTGATGAATATGAAAATATGGGTGTGTTAAAGTGGAAACATTATCAATCCCTTGGAAAGTGAAAGAGTTGATTTATGAAATTTAAATTGATTCTTTTAATTATTCTATCAATTTTTTATGGCAGAAAAAAAATTAAAGTCCAAAATAAAAATCAGCCTAAATAGTTATCTGCACCAGGGCTGTCTGTCCCATCAAAAGCGAGGCCATATAACTGATGCCTGCAGTATGCAATGCTTGTTGTCCTTAGATAGGGAGAGAGAAAGATGAGAGAGGATAATGCAGAACATCTCCCAGAGACATCAAGCTAATTAAAGCTATATTATTTTTAAATGCTCATATTTTCTAAGAGGGTTTATTGGCTCCCATCTGACTGTGAATTATTTTAGTCATGCAACTTTCCTTTTCTATACCTCCTTGATAAAAGATTTAAGGAAGCGGGGGTGTTGAAGAGTAGAAAAAGGGCTCTATTTGTAATTTAGGGATCTGTTAGGATATTAGGAATTGCTGCAATGTAGGATTTCAGGAACCAGAGCACAAAATCTTGGTCTTATGAGAGAGAGATGAAGAGAAGAGGCAGCTCTGTTGGCTTCTGGTTCATTAACTGCTCTTTATGCCACCAAAAAGCAGCTGGGTTCTTTGTTGTGGGCATATGATCTAAGCTCTCATATCTTATGTACATATGTCTAAAGAGAATGGGCTTCATTTTCAGGTGCTTGGTACATTTTAATGTAAAATATATCCATGTGAATTTTGCACAACCACACGGGAAGTCATGGGTTTAGCACGTGCGCCCAAAGGGATGTGGCCTTTGACAACAACGAAATGGTTCAAGAAGGAAATTCCTAACACCAAAAGCTTACCTTCTGAAGGATGACAGTACTAAGGTTTGCAGAGCAGGAAGAGAGTTGGATTCTTCTGAGAAATTGTGTTTTAGAGAAAACTTGTGTTTTGTAGTATTTGCTGTTAGAGGTCTTTCTCTGGAGGCCTTTCAAGGGTCCCTCAAAAAGTTCCTTCAACTAAAGATAGGCAATGATATGTACAGAGTGATTGTTTGCATAGACTCTCCTGAAGTGCTGGTTAAAAAGCAAAGTCCTGGACACTATGCCCACTCTGGCTATACTAAATCAGAATCTTGGGTAGAGGCATTTGAGAATATTTCTTATAACAGGCTTTTCAAAGTGTTTCTTAAACACAGAGATACTTGAGGACATCAGATCTCATACTATCTTAAACCCTAAACTTTAACAACTATAGGGCAGATTTTTATGTCCAAGCTTGTGAAATTGGAAACTGACTGATATAAGGAGCATTTTACTCACAGGCATAGTGAAGGCTGCTCCCAAGAGACAGGCAAACAAAATCCAGGCCCCCATTTCTTATAGACCTGAAATATAAGTCAACATCTGCCTTTCTTATCCCATCTCAAACATGAACATAATTAGTGCTTTATAAAATATATACACTTCACATTAGTCTATTGCTTGTAAACAGTTTGGGATGATCCATTGTATTACTTTAGTCACATGTAATCTCTAGTTCTTAGCTCATCTTGTTTCTTGGGTCACAGCAGTGTAAAGATGCTTTTCATTTATATTTGACCTAAACAAACATAGAGAAATGAATCGCCTATCATTATGTAATTTGAAATGCTGTTTTCCTTTACCAGTCCAGCCTATATAGTCATCTAAGTTCACAGAAGCTAACTGTAATTTTCAAGTGATGATTAAAGACTGCCGTTGACTCTCGTAGTTCAGGAGATCATTAAGGTATTTATAATTATTGTGTAGCATTTTATACTTTTAGAACAAGGAGCCACAGAAATATTTCTAGTATCGTCCACTGGGCAATTGCTACTACTAAAAACAAAAACTAATCATCTGAGAAAAGATATTAAGCAAATCGCCAAAATAGATTGAGTGAGTAGAATCTAGTTCTACATGTTCCAATCCTGCAGTATCATAAAGAGGCCTTTAACGTCTCTGAACTCTAGGGGTTTACATTGCAAAAGATGTAAACAGGGCCTCTCCCAGAAAGAGAGGTTTCTAATTTTCCTTGATTCAGGCATTATTTCATTCTTCAATGAATTAAAATGATTTCTACCAAAAAGCTTCCATCATTACTCAGTGTATATTTCCTTTGTTAGATACTGCTCTGTAATTACTCCATAAATTAGACACATGGGATATGAAGCAAGATCCAAACATCCTAAGAAATAGACATTGCTTCAAGGCCCAACTATTGACCTACTTTGAAAACCATAAGTGAAAAACCTTAGCCTTTTCTATAGAAAGTGAATATAATGTATAAAATTCTGATACAAGAACCACAATGTTTGTCCATATTCTGTTTTTTAACAAATTAATAAGAAAAAAGATGCTATAAACATTTTGTTGATGATCCCATTTTAAAATAAGTTATTTAATGTACTTAAATACAATGTTTTTCAATGTTGTAAACTATACCCTGAAAATATTATTTTAATTTAATTGATAAGTAATTAAAAGTAATTTTATTGTGGTTTGGATGTTATTGTAGTCAGAATGTTCATTTGGGTTCTAGAACTAAACTTTAATATACATATAGTATAATATCTATATATATATAAAGTATATTTTATATACTTTTTGTATTTATATTCATAATATATATTTATTTATAATATATTATATTTATATATTTTATATATAATTTAAATATATTTTTTATATATGTACACATACAAATACTTTGCTGCATTAAAAAAGTAAAATTTTCACTTAAGGAATCAAAGACCAATTTGATTATGGTCCAAATGAATTGATTTCTTCTAGACATGTGTAATATAAATGTGGAATACATTTGCATCTGTGAAATATGAAATACAGAGAAACAAAGAAGCATAATAGGAAGGAGCTCAAATATTTAAAAAGAAAACCCACATACCTTTTAATGTTTCCCTCTGAAACACAGGATGCTGGATCTTTTAAATTTCTTCTAAGTATGAGCTCAATTTATATTATTCACAGCATCTAGAACAACCAATCATATTTCTGAAGGAAAAATGTGTTGAGTAGATTATATTTCTTAAGGAAAAATGTGTTAAGTATATCATGAATTTTTAGCAAACTTGGTTAAATTTAAGTCAGCTTTATAGCTTAATTAGTACATATAGTCTTTCATTATGGGCAATAATAGGTTTAACAGGCAAAAGAAGTTTAATCGCTCTGTTTTAAGTCTGTAAATTAGCTGATTGCACATACCGATATATTCAGGATTACTTTAAGAACCTGTTATGTCATTGTGGCAGGTATAATTTCAGAATCACCACTACTATATTTTCTTTCATGGAAAGTGTGTCCTCTGCTCCCTGTCATTACCCCTTGATCACCATTTTGGTATCATCCAAAGAAGGAACAACAATCTATCTTCCTCAACCCACCTTTAAAACTATTTGCTATCAAAGGAACCAAAACTCAGAGGCAACACAGTGGCAATACTTTTACTAATGATCTGAAAGAGAAGGCAAGAGACATATCACACACCAGATCACACGTTTAAACATATATTTGTAATTCATATAAACACTTATCACAGGATATAGTGACATGATTACCTCACTCCACATAGCAACAGCCTTTCTTTGTATTATGGCCTATCTTTCCCGTTTATTTGTGCTTTCTTTCATTTATTAAACTGGATTTCTCTTTCCTTTTTTTTTTTTTTAAGGTTTATTTATTTATTTATTTGACAGAGATCACAGTAGACAGAGAGGCAGGCAGAGAGAGAGAGAGGGAAGCAGGCTCCCCACTGAGCAGAGAGCCCGACGCGGGACTCGATCCCAAGACCCTGAGATCATGACCTGAGCCGAAGGCAGCGGCTTAACCCACTGACCCACCCAGGTGCCCGGATTTCTCTTTCTTTTTAAGAACTTTTTAACTGTTTAATTGTACCATCCCAATATTCTAAGAAGTTTCTACTTCACCTAAACGACTAAAATTCAATTCTTTCGAAGAAGATCATGTGTTAAATAACATGTTAAATTCATGTTATTTCTTCTACACTACCTTGTAAAGCCCTTGGATTTATTCTTTTGTTCTATAATCTGATATTCAATTAAAATATTATAACTAATAACTAGTAGTAATTGATAAATTTCCTAGCACTGTTATATTAGCAAAGGAAATACTGAATATATAGTCAGATACAATTGTTAGTAAAACTAGATTTCTTTTATTACTTAATATTTATAAACTTTAATGTACGTATGTTATTAAATAGATGATCCAGGGGCACCTGGGTGGCTCAGTGGGTTAAAGCCGCTGCCTTCGGCTCAGGTCATGATCTCAGGGTCGTCGGATGAGCCCCGCATCGGGCTCTCTGCTCAGCGGGGAGCCTGCTTCCCTTCCTCTCTCTTTGCCTGCCTCTCTGCCTACTTGTGATCTCTGTCTGTCAAATAAATAAAATCTTTAAAAAAAATAGATGATCCATACTTGATTAATTAAATTCAAGAACAAAACATTCATGAAGTCAATGTAATTATGATTAAGATCTTGGACTTAGGCTTATGTGAATTTTGACCCCAGCTTTATCAATGATTGAGTTACTACTGACAAATTACTTAGCTTGTCTGAGTTCCAGTTTCCTAACCCGTGAAATGAGCAAAGTAATAGGATCCACCTAAGAGGACAGGCATGAAAACTGAACAAAGGATATCCTTGGAAAATAGAAAGTATTTGTCGCCTTCCTTAACCCCATCACATGGACACAGAAAATGTTTAAAAGATGCAAATAAGTAAGAATCTAAAATGATTTTAGGCAGTGAATTAGTAGGGTTTCAAATGACAATTGTGTTCATGGTTATTTTTATTTATGATTATATTTATCGGTGAATTTTATATTAGAGGTGAGAAGGACTCCTTTTGAAGAAGGTTGTGAAAAATAAATTTCAGGAAACCTGGCACTAGCTTATGTGAGGACAGAAGCCAAGATAATGAAACACATAGGAAAGAGAAGCAGGAAAGCATAGATTACATTTTCTCTTTCAATATTTTTACTTCCTTTAACTATAGATATTGGAGTTCATGAAAGGACATTTAAAGTTTTTCATGCAACACCATAGGTGATGTCTACTGATGAAGTCATTGAAGAAAAAGCTGTGGCCTTGGGTTTTACAATATTCATCTCATTATGTTTTCTCTTTTCAAAAGAAAGAGAGTATTGTATGGATCTATTTGACCAACAGAATAATTATTTATTGTGGCTTTAATTCTTTTCAAATCCTAGATAGCATGTTAGTGCTAATTCACCATGTTAAGGGTTTGAAGACCAGTTCTATAGAAACAATGGGGTTCTTGCTTTCTCTGACCACTTAAAATGTGAATAACTGCATGAGATGTCTTCTCTTGACTCAGATGCAAAATAAGATATAAGATGACATATATTTTAAAATCATTAACTTTTTAAAAACAAAATAAAATATCAATAGAAAATTTTTCCTGCAAACATTTCTCTTACTAATGAATTTACAAAAGAAAATTTTCTATTTTGACCTAAAATTTACCCCTCCATCAGATAAATGTTACATCATTTTCAGAGTATTCATTTCGGTTTCTTTTGCTTCTGAAAAGGGCAGTTATTTAATTTTCCTTATGATTTAAAGAAATGTTTCATAAATATAAAATACTCAAAGATAATTGCAAGGACAACTTTAGTAATAACATGGTACTTGAATAATTTTTTCACTTATGCATTTTTTCACTTATGCATACCATATATATTTACACCTATGACTTTTGGTTATTATAGAGACTAAAAGAACTTTTTGTATTTTTAAGTGTTCTGAAAAGCTTTTTTTGTAGCATGAGTTAATAGATACCTTTACAAGTTATAATTATTTTGCTTATTTATTAGTTTTTCCTTTGCTTCACTTGCAACCCATCACATTTTGCCATTCCATAATGCTTATGCTAGCAAGTTCTCTCCTTCTAATCTGCTGCTTCTAATATACGGTGTGCTTAAAATCAATATGCCCAATCTTGTTCAAAGTACATGTGGACTTTCAGTAAAGAAATGTGGTGCTGCTGAGGGGGACTCGTCTGTGAAAAAAGTGAAAGAATATCATCAGTTCTACGGCATTGATTTTTTTATTATGATCAGTTTGCCAGCGTATAGTACATCATTTGCTTTTAATGCAGTGTTCAGTGATTCATTACTTGCATAGAACACCCAGTGCTCATCACAACATTGAGAGATTGCTGGGAAGGCATTCTTCTTTTTTCTTTCTTTTTCTTTCTTCTTTTGTTTTTCATTGGATAGTAGGTATTCAAAACAATTACCTTTATTGGTTGAAATCTTTATGTTTATTACTTTTATTAAAAACCTGAGGGTATAAAAAAAAAGTTTTCACATATTGTAGAAAACAGTGTGGATAATGTATATCTAAAAACATCAAACAGAGTAGGAAGATAATTCTTGGAAAAAGCAGTAGGAACAAAGAAACTTCTTTAAAACTATGAAGGAAAATGGTAATGGGGGTTCCTTCCAAAATGACTACACATGGAAAACAAAAATTGTGACAGTGGATTTTGACAGTTACCATTGGACATTTTTAGAAACATTCTAACTTGCTATGTGGAATGTTTATTGCTTTATTCCTTCTAATGTGAATCTAGTATATCATCAATCATTTACGGTGCACTTTTTTTTTTTCACTTTTTATTTTTAATAAATAAATATGTTCACTGCTAAAGTCGTCATATATTTTGAGTTAAAATTTTTTGCTCTTATTCTTTTTTCAGTGTTATTTTATTTTTAAATTTTATTTCATTTTTTTTAGTGTTGCAAGATTCATTGTTTATGCACCACACCCAGTGCTCCATGCAATACATGCCCTCCATAACACCCACCACCAATCTCGCCCATCCCCTCACCCTCCTCCCCTTCAAAACCCTCAGTTTGTTTCTCAGAGTCCACAGACTCTCATGGTTCATCTCCCCCTCCAATATCCCCCAATTCACCTCTCCTCTCCATCTCCCCATATCTTCTATGTTATTCCTTATGCTTAACAAATAAGCGAAACCATACAATAATTGACTCTCCCTGCTTGACTTATTTCACTCAACATAATCTCCTCCAGTCCTGTCCATGTTGATACAAAAGTTGGGTATCCATCCTTTCTAATGGTTGACTAATATCCAAAGCATTTTCTTTATCCATTCATCTGTTGAAGGGCATTTTGTCTTTTTCCACAGTCTGGCAATTGTGGCCATTGCTTCTATGAACATTGGGGTACATATGGCCCTTCTTTTCACTACATCTGTATCTTTGGGTAAATACCCCGCAGTGCAATTTCAGGGTCATAGGATAGCTCTATTTTTAATTTTTTGAGGAATCTACACACTGTTTTCCAAAGCAGCTACACCAACTTGCATTCCCACCAACAGTGTAAGAAGGTTCCCCTTTCTCCACATCCTCTCCAACACACGTTGTTTACTGTCTTGTTAATTTTGGCCATTCTAATTGGTGTAAGGTGGTATGTCAATGTGGTTTTGATTTGAATTTCCCTGATGGCCAATGATAATAAACATTATTTATGTATCTGCTAGTCATTTGGAGAAGTGTCTGTTCATGTCTTCTGCCCATTTTTTTATGTGATTATCTGTTTTTTGGATGTTGAGTTTGAGGAGTTCTTCATAGATCTTGGATAGCAGTCCACTGTCTGTAGTGTCATTTGAGAATATCTTCTCCCATTCCGTGGATTCTCTCCTTGTTTTGCTGACTGTTTCCTTTGCTGTGCAGAAGTTTTTGATCTTGATGAAGTCCCAAAAGTTCATTTTTCCCTTTTGTTTCCTTTGCCTTTGGAGATATGTCTTGAAAGAAGTAGCTGTGGCTGATGTCGAAGAGGTTACTACCTACATTCTCCTCTAGAGTTTTGATGGATTTCTGTCTCATGTTGAGGTCTTTCATCCATTTCGAGTTTATCTTTGTGTATGGTGTGAGAGAATGGTCGAGTTTCATTTTTCTACACATAGCTGTCCAATTTTCCCAGCACCATTTATTGGAGAGACTGTCTTTTTTCCACTGGATATTTTCCCCTGCTTTGTCAAAGATTATTTGACCATAGAGTTATGGGTCCATATCCAGACTCTCTACTCTGTTCCACTGGTCTATGTGTCTGTTTTTATGCCAGTATCATGCTATATTGGAGATCACATCTTTGTGGTAAAGCTTGAAATCAGGCAATGTGATGCCCCCAGCTTTATTTTTCTTAGGGATTCGGGGCCTTTTCTGGTTCCATACTAAATTTTAGGGTTGTTTGCTCCAGCACTTTGAAAAATGTCAATGGTTATTTTATTGGGATGGCATTGAAAGTATAGATTGCTTTGGACAGTATAGACATTTTAACAATGTTTATTCTTCTGATCCATGAGCTTGGAATGCTTTTCCATCTTTTTGTGTCTTCTTCAATTTCTTTCATGAGTGTTCTGTAGTTCCTTAAGTACCAATCCTTTACGTTTTTGGTTACATTTATTCCAAGCTATGTTATGGTTCTTGGTATTACAGTAAATGGAATCGATTTTCTACTTTCCCTTTTTATAGTTTCATTGTTAGTGTATAAGAAAACAACTGATTTCTGTGCATTGATTTTGTATCCTGCTACATTACTGAATTGCTGTATGAGTTCTAGCAATTTGTGGGTGGAGTCTTCCGGGTTTTCCACATAAAGTACCATGTCATCTGTGAAGAGAGACAGTTTGACTTCTTCTTTGCCAATTTGAATACCTTTTATTTCTTTTTGTTGTCTGATTGCTGTTGCTAGGAGTTCTAGTACTATGTTGAACAAAGGTGGCAATGTTGTGCATCCTTGTCATGTTCGTGATCTCAAAGGGAAGGCTGTCAGCTTTTTCCCATTGAGAATGATATTTGTTGTGGGTTTTTCATAGATAGATGTTATGAAGTTGAGGAATGTTCCCTGGATTCCTATACTTTGAGGAGTTTTAATCAGGAATGGATGTTGTATTTTGTCAAGTGCTTTTTCTGCACCAATGGAGAGGACCATGTGTTTCTTTTCTCTTCTGTTATTGGTTTGTCTATCACATTGATTGATTCATGAATGTTGAAGCACCTTTGCATCCCAGGGGTAAATCCCACCTGGTCATGGTAAATAATCCTTTTAATGTACTGTTGGATCCTATTAGTTAGGAACTTGTTGACAATCTTGGTGTCCATATTCATCAGGGATATTGGTCTGAAATTTCCTTTTCGGTGGGGTCTTTGCCTGGTTTGGGGATCAAGGTAATGCTGGCTTCATAGAAAGAGTCTTGAACTTTTCCTTCTGTTTCTATTTTTTTGAAACAGCTTCAGAATAGGTATTATATCCTCTTTGAAGGCTTGGTAGAATTCCTCGGGGAATCTGTCAGGTCCCGGGCTCTTGTTTATGGGGAGATTTTGATCACTGCTTCAATCTCATTACTAGACATTGGTCTATTCATGTTGTCAATTTTTTCTTGTTTCTGTTTTGGAAGTTTATAGGTTTCCAGGAATGCATCCATTTCTTCTAGGTTGTTTAATTTATTGGCATATAACTGCTGATAATAATTTCTTGTGATTGTTTCTATTTCCTTGGTGTTAATAATTATCTCTCCCTTTTTTATTTCTCCCATAAATTTATGAATTTGGGTCGTCTCTATTTTCTTTTTGGTTAGTTAGGCCAGTGGTTCATTGAGTGGTTAGTTCCTTCAAGAACCAGCTTCTAGTTTTGTTGATGTGTTCTACTGTATCTCTGGTTTCTAACTCATCGATCTCTGCTTTAATCCTAATTATTTCCCTTCTTTGTGTGAGGTTGGCTTAATTTCTTGTTGATTTTCTCGTTTTTAAGGTGTAAAGAGAGTTGATGTATTCAGTACTTTTCTTTTTTTTTTTAATTGAGGGTTGGATGGCTACGTATTTCCCCCTTATACTGCCTTTGCTATATTCTATAGGTTTTGGACGCATGTGTCTTCATTCTCATTGGTTTCCATTAATTGCTTAAATTCTTCTTTGATTTCCTAGTTGGCCCAAACATTCTTCAGCAGGATGGTCTTTAGCTCCACGTGTTTGAATTCCTTCCAAACTTTTTCTTGTGGTTGAGTTCCAGTTTCAAAACATTGCGGTCTGAGAATATGCAGGCAATAATCTCAATCTTTTGGTATCAGTGGAAACTTGATTTGTGACCCAGTATGTGGTCTATTCTGGAGAAAGCTCCATATGTGCTAGAGAAGAATGAGTATTCTATTGTTTTAGGGTGGAGTGTTCTGTATATATCTATGAGGTCCCTCTGGTCTAGTGTGTCATTCAAAGCTCTTGTTTCTGTGTTGATTTTCTGCTTAGATGATGAAGGCATGTTAAGATCCCCTACAATTAATTTATTCATATCAATATGACTCTTTATTTTGATTAAGAGCTGGCTTATGTAGCTGCTTGCTCACATATTGGAGGCATAAACATTTACAATTGTTAGATCTTCTTGGTGGATAGACCCTCTCAGAATGATGTAGTGTCCTTCTGTATCTCTGACTACAGTTTTTAGCTTAAAATCTAATATATCTGATATGAGGATTACTACGCCAGCTTTCTTTTGAGGCCCATTGGCATGAAAGATGGTTCTCCATCCTTTCATTTTCAGTCTGAATGTATCTTTGGGTTCAAAATGCATCTCTTGTAGATAGCATATGGATAGGTCCTGTCATTTTTCCAGTCTGCAACCCTGTCCCATTTTACTGGAGTAGTTAGGCTGTTCATGTTGAGAGTCATTATTGAAAGATACATATTTATTGTCATCGTGTTGCCTATGAAGTCCTTGTTTCTATAGATTGTCTCTGTAAATTTCTGTTCTATGTCACTCTGGGGTTCTTTTTTCTATTATAGAACCCCTCTTAGTATTTCTTGTAGTGCTGGCTTGGTAGTCACATTAATCTTTTAAACCTTGTCAGTCTTGGAAGCTCTTTATCTCTCCATCCATTTTGAATGTCATCCTTGCTGTATGAAGCATTTTTTGCTTCATGTTCTTCTCATTTAGTGCCCTGAATATGTTTTGCCAGCCCTTTCTGGCTTGCCAGGTTTCTGTGGACAGATCTGATGTTGTTTTGATGGTCGTTCCTCTGTACATAAGGAATCTCTTCCCCTTACCTGCCCTTAAGACATCTCTGAATTTACAACTCATGAATTTCACAATCACATGCCTGGATGTCTTACCTCGTCGATCTTGGGGGGGGGGGGTCCTCTCTGCCTCTAGGATGTGAATACTTGTTCCATTCCCCAGATTAGGGAAATCCTCATCTAGGATTTGTTCAACTATAATTTCTAGTCCTCTCTCTCTCTCCATTCCCTTAGGGACCCCAATAATTCTGACATTGGAATATTTCATTGCATCATTGATTTCCCTAATTCTGTTTTCATATCTTCTAAGATGTTTGTTCCAGGCCTCCTCCTGATCCTTCTTTTCTATCAATTTGTCTTCTAGGTCACTAATTCAATCTTCTGCATCATTTACCTGAGGTGTTAGAGTATTTAGATTAGATTGGATCTCGATGATAGCAATTTTAACTCGTTCTAGGTCAGCTCTCATTTCCACCATTAGAGATTCTATGTTGTCACTAATGGTCTTCAACAACCTAGCCATTGCCTGGGTAATTGTTACCCTGAATTCTATTTCCAACATATTTTTTATGTCCACATCCAAAAGTTCTATGGTAGAGGTCACAGTCCCTGAATTTTTCCTCTGTTTGGTGTTCCTCCTCCTAATCATTTTGGTGAGAGGTGACTGAGGAGATGTGTAGCTGAAAATATCAGCCACAATCCAGGCAAGGTGCACCCTGGAAAGTTTCAGAGCAATTGAAAGTCACCACCAAAAGGAATGAAAAAAGAGGGGAAAAAAAGAGAAAAAGAAAAAGAAAAAGACCCAGCCAAAGTGAGCCCTAAAATTAAGGCTTATAAAGTACAGAAATGAAAACAAAGAAAAAGACTGACAAAGGGAAAAGAAAAAAAAAGAAAAGAAGAAAAACCCAGTCAAAATGAACCCTAAGAATACTATTTATAAAACGCAAAAACAAAAACAAACACACAGAAACACTGACAAAAGAATAAGACAGGAAGATGGTTATAAACCCTCGATGTGGGCAAGGAAGGTTATTTCAGTTGTTCCTGGGTGTATCTTGTTATCTTTGTTAAAGGACTCAACTTTCCAGCGACACAGGGAAATTAAAACTGGTATATATAGATGGATAGATGCATATAGATAGATAGATAGATAGATAGATAGATATGTGGTATTGAATAGGGGGAAAGGACTACCTTGAAGCTTATATCTATCTATATTTGTATCTATATCTATATCTAGATATATCTATATTTATATCTATATCTATAAAAGAAAAAGAAACAAAGGTATATGTATGAAAAAAGTTCAAGTTAAAAAGTTATTGTGGGATATGCTCTATTAAACATATGGTTAAATTGGTAAATAGGTAAAAAAAATAAAGAACAAGAATCATTACAATGAATTTTAAAGAAAAGAAAAAAAGAAAAAGAATAGAGAAAAGTTCTATCTACAAAACAAACAGGTTTTCAGGCAATATCAGGAGCTTAATATATTTTTTCCCCTCATGTTGGATTTTATAGTTTTATGGGGACTCTGTGGTTGTTGTTCTCTTGTTCTCTTGGTTTGTCTTCTACAGGAGGAGCCTGCTGTACTGTTTTTCAGTCAGACTTGCTTGTACAGAGTCACTCTGCCTCCTATCAAGGGGCTAAGTTCCATGGAAACCAGTTTTTCAGCCTTTTTTCCTCTGGGGGCTTTTGTTCTTTGGTAGGTTTTTGTGCCTTCTCAGAGGGTCAGAGCAAAGTAAACTGTCTGCACCCAGCCCTCCACCCAGAGAGAAGCTTTAGTCTGCTCCCCTCTGAATGGTCCAGAACACACAGACTCTCCCTCTGTAAACTCCACTGAACACCGCAACTTTGCACAGGTGGTGCACACCCCCCAGCCATCCTTTCAGTGGTTGCTGGAGGCCCCCGCTTATGTCCGCACCCCTGTGACACTAAAACCATGAGAGATGCTGGCCCAGGCACACAATCCTGGTGGCTGCTGCCCTTGGGACCACCAACTGGAGCCCACTCCAGGCTCTCAGGCATGGAGGCTGGTGGTGCAGGTGGCAGAAGGGAGCAGACAAAAGGACCATGGGATGCAGCCCTTGCAGGGCTCTATCAGGCATGGGCGGGTGCCAGGTGCGACTGCCCTGGGACCATGTGCTCAGGTCCACGCCTGCATCTGCATGAGTCCACGAATTCCCCCCTTAAGTCCCTTTGTTCTTTTTCAGTGCTGTTAACCAGTCTCCAAGCTAATGCTGGTCCCCAAGCACAGGGCACTTTTGTGTCAGGGCAATACTTTCCAATGGGTCGCTTCTGGTGGCTCCCTCTCTCTTCTGTTTATCCTCCCATATCAGTCCAAGCACTCCCTCTCCTCTGTACCTCTCCACTGAAGATCCTCTGCCTCTGTAGATATCCAGAAGTGTATAATCTTACATCCCAGGCTGATTTCATGGGTGTTCAAAGTGCTATGGTGGATATTTAGCTCAGTTCACTTAAAATAGGGTCCCCTACTCCTCCACCACCTTTCTGCTCCCTTTCATAAAAATTTTTATCTGTTTGCATTTTATTTGGTTGTTTCTCATTTGACACTTTCTCTCACCAGAGGTCTAACGTTCATGCAGTCAAGTAAGTGCCTTCTCTTCTCAGTGTGACAGAGTAGCACTCTAGGCAGGGTCCCTGTTGAGGATTGAAAGGCCAGGATTTTGCATTTATGTTGCCAAGTTGCCACCATGGTGAGTTACTTTTTCCCTCTGGCCCTCAAGTTCTCAACTAAGATTGATTAGCTCAGCATTTCCCAACTAGGTTTAAAAGAACAGAATTAGAATTATAGCAAATGTATTTGGGAGGCATTCTAGGTTACATCGTTCCCTTATTATTCTTTTATGGCTATTTAATATGGTACTAGTATTCACAACTTTTTATTTTTTTTAAAAACATATTACATATTATTTGTTTCAGGGATATGGGTCTGTGAATCATCAGTCTTACACATTTCAGAGCACTCGCCATAGCACTTACCCTCCAATGTCCATCACCCAGTCATCCCATCTTTCCCTCTCCCTTTCCCTCCAGAAATCCTCAGTTGGTTTACCGAGATTAAGATTCTCTTATGGTTTGTCTCCCTCCCTGATCCCATGTTGTTTCATTTTTCCCTCCCTTCCCCCACAACCAAACGCCCTGACTCTCAAATTCCTCATATCAGTGGGATCATATGAAAATTTTCTTCCTCTAATTGACTTATTTTGCTGAGCATAATACCCTCTAGTTCCATCCATGTCATTGCAAATGGCAAGATTTCAAATTTCTGATTGCCACATAGTATTCCATTGCATATGTATACCATATCTTCTTTATCCATTCATCTGTTGATGAACATCTAGGTTCTTTCCATGGTTCGGCTATTGTGGACTTTGCTGCTATGAACATTGGAGTTGCCCCTTCATATCATTACATTTTTATCTTTAAGGTAAATATCCGGTAGTGCAATTGCTGGTCATAGGGTACCTCTATTTTCCACTTTTTGAGGAACCTCCATACTGTTTTCCAAAGTGGCTAAACCAGCTTGAATTCCCACCAAGAGTGTAGGAAGGTTCTTACCTGTCCTACCTGTCCTAACCTGTCATTTAATGAGGGTTAATTTTAGCCATTTTGACTGGTGTAAGGTGGCATCTCACTGTGTTTTCTCCTGATGCCAAATGATGTTGAGCACTTTTTCATGTCTGTTGACCATCTGGATGGCTTCTTGCAGAGATGTCTGTTCATGTCTTCTGTCCATTTCTCAAATTGGATTCTTTGTTCTTTGGGTATTGAGTTTGATAAGTTCTTTATACAGTTTGGATACTAGCCCTTTATCTGATATGTCATTTTCAAATACCTTCTCCCATTCTGTCAGTTGTCTTTTGGTTTTGTTGACTGTTTCCTTTGCTGTGCAAAAGCTTTTGATCTTGACTAAGTCCCAATAGTTCATTTTTGCCCTCGCTTCCCTTGCCTTTGGCTATGTTTCTAGGAAGAAGTTGCTGTGGCTGAGGGTGAAGATGTTGCTGCCTGTGTTCTGGTCAAGAATTTTGATGGATTCCTGTCTCCCATTGAGGTCTTTCATCCATTTTGAGCCTATTTTTGTGTGTGGTATAAGGAAGTGGTCCAGGTTTGTTCTTCTGCCTTTTATTTTATTTTGGTTTTTGATGTCTAATTGTTGAGGCTAGAATTTCTAGTACTATGTTGAATAGCTGTGGTGATAGTCAACATCCCTACCATGTTCCTGACCTTAGGGGAAAAGCTCTGTTTTTCTCCATTCAGAATGATTTTTATAGATGGTTCTTAAGATATTGAGGTATGTTCCCTCCACCCCTACTCTGCGGACAGTTTTAATCAAGAAACGATGCTGTACTTCATGAAATACTTTTTTGGCATCTATTAAGATGATTCTATGGGGTTTTTTTCTTTCTTTTATTGATGTGATGTATCACATTGATTGATTTGTCAATGTTATGCCACCCTTCCAGCCTAGGAGTAAATCCCACCTGGTCGCCATGATCTTCTTAAATGTGCTGTTGGATCCTACTGGCTATTATCTTGAATTTTGGCATCCATATTCATCAGGAATATTGGTCTGTAATTCTCCTTTATTTTTTTTTAAGATTTTATTTATTTATTTGTCAGAGAGAGTGAGCGCAGGCAGACAGAGTGGCAGGCAGAGGCAGCGGGAGAAGCAGGCTCCCCACTGAGCAAGGAGCCCGATGCAGGACTGGATCCCAGTACCTTGGGATCACAACCCAAGCGGAAGGCAGTCGCTCAACCAACTGAGCCACCCAGGCGTCCCTGTAATCCTCCTTTTTGATGGAGTCTTTGTCTGGTTTGGGGATCAAGGTAATACTGGCTTCATAAAATGTGTTTGGAACTTTCCCTTCCATTTCTATTTTTTGGAATAGCTTCAGAAGAATAGTTACTAATTCTTCCTTGAATGTTTGGTAAAATTCCCCTGGGAAGTCTGCCCTGAGCTCTTGTTCGTTTGGAGATTTTTTTATTACTGCTTCGATACCCTCACTGGTTATGGGTCTGCTCATGTTTTCTATTTCATCCTGGTTCAGTTTTGGCAGCTATATTTCTCTAGGAATGCATAGATTTCTTCCAGATTGTCTAATTTGTTGACTATAGTTGCTTGTAATATGTTTTTAGAATTGTTTGTATTTCTCCGGTATTGGTTGTGATCTCTCCACTTTCACTCATGATCTTTTTATTTGGGTCCTTTCTCTTTCCTTTTTGATAAATCTGGCCAGGGATTTATCAATCTGATTATTTCTTTCAAAGAACCAGCTCCTACTTTCATTGTTCTGTTCTACTAATCTTTGGTGTTTTATTTCACTTATTTCTGTTCTAATCTTTATTGATTTTCTTCTACCGCTTGGCTTAGATTTTATTTATTATTCTTTCTCCAGCTCCTTTAGGTGTAAAGTTAGATTTGTATGTAAGACCTTTCTTGTTTCTTGAGAAAGGCTTGTTTTGGTATATACTTCCATCTTAGGACAACCTTCACTGCATCCCAAAGATTTGGTTCATGCCTACATTTTCATTTGTTCCTATGAATTTTTAATTCTTTAATTTCCTAGTTGACCCATTTATTCTTTAGCCTCCATGTATTTCAGTTTTTCTAAATTTCCTCTTATAATTAAGTTTAAATTATGTTATGAAAATATTCAGGCAATGGCCAACCTTTTGGTACCATCTAAGTGCTGATTTGTGACCCAGCATGTGATCTATTCTGGAGATCATTCCATGTATACTTGAAAAGAATGTATTTTGTTGCTTTAGGATAATGCTCTAAATATATTTGTGAAGTCCATCTGGTCCAATGTATCATTCAAAGCCCTTTTTCCTTGATGTTCTGCTTAAATAATCTGTCTATTGTTGTGAGTGGTGTGTGCAAGTCTCCCACTATTCCTATATTATTGTCAACATTCTTCTTTAATTCTGTTATTAATTGGTTTTTATAAATGACTGCTCCCATGTTAGGGGGTATAAACATTTACAATTGTTAGCTCTTCTTTTTGAATAGACCTTTAATTATAATACAGTGTCCTTGCTCCTCTTTTATTACAGTTTTACACTTAAAATATAATTTGTCTGATGAAAGGATTGCTACTGTAGCTTTCTTTTGATGTCCATTAACATGACAAATGGGTCTCCAGCCCCTCATTTTGAAGATGAAGGTGTCTTTGGATCTAAAATTAGTCTCTTGCAGGCAGTATATTGATGGGATTTGCTATTTTATCCAGTCTGGTACCCTGTGTCTTTTGATTGGGGAATTTAGCTCATTTACATTCAGAACAACTATTGAAAGATGAATTTAATGCCACTGTATTACCTAGAAATTCCCTGTTTTTGTAGATTGTTTCTGTTCCTTTCTGGTCTCTGCTACCTTTGCATCCTCTTTTTGCATAAAGGATCCCCTTTAATATTACTTGTAGGGCTGGTTTGGTGATCGCTATTTTTTTTTTTTAAGTTTGTGCTTGTCCTGAAAGCTTTTATCTCTCCTTCTATTTTGGCTGACATTCTTGCTAGATAAAGTATTCTTGACTGCATATTCTTCTCAGTTAGTACCCTGAATATATCACACCGATCTTTTCTGGACTGCCAAGACTCTGTGGCTAGGTTTGCTGCCAGTCTGATGTTTCTACCCTTGTAAGCTATAGACCTCCTGTTTCAAGATGCTTTCAGGATTTTCTCTTTGTCTCTGAAATTCACAAGTTTCCCTATTATATATCAAGGGGTTCACCTATTTTTATTGGTTTTGAAAAGGATTTTCTGTGCCTCATGGTCTTGAATGCCTGTTTCTTTCTCCAGATTATGGAAGTTCTCCACTATAATTTGCTCCAGTATACCTTCTTCCCCCACCTTCCTCTTCTTCTGGGATCCCAATTATTCTAATATTTTTTCACTTTATGTTATCACTTATCTTCCAAATTTTCCCCTTGTATCCAGTGTTGTTTAGTTCTCTTTTTCTCATCTCTCTTATTTTCCATCATTTTGTCTTCCACATCACTTATTCTCCCTACTGCCACATTTATCCTAGCTGTCAGAGCCTCCACCTTTTACTGCATTTCATTAGTAGTCTTTTTTATTTTGACTTAACTAGATTTTAGCCTTTTATTTCTCCAGAAAGAGATGCTCTACTGTCTTTTATGCTCTTGCCAAGCCCTCTAGTATCTTTGTAATCATTATTCTGAACTCTAGTTCCAACATCTTATGAATATCCATACTGATTATGTCCCCAGCAATCAGTACTGTCTCTTGTTCTCTTTTTTGAGGTGAGTTTTTCTATCTCGTTATTCTGTTCAGAGAGTATATGAGTGAGAGAACAAAATACTAAAATGGCAATAATGACCCCAGAGAAACACACAATAAACAACTCAGAAGAGAACTGAAACAATAAATAAATAATTAAAAGAGAGAGAGATTATAATCTTATAGGTGAACAGGATCCTGTGTGTATTTTGGCCTGTCTGTTAGAAAACTAGATCCCAAAATTGTAAAGAAAATAAAAAGTTATATATGTACAAAAATAAAATTAAATATATTGAGAGGATAGAATGTACCCATAAAATTAAACACTAAAAGACAAAATAAGAAAGAGAGAGGAGTTTGAACAGAAGGAGTAAAAAAAAGCAATACACTACATCCCAGGCATATTTGGTGTTAGAAGAAACTATATCCCAAAATTGTAAAGAAAGAAAAGAAAAAAAGAAATTGTAAATTTGTGGATTTGTAAAATTGTAAATTTACAAAATTGTAAAAAAAGGATACACACACACACACACATACATATACACACACATATGTATATATGTGTATATACACACACATATATGTATATATACATATACATATATATACATGTACATGTACATGTATATACTATACATGTATACACATGTATACATATACATGTACATGTATATGTATACATGTGTATACATGTATACATATATACACATATACATGTATGTACTATATATACATATCTTCTTCATATATATATATATATATATATATATATATATATAGTGTGTGTGTATATATACACACACAAAATAAAATACACACAAAAAAATAAAAGGAACTACATTGAAAGGTTAGAAGGTAACTGTAAAGATGGAAATTTTTTTTAAAGATGGAAATTTTTAAAAAAAACTTTAATAATAAAAAATAAATTCAAAGAGATACACACTGAAATTCATTATATTCTACCAGAAGATCAGAGGTTTTTTGCAGGAATAGATAAATTCTTCCTAAAATCCAAAAGGAACCTCAAGAGACCCCAAATAACTGAAACTATCTTGCAAAGGAAGAGCAGAGTTGGAGATAATTCACTTTGTGAATCAAATATTTCTATGAAACTACAATAATCAAAATAGTGTGGCACTGGCATTAACATGGATACAAGCCAATTTAGTAGACTGCAGAGACAAGATATGAATTTCACATATGTGGTCAAGTAAGTTTTGACATAGTGTTCCTATTACTCAGTGTGTAAACAAGAGTTTTATAAAAAAAATTGTTGGAAAACTGCAACACATACAAACGAATAAAGTATACAAAAATCAACTTTAAAAATTGGTGGCTCAGTTGATGGCATCTAACTCTTGAATTTCTGCTTGCATTATAAAACTATTACATGATAATATAGGTCAAATGCTTCCCAACATTGGTATTGTCAATGTGCCGTCTTAGTTCCCACAGCAGTGGCATCAGTCTCCCACCTATAGAAGACTTTGTTAAAACTGTGTGTCACACCCCTGCTGGCCCAATCCCACAACAGAACCTTCCCTCTCCCTTTGCACAAAACTTGCAGGCACAGTATGCTGTAATCCCTCCAATATTTTTGTGCCTGGAATCCTTTCAAAGTGGGGCCACAAAACTGGCAGTGAATAAGCAGTCCAAAAAGGGTCAGTGCCACTCTAAAGTGACTCCTGTGCTGCAGTGGGTAAAAGACTACCACACACACCAGTCAGACACCGGCCCCAAGAGAGGACTGGTGGCAGACAGTGTAATTGATTGCAGCCCCTCCAATTAATGAAAACTTCTGCGGGGGCAGGGGAGACTGGAAAGTACCCCGTAGTTCAGTGCTATTTTATCTCAGCAAATGTCTGGAGTGGATGATTGTGTTTCCATTTTCACTTGTCTCAGTGTAGTTCATCCTAAAACAGCCCCAGACTTGTCTACTAATATCAGGGGGACCAAACCCTGCTCACAACAGGCAGACACAGCCATTGCAGATGATTGGACTTATGGGAAAATCAACCCAACAGAACAGCAAGATGTAAGCAACACATATAGAAGACTTCCATGAAGTCTCAGATTCTAATAAACAGAAGACACTATACTGCAGGACACTACAAAACCTCTTCTTCATAAAGCCACTTCTTTCAAAAGTAGCAGATGTACACACTTCCCACCCCCAGAAGTAGACATAGAGAGTTAGATAAAATGAGGAGACAGAAGAAATTTTCCAAAGGAAAGAAAGAGGCCTAAACAAACAAATATAAGTAGTATGCCTGATAGAGAATTTAAAGAAATGATCGTAAGGATATTCAATGGACTTGAGAAAAGAGTGGAGGCCATCAATGAAACTTTTAACAAAGAGATTTAAAAAAAGAACCAGAGATAAAGAAATCAATAATTGAAACAAAAAACACATGTGCTGGAATAAACGGAAGGCTAGAGGAAACAGAGGAATGAACTGGTAACATGAGGAAGAATTTGGAATATAATCAAGCTGAGATGAGAGAGAAAAAATAGTCAGATGAGAACACACGGGTAACTCAGCGGCTCCCTTAGGATAACATTTGTATTATAAAAAGGCTAGAAGAAAAAAGAGAGAAGGGGAAGAGCAGGAAAAATCTATGAAGATAACTACAAGTAATAATAACTGAAAATCTCCCTAAAATGGGAAGGAATGAAACAGTCATTCAGATCCAGAAGGCAAAGAAACCACCAACACAATCAACCCAAGAAGGTCCGCACAGAGACACATAGTAATTAAAATGGCAAAAAGTTGTGATAAAGACAGAATTTTGAAAGAAGCAAGGAAAAGAAGACAATTACATACAAGGAGAACACCATAAAACTATATGCTGGTTTTTCAGCAGAAACATTGATATCAAAAGGGCCAAGAACACTTTAACCAGGAGGACTGACATTCAAAATGGATGGAGAGATAAAGAGATTCCAAGACCAGCAAGTTTTAAATAAGTATGCAACCACCAAGCCAACGCTGCAGGAAATATTAAGGGAGTTCTATAAAAGAGGAAAAATCCTAGGATTATCATTGAACAGAAATATATGGAGACAACCCATAGAAACAAAGACATTACAGGTAACAAGACGTCAATAAAAACATATCTCTCAATAGTCACTCTCAATGTGAATGGCCTAAATGCACCCATAAAATGAGGCAGGGCTGCAGATCGGATAAAACGACAGGACCCATCCATATGTTGTCTACAAGAGACCCATTTTGAACCTAAGGATACATCCAGACTGAAAGTGAAGGGATGGAGAAGCACCTTTCATGCCAATGGGCCTCAAAAGAAGGATGGGGTAGCGATTCTCATATCAGATAAATTAGATTTTAAACTAAACACTGTAGTTAGAGATACAGAAGGACACTACATCATTCTTAAAGGGACTATCTACCA
>JAHRIG010009241.1:750579-777084 GCA_020311275.1 Eira barbara | reverse complement strand
TGGACAGCTATATGTAGAAGAATGAAACTCGACCATTCTCTTACACCATACACAATGATAAACTCGAAATGGATAAAAGACCTCAACATGAGACAGGAATCCATCAGAATCCTAGAGGAGAACATAGGCAGTAACCTCTTTGATATCAGCCACAGCAACTTCTTTCAAGATATGTCTCCAAAGGCAATGGAAACAAAAGCAAAAATGAACTTTTCAGACTTCATCAAGATCAAAAGCTTCTGCATAGTAAAGGAAACAGTCAACAAAACAAAGATGCAACCCATGGAATGGGAGAAGATATTTGCAAATGACAGTATAGACAAAAGGTTGATATCCAGGATCTATAAAGAACTTCTCAAACTCAACACACACAAAACAGACAATCATGTTAAAAAATGGGCAGAAGATATGAACAGACACTTCTCCTGTGAAGACATACAAATGGCTATCAGACACATGAAAAATGTTCATCATCGCTAGCCATCAGGAGATTCAAATCAAAACCACATTGAGATACCACCTTATACCAGTTAGAATGGCCAATATTAACAAGACAGGAAAGAACGTGTGTTGGAGAGGATATGGAGAAAGGGGAACCCTCTTACACTGTTGGTGGGAATGCAAGTTGGTGCAGCCCCTTTGGAGAACAGTGTGGAGATTCCTCAAGAAATTAAAACTAGAGCTTCCCTATGACCCTGCAATTGTACAACTGGGTATTTACCCCAAAGATACAGATGTAGTGAAAAGAAGGGCCATCTGTACCCCAATGTTTATAGCAGCAATGGCCACGGTCGCCAAACTGTGGAAAGAACCAAGATGCCCTTCAAAGGATGAATGGATAAGGAAGATGTGGTCCATATACACTATGGGGTATTATGCCTCCATCAGAAAGGACGAACACCCAACTCTTGTAGCAACATGGACGGGACTGAAAGAGATTATGCTGAGTGAAATAAGTCAGGCAGAGAGAGTCAATTATCCTATGGTTTCACTTATTTGTGGAGCATAACAAATAATATGGAGGACAAGGGTAGATGGAGAGGAGAAGGGAGTTGAGGGAAATTGGAAGGGGAGGTGAACCATGAGAGACTATGGACTCTGAAAAACAACCTGAGGGTTTTGAAGGGGTGGGGGTGGGAGGTTGGGGGAACCAGGTGGTGGGCATTAGGAAGGGCACGGATTGCATGGAGCACTGGGTGTGGTGAAAAAAACAATGAATAC
Organism: Eira barbara; assembly: GCA_020311275.1. NCBI lineage: Eukaryota > Metazoa > Chordata > Mammalia > Carnivora > Mustelidae > Eira > Eira barbara. The sequence goes on along the minus strand of JAHRIG010009241.1, from coordinate 775,863 downwards.
TGTCACACTGAAAAGAAATTTTTTAAAAATCTTATGAACTATTTTCATTTGGGGGTAGAATAATTATTTTTGAGATCTTTTTCCACTCTTGAACTGTAGAAGAAATCAAATGTGCCAGTTTCTTATATTGTGATATTCCTTGCCTCCAAAAAGTGAGACAAGTTGGAAATATCTGCAGTCCTGGGAGGATCCCAGGAGTTCTCATTTTGTTTGATAATATTTACTCTGTCTTTTCCTGACTTCAGAATCTTGCTTTTAAATTTTATTGAGTTTAATATCTTTCTTTACTACACTTTTTAGTGTGCCCTGATGAAAAACAATTCTTTCTTCTTTTTTTAATATAATATAACTAATATGCAATGTTATATCAGTTTCAATAATTCTATATACTAGCAATGTTCATAATAATAGGTGAACTTGCCATCTGTCACCATACAATGTTATTACAATATCATTGTCTATATCCCCTATACCATACTTTTAAGCCACATGACTTAATTATTATTATTATTATTATTATTATTATTATTATTCCCCTTCACCTATCTTCACCACCCCCCAGCACCCCACTCTCCCACCCAAAGAATAATGCTGGAGGTGTCATAATACAAGTTTTCAAGATATACTACAAAGCTACAGCAATCAAAACAGCATATTACTGGGACAAAAACAGACTCATAGGTCAATGGAACTGGTTAGACAAACCCAGAAAACCCCACACCTATCTGGTCAATTCATCTACAAAAAAGGAGACAAAATATACATTGGCAAAAAGACAGTCTGTTTGACAAATGGTGCTGGGAAAACTTGACAGCCTCATGGGAAAGAATGAAACAGGACAACTTTCTTACACCACACACAGCAATGAATACAAGTTGGATGAAAGACTTATATGTGACACCTGAGACTACAAAACCCCTAAAAGGAAACACAGGTAGTAGTTTCTTGGACACTCCCCTTAGCAACACGTTTAAGATAAACAATTTTTAATCTCCCTTTTAAACATAAAATGGACTGCATTTCCCCAATTTGATCACAGTTAAGATTTTAATTTGCACCCCCCAAATGTTAAATTGACAACTGAGTAATCATGAAATGCATTCCATCAGCGCTAAATGACAGTATCTCATGATGTCATGGCATTCCAGGAGTTTTGTAGTTGTCAACTGACATGAGTAGTGTCTTTATTATTTAATAAGTTAATCAGATATATAAGTACATCTGCTACGAGTATCAGATGCTAAGAGGTTAAATGCCTTACTTATTATAGTAAATATTGGAAAAACAATCCAAATGACTATCAATACAGGTCTTTTGACTAAATTGTGGTGCAGGCAGACCATGAAACACTGCAAAACACCTTTCCCTTCAAAACACCCCCACCAAGAAATAGATCTAAACTTTTGGTCATGTGTCCTATTCTCCATTTAGCACTTCTTATATATATGATCTCATTTCATTTTCACAATTCCATGATATACCTATTTTACATGTGAGAACACTGACATTTATTCAAAATCATAGTTACCATAAATAGACCTAAGTTTTGTGAACCTCAAAATCCATTCCTTTTCCAGTTACACTTTACTGGTTCATGAATGTCAAAGACATATGTATTGTTGATTTTCCTGTCATGAAGACATGATTCTATAAAGTACTGATTTGTGTAGACACAGAGAAAAAGAATAGATTCATGTAACAGTAAAAACAATCTTGCCTAACTGTCAAAATTCAAGTACATCCAAAATTTATTTTTTAAAAAGTAAATCTCCTGTATTCTCAATGAGTGAAACACAATTTAAGAAAGTGACCCAAGATGAACCATGAGAGACTATGGACTCTAAAAAAAAAAAACTGGGGGTTTTAGATTGGAGGGGAAGATAGGAGGATGGGTGGGACTGGTGGTGAGTATTAAGGACAGCACATATTGCATGGAGCACTAGGTGTGATACATAAACAATGAATCTTGGAACACTCAAAAAAATAAAATAAAACTTAAAACAAAAGAAAATACTCCAAGACTCTGGTTTCATGTATTATTCAAGTCAGAGATTTTTAGTATTCTTTTAGCCACTACTCTGTTCAAAATGTAAAATTATGAATGAAGTAAGTGGGAAGTTATACTTTTGCCCAAATGCAGTGATTGCAAATAATGTAAAATATCCTTTTGTAAACTTGTTTTTACCACTTGTCATTCTTTGAATATTTACAGATGATCAAAAAGGAAAAAAATATTTGAGAAAAAAATTGGATTCACTAGGAAAGGAGAAAAACCAATGTAAGAATGAACTAAAGCAAATGCATCTTCCATGGAGCATGGGGTTGAATTTGGTGGGGGTTTTGAATCGCATTAATTTGTGTGGTTCAACTTTATTAAGTAAACCGGATTTCTAGGATGAAATGTCATTAAGGGCTGTTTTGGACTGCTCTTGTGTATTTAAGTCATGATGTATTGAATTGATGAGTTCAAGTGGGGTAAGCCAAGTGTGGCTTCAGCCAAGTTTATAATTCCAGTTATGAGGCCAACCATGAGGAATGCATAAGAATAACCAGGGTTGAGTAGCCAGAGACAGACAGCATCTCTAAGGCTAGCCCACTATATGACAAATCCAGATAGTAAGTTAGTGGTAGTTGAATGGGAAAGAATTTGATTTCACTTAACATTACTACTGAAAAGAATAATCTCATCCTTATGGGTTACTGAAGATGGTCCATTCCCAACATTCTTATGGTAGATCACAGCATACATATTTTTTGTAATATGCCTTTTGGGAATTGTTGGCTTTCTCCATACCTCTTCCATTCCATTCTATGTGCATTTATGGAATTGACACTTTAGCCACTCTTTCAACATTTGTGGTCATTTTGAAGTAATATCCATTGACCCTGAATAATGGAAATTTAGGCTCCATTATCACAGTCAGTGTGTGTGTGTGATTTGTTTCTATGGTCCCATATGAAATGAATACTGATTGATGTGCTTATATGAGTAGACTTTTTAAAAAAATTTTTTATTTCTTTTCAGCATAACAGTATTCATTGTTTTTTTCACCACACCCAGTGCTCCATGCAATCCGTGCCCTCCCTAATACCCACCACCTGGTTCCTCCGACCTCCCACCTCCCCTTCAAAACCCTCAGGTTGTTTTTCAGAGTCCATAGTCTCTCAGGGTTCACCTCCCCTTCCAATTTCCCTCAACTCCCTTCTCCTCTGTTACATACTGGGTGTTGAGTAAGGGCAACCCTATGTCTCACCTTTGATTTCTTATAGTGTTATTAATGTATGTAAATGATAGAATAATGTAATTTTATAAAATTATTAATTTTTTGCTTAAAGAGTAATGCAAGGGTGAAGATTCTGGGAAGCTGACAAAGTAGAAAGCTCTAAAATTGTGTTTCTCCACTACACAGTAACATTGGCACAATCTGATGTAACTATTAGGAACTGTCACCCTCTCCTCCTTTCCTGTTTGTGTTTCTTAGAGCAGGAATTTCTATTTTATGCCTATATCACAACTGTATTTTGGAAACAACTTGTCTGGTTTCAAAGGTTTTCTCTGGATAATGTTGCATCAAGTAAATTATAGGACCACCTGTATCTAAATCAGACTTTGGGTTTTAGAACTAATTCTATAATGAATTAAGATTTTTGGAGATGTAGGAATGGAGTGAATGTCTTTTGCATCTAAGAAATATATGAATATTGGGAGTAAAAGATTGAATGCCATGGGCTGAATCTATATGTGCCCCCAAATTCGTATTTTAAAGCACTAACCCACAATATAACAATATTTGGCTTTTACCAGGTTATTAGTTAGATGACCTCAAGAGAAAGGGGACTTCTAAGTGGTATTACTGGCTTTATAAGATGAGGAAGGAAGAGAGATAAATATTAATATTTTTGTAACACATGAGGACACAGAAGTTGGTCATCTGCAAGACAGAAAGCAAGCTTCCACCAGAAATCAAATCAGCCATCAATCTGATCTTGGATTTCCCAGCTTCCAGAAGTGTGAGATATAAATGTTTAAGCCACCCAGTCTATGCTATTTTTTTAACAGTACAATAATATATACATGGGGGATACATAGGAAGTTGCTTCACATACCTAGGGGAAATTGCAGGCTTAGAAATGACCTGAAAGACTTTAAGTTTACAATATGGTCTCTTTCTCAGCACAGAGACAGCCTACAGCAGGAACAAACAAACAAACAAAACAACAAACCATGAGAAGAGGGAGATTTTTATTTCCAGAGTTACTCTCTATCAGATTCAAATCCCCAGTTTTCTACACATGCATGCATGCATACATGCATGCACACACACATACCATCACAAGGAATAAAAGAAAGTGTAGTCCATTAAATAGAACTTTTTAAAAAGGGAGTGCCCAGATGGCTCATTTGGTTAAATGTCTGACTCTTTATTCCAGCTGAGATCATGATCTCAGTGTGATAAGATGGAGCCCTATGTTGGGCTCTATGCTCAGCCAGAAGTCTATTTCTCTCCCTCCCTCTCTCTCTGCCCCTCCCCTGCCCTCTCTCTCTAAAATAAATATTAAAAAATAAGATAAGGGGCACCTGGGTGGCTCAGTTGGTTAAGTGTCTGCATGTGGCTCAGGTCAAGATCCTGGGGTTCTAGGATTGAGCCCCATGTTGGGCTCCCTGCTCAATAGTCTGCTTCTTCCTCTCCCTTGCTGGTTCCCCTGCTTGTGCTTGCTTTTTTCTTCTGTCTGTCAAATAAACAAATAAAATCTTCTTTAAAAATTTAAAAATGAAATGAAATGGAAAAAAATTATCAACAGAAACTATCCCTGAGAAAGAGTTAATATCATATCTACTAACATATCTACTAACATTTAAAACAGTCATGTCATAGATGCTCAAATAAGTAAAGGAAAGTACTTTCCTATACAGGAAAGTAAAGAAAACAATGTGTGAGCAAAATGAATATATCAATATAAAGATACAAAACCTGAAAAGTAACCAAAAAGAATTTCTAGAGTATGAAAGTAAAATAACTACATTCAAAAGGGATTGTTGGATGAATCTAAGTAGGCAGGAGAGTCGGAGACCATGAAAATAGCTCAATTAGAATGGCTAAGTATAAGGGATAAAAAGGAAAAACAAAAACAAAAAACAAATCAGTGAAACACAACCAAGCAGACCAATATGTGGTTTGTGGGAGTGTCAGAAGGAGAAAGAGAAAAGGACAGAGAGATTATTTTCAAATATTGCAGTGGCTGAAGATTGACTGAATTTGTTGAAAAACATGAATATCCAAGAAGCTCAATGAACTCCAATTAAGATAAAATCAAAGAGATTCACACAAGCAGATATAATCAAATTATTGAAATGCAAAAAAAAATTTGAAGTAGATAAGATGTGACTCAGCACACAAAAGAAATCCTCAATACAATTATTAGCATATTTCTCATCAAAACGTTGGAGGTCATGAGTCTGGGTTTATGTTTTCAATGTGGGGTAAAGGAGGAACTCCTGAAAAACAAGAATCCTATATCTGGCAAAAACTGTCCTTCAAAAAAAGGTAAACATTAAGGCAGTCCCAGATAAACCTAATTCAAGGAAGTTTACTACCACTGCCACCAGACTTGCACTGCAAGAAAAGCTAAATAGAGTCCTGCAGATCAAATAAAAAGATACTAGACATTAACTCAAAGCTGAAGGATGAAATAAAGATATCAGCAGAGTCAGATTCTTGAACAATTACAAAGGCTTGCATTATTATAGTCGAGGCATATATTTCTGCTTCCTTTCCTCAACATGTTTTAAGAGACTGAAGTGTTTGTCTAAAAACCAGTACCTTTTAATTTCAATAGGAAGACAGAGGAGTAGGAGAATCCTGAGTTCACTTCATTCCATGGGCACACTGAGACAACAAATACAATTTTGCGACAAACCAATTCTGAAAATGCTCCAGAACTGATCTTTCAAAAATAGTTATAGAGAGAAGCCTGTGTCAAAAAAGAGTAGGAGGGGAGGAGATGAAGCTGGGAACAAAACTCAGTAAAACTAACCACTAGTGGAAGGGACATCACAAGTATAGAGGTGCAGAAGTTTCAGAACTCACAATGGGCAACCTTGGCAGTGGGATTCCCACTGGAAAGATAAGTCCTCATAACATCTGGCTTTGAAAATCAGTAGGTTTTAACTCCTGGGCAAAAATAAGTGGGATTATTTCTAGTAGAACTAGAGGGCATAGGAAACTGAGGCCCATCTTTAAAGGAACCAGAATACTAAACAACTCCACCTGAAACGTAACACAGAAGCAACAGTTTGGAAATTACCTGTGGTTTAAGGCAAGATGATTTAATGTCTAATCTAAGAACATGTGCTGGAGGAGTAGGAATCTGCAGATGATTTCTCCAGTAACAAAAGTGCTGGTAGCCACCATTTCTCTACCTCCTACTAACCTAGATAACTAGTTGCTTGAACAAATGAATTCTAACACTTTCCATTAACCTCACTGGCACTGCATGCCCTGCCACTGCAGACCCATCCCAGCAACACAACCATCTTGACAGGCATCCCTCTGAAGGAGGACCTGCCCCTCCAAACCCAGTGTGGAGATGTGTCCAGGTCCAGCATGACTCCAGATTTACTTCTGCCCTGTGGATGGAAGATAACTAGCATTTCCTGCATATAAGCCACAAGGCTGAATGTGCAAATAGAAATCCTGCCTTTTTGTGTGCCTGCAACTTCAGCACACAGGCGTGTTGCAGATAGCTAGACTGAGCCATCCCTACCCATCAACAAGCCCATTGGCAGCAAGTGGGCCTCTTAATAGCATGGGGGAGCAAACCCTGCCCAGTGTATATACATACAGTAGGCAAAGTGAGTTATTAGGAAGGCCAGTTCCACCCACCAGCATGCCCAAGATGATAGGACTCAGCCACAAGGAGAGGACACACTCAGCCCACACAATGGACACCCCTGTTCCAGTGACCAAGAAGACTGCATTAGAGGGCACGATAGGACCTCTTACACACAAAACCACTATTTTCAATATCAGTACATGTAGCTTACCTACCTAATATCTGGAAACTGAAAGAGACAGAATATGTCCCAAATAAAGGAACAAGACAAAAATCACAAAATAAAATCTAAAAGAAATGGAGATGAGCAATGTGGCTATAAAGAGTTCAAGATAATTGTGGAAATGATACTCACCAGACTGGAGAGAAGAGTGGATGAGCTCAGTGAGAACTTTAATAAAAATATAAAAAAAAAAAAAAACAAAACCAGAGTTGAAGAATGAAGTAATGGAATTGAAAAATGAACTAGAGGAAATCAACAGCAGGTTAGAGGAAGCAGATTAATAGGTCAGGGATCTGGAAGACAGCATAATGGAAAACACCCAACTGAACAGCAAAAAGAAAAAAGGATCATTTGGAATCTGAAGCACCATTACCGAAGCAAGTTTCCTGGAGGTCAGGCCACTGGCTGCCTCCAGCTGTGGAGAATCTCCTGAGGCTGTGGACAAACAGGCCTGTTCACCCCTTGGGGTGGTCCAGGTGTGAATTTGTCCAGCTCAGACACACCACAGATTCTGCTGGTAGATAATGCTCCTCTGAGTTGGGGATATGCCATCTGTGTAGTGGTGGTAGGGAGGCAAAAGGAGAGAGTAGCCTCCAGTAGTCCCTTGGACACCCCTCTCCCCAGCATACACTTGCAGGCACACACACACACATACACACACACACATGTGTGTGTGCACATGCACATGTCCAGTTTAAAAGGATGAAAAGTTAAGGACCAGTGACAACATCAAGGGTGCTAATATTTATATTAAAGATGTCCCAGGGGCCTCTGGGTGGCTCAGTCAGTCAAGCATCTCCCTTCAGCCCAAGTCATGATCCTCAGGGTCCTGGAATTGAATTTTGCACCCATCAGAAACAAGGAGTCTTCTTCTTCTCCTTTTGCCCTCCCCCACCCTGAACTCATGCTTTAATGTACTCTCTCTCTCTCTCTCTCAAATAAATAAATGATTTTTTAAAAATTTAAAAAATAAAGGTGTCCCAGAAGGAGAACAAAGAAACAAAAGGGTAAATAACCTAATTGAAAAATACCAGCTAAAAACTTCCCTAACCTGGGGAAGGAAAGAGACACCCAGGTCCAGGAAGCACAAGAAGCACCGAAAAAGATGAATCCAACAAGATCCACACCAAGACATGTAACTCATGCCAACAAATTGAAGAAATGAGTACAAAGAAAAAATGGCCCCTTTCTAAAACATGCAATCTTCCAAAACTGAGTCAAGAAAGAAATAGAAAATCTGAACAGAGTGATTACTAGCAACAAGATTGAATCAGTAATCAAAAAATTCCTTCTTTTTTCTCTTTGGTAAGTCTGGCTAAGGAGTTATCAATTTTATTAATTTTTTTCACAGAAACAGCTCCTGTTTAATCTGTTCTATTGGCTTTTTTAAGTTTCTATATCATTTATTTCAGTTGTAATCTTTATTATATCCTTTTTCCTGCTGGCTTTAGGCATCATTTATTTATTTATTCTTAAGATTTTATTTATTTATTTGAGGGATAAGGAGAGACAGTGACAGAGATAGCAAGAGAGAGCAAAATAGGGAAGAGAGGAAGAAGGAGACTCCTGAACAGGGACATGGGGCTGGATCCCAGGACCCTGAGATCAGGAGCCAAGCCAGAGGAAGACACTTAATCAATCACCTAACTCGTTTAGCTGTAAAATTAGACTTTTTATTTGAGATTTTTCTTTTTTTCTTAACATAGGTCTGTATTGCTATATGCTTGCCTCTCAGGACCACTTTTATTGCATCCCAAAGGTTTTTTACTGTCGTGTATTTATTTTTATTTTTTCCATGTATTTTTTTTCAATTCCCTCTTTGATTTCCTCATTGTCTCATTCATTGTTTTGTAGGACATTGTTTAGCATCCATGTAGTGTGATCTCACTGTTCTGGTCAGAATGGGTGCATGCATGGTAGGATATCAATCTGTTTATATATGTTGAGGCTTATTTTGTGATCTAATATGTGATTTATTCTGGAAAATGTTCTTGAAAAGAATGTATATTCTGCTGTTTAGAATTGAATGTTTTGAAAATATGTGTTAAGTCCATGTGATCCAGTGTGTCATTGAAAGCCATTGTATCCTTTTTTCTTTTCTTTTTTTTTTTTTTTTTTTTTTTAGATTTTATTTATTTATTTGACAGACAGAGATCACAAGTAGGCAGAGAGGCAGGCAGGGAGAGAGGGGGAAGCAGGCTCCCTGCTGAGCAGAGAGCCTGAGGCAGGGCTCAATCCCAGGACTCTGGGATCATGACCTGAGCAAAAGGCAGAGGCTTTAACCCACTGAGTCACCCAGGCGCCCCTCCTTTTTTATTTTCTGTTTAGATGCTCTGTCCGTTGCTGTAAATTAAGTGTTAAACCTCCCTTACTATTACTGTATTATTATCAATTAGTTCTCTTCTGTTTGTTATTGCTTTATATATTTGAGTTGGGTGCATAAATATTAACAGTCGCTATCTTTTATCATTGGGTGATCTGCTTTATGATCATACAGTGCCATACAATGCCATAATTTCTCACATGTTCCCATTTTTGCTTTAAAGTCTAATCTGTTTCATTGAAGTATTGCTACTCTGGCTTTCTTTTAACATCATTTGTGTGATAAATGTTTATCTGCTCACTTCAATCTGCAGGTGTCTTTAGGTGTAAAATGAGTTTCTTGTAGGCAGTGTATTGATTGGTCTTGGTTTTTCTTAAAGATTTTTATTTATTTATTTGACAGTCAGAGATCAGAAGTAGGCTGAGAGGCAGGCAGGGGGCAGGGGGAAGCAGACCCCCCACTGAGCAGAGAGCCCCTGATGCAGGGCTTGATCCCAGAACCTGGGATCATGACTGAAGCCAAAGGCAGTGGCCTTAACCCACTGAGCCACCCAGGCACCCCTGATTGGTTTGGTTTTGATCCATTCTGACACTATATGTCTTTTGATTAAAGTGCTTAACCAATTTACATGCAAAGTAATTATTGGTAGAAATACATTTGTTGCTATTGTATTACTTATTTGTCATTGTTTCTGGAGATTTTCTCTGATCCTTTCTTGTCTTTGTCACTTTTGTTCTCCCCTTTACAGTCAAAGAGTTCCCTTTTATACTTCTTTCAGGGCTGGGTTAGTGGACATGAACTCCTCTAGTCATTGTCTGGGAAACTCTCTGTCCTCCTATGTCAGGAGTCATAGGAGAATGAACGACAGCCTTGCTTGTTAGAATATTCTTGGCTGCAGATTTTTCCCATTCAGCACCTTGAATATCTCATGCCTCTCTCTTCTAGCCTGACAAGTTTCTGCTAAGAAATCTCCAGCAGCTTGACAGGTCTTCCTGTGTAAGTTAAGGATTTCTTTTGTCTTGCTGCAACTAAGATTTTTTCTTTTCCACTCTATTTTGCAAATTTAATTACAATATTTCTTCGTGTTGGCCTGCTTTTATTGATTTTATGGAAGTTCTCTGTGCCTCCTGAATCTGGATGTCTGATTCCTTCCTCAAATTAGGGACATCTTCAGGTATTATTTCCTCAGATAAATTTTCTACTCTTTTTGTCTCTCTTTTTCTGGGTGTCTTATAATATGAATGTTATTATATTTAGTAGAGCCACTGAGAGTCCATTCTTGTGTGCCATAATTATTCTTTCTCTCTTTTGTTCAACTGTACTGCTTTCCATTACTTTGCTTGTAGATCATTAATTTGTTTTGCTTCTTCCAATCCTCTATTCATTGCATGAAATGTGTTTGTAATCTCATTTTCTGTATGTATGAAATGTATTTGTAATCTAATTTTTTGTATTCTTCAACTTCATTTTATTGATGATTTTTTAAGTCTTTTATCACTATGGTAATGGTTTTCCTGATGTCTTCTATTCTTTCCTCAAGTTAGTAACCTTATGATTGTTGCTTTAAATTCTTCATCAGGCATGTTACTTATATCTGCTTTACTTATGTTGTTCTTTCGTGTGTGACAAATTTCTGCATCTTGACACATTTCTAAGTCTCTTATTTCTTTCCTGTGTTAGAAAAACCAGTTACTTTTCTTCCTCCTCCTGAAAGTAATGGGCTTATGAAGAGCACACAGGCCTTTAAAAATACAGGCTCTAAGCTCCAATGGTTGCATAAACTCATAAAATTCAGCCCCTCTTTTTTTCCAAACCTTGGGGAAAATGTTCTCCTTTTGCATTCCCTTCCATGCTCCTCTCTTCCTTGCCTTTTTCTGTGACCTCTCTCCTCCACAGCACCCATGATCTGCTTTTTCTCTAACCATGTGACCATGGCTGTCTCCCGTCCACAGAACCCATGATCTGTTTCTTTTCTAACTCACACACTTCCTTCTTTCTTCATTGTGATCTCTTCTCTCCCTTCAGTTGTGGATTTTGTTCTGTCAGTGTTTGGTCAATCTGTGATATTTAGGATGATTTGATAGTATCTAGTTGTTTTAATGGGAATAGGTGGGTTAGGCTCCTCCATTGTCATCTTATTCCAGTCTCTCTGACTTCAGTCTTGAGAACTAACTGGTAAATTTCCTCAGGGGCTTTTGAAATTTCCCACTAAAATATTTGGGGATTACTGAGTGTTGGAAATCTCTCTTCTAAGCCCCTTTAAAGCTTTTTTGCTAAGGAAGCCCCTAATTAAGCAAACATTCTCTTGATGAAAAAAGGTAAAATACTATTAAATTCAGCAGATTATTAGTTCTTAAATGTGTATATATAAGTATAAACATAAATATGTCACCCCCCAAAATGGTAACTACCACCATTCTGCTAGCGCATTGTGGGGCAAAGTTTCCCCAAAACTATTTCTGAAGTATGTATGTTTACCTAAGAAAGAAATGTTTTTGGTGTTCATGGGTGATACACAATGGCTTTCCCAAAGATAAAACTCTGAAGGTAATTGCAAAATTAATAGTTTCTCCGGTTTGTCTAGTTAATAGTGGTGAAGTTATCAAAGCTTCAGTAAGAAAATAAAAACATTCTCTCTCTCTCTCCATTTCTTAAAAATGGGGGGGGCACCTGATTGATTGATTCAGTCAGTTAAACACCCAACTCTTAATTTTGAGCTCAGGTTATGATCTCAGAGCTGTACATCAAGCCCTGCATTAGACTCTGCACTGGGCATGGTGCCTGCTTAAGAGTCTCTCCCTCCCTCTTACTCTGCTTCTTCTCCCCTCTCTTTCTCAAAAAATTAATAAATATTGTGGACATGGGGGAGGGTATGTGCTATGGTGAGTGCTGTGAAGTGTGAAAACGTGGCGATTCATAGACCTGTACCCCTGGGACTAATAATACAATACATGTTTCTTAAATTATTTTTAAAAATTGATAATAAATAAATAAATAAATAATAAATTTAGTAGTCTCTCACTGTTACAAAAAGGATAAACTCTTGGAGATCACACTTTCAGCTAAATTAAACAGTAACACTCTCAAATTTTGTGAATAATTTAGTAATTATTAAAAAAAATTTTCTCTATCATCTGAAAGAAGTAGAGAAAGCATTTTCTCACAATCCAAGTGATTTCTATTACAGAAAATCATCAAGATATTTAATTTATTGATTATATCTCCTAGTTCTGTTAAAGCATTTGAGGATAATTTTATAACTTGGATGCCCTGGATTAGAAAACATAACTGTGGTATTTTTTTTCCTTACACAGGTATTCTGTATAATCACTACTTGCTATCATAACTGATTATAGTCAACTTACACCCTAGAAGAGTCTTTTCCTCACTGTCATTTTCCCCCAACCATTAACATGGTATGAGCTGAGAGATAAATGTAAATTGCTCTGCCCCTGTCTTTTCCTAAACTAGTAGCTAGTCTCTCTTCCCCTGGTTCCTAAAATTTCATCTTCAGTGCACAGTTCTTAAATGAGATACAATTTTTTTATAATTACAAAATTACCTTAAATGTTACATTTGCCTTTTTACATACATTCACATTTTCACCTTGGGCCACTTGTTTTCAAAAAGAAAATATTAGGAGGACATGTGTTGTGATGAGCACTGGGTGTTATACACAACTAATGAATCATTGAACACTACATAAAAACTAATGATGTACTTATGTGTTGCCTAACTGAACATAATAAAAAATAAAATAAAATGGTGGGAAAAAAGAAGATTTTTTTTAGGTGGCTGGCAACAAATAGTCTTAGTTGTTTATCCAACCTGTCTTTATTTTGCTTTTATTTTTTCATAAGAAGTATGGTGGGTACAGGATTCTGGTTCAAATTTTCTTGGAGTGCCATACAAAAATAGTTTTTTATTTTATATATTTATATTTAAATTCAATTAGCCAATATATACTACACCATTAGTCTCAGAAGTAGTGTGAAAGAATTTTTCAGTTATATAAAACACCCAGTGGTCATCACATCATTTGCTCTCCTTAATGCCCATTACCCAGTTTCCCCATCTTCCCACCCACCACCCCTCCAGGAGACCTCAGTTTCTTTCCTAGAGTTAAGAGCCTCTTATGGTTTGTCTCCCCCTCTTCCCATTCAATTTTTCCTCCTTTACCCTATAATCCTCTGTGCTGCTCATATTCGACATATGTGTGAAATCTTATAATTGTCGTTTTCTGACTGACTTATTTCACTCAGCATAAAACTCTCCAGTTCCATCCACATTTATGTAAGTGGTAAGTATTCATCCTTTCTGATGGCTTTGTGTCGGCGGGCACCTTTGCTCTTCCTACAGTTTGGCTATTGTGGACTTTGTTGTTATGAACACTGGATTGCAGGTGCCCCTTCAGATCACTACATTTGTATCTTTGGAATAAATCCCTAGTAGTGCAATCACTGGGTGGTATGGTAGCTCTACTTTTAACTTCTTGAGGAATCTCCATACTGTTTTCCAGAGTGGCTGTATCAGCTTGCATTCCTCAAGTGGGATACAATATTTTGAACCTAGTGTAAAAAATGTACTTTCAAAGGCATACATTTCCAAACAATGGGAAAAGCTTTTGGTAAGTTGTACTCTTAAGCTATACATGTATATGTATATGTATATGTATATGTGTATATATATGTATAATGTGTATGTATTTATGTATATATATATATATAGAGAGAGAGCGCCTAAAGAAAACAAAGTAGGAAAAACAAAAAAGAAAATTGTTTATTCAAAATAAATGTTCTGTACAATTGCATCATAAAGAAAAAATACTGAGAAATAAATTTAACCAAGGATGTCTAAGTCCTAAAGGCTATAAACATCAGGGAAAGACACTGAAGATGACAAAACAAATGGAACGATATACCATGCTTCAAGGATTGGAGGAATTACTATTGTTAAAGTGTCCATACTACCCAATGTAATCGATAGATTTAATGCACTCCCTATAGAAATTCCCATGGCAATTTCCACAAAAATAATAGCAATTATAAAATTTATATGGAAGCACAAAAGAGCACAAATAGGCAAAACAATCTTGAGAAAGAGAAACAAAGCCGGAAGACTCATATGCCTTGACTTCGAGGTATATTACAAAGCCAAAGCAATTATAAAACATGATATTGGCATAAAAGGAAAAAAAAAACCAGGACCACTATCTTCAATCATACAAAAAATTAACTGAAAGTGGATTGAAGACTCGAATGTAAGACCTGAAACCGTTAAAACATCTCTAAGCAAACATAGGTAAACCTCACATTGACTTTATGAGTAAACCTCATTTTGACTTTGGTAATAATGTTTAGATCTGACTCCAAAGAAAAGAAGCAAAAGCAAAAATAAACAGTGGAAGTAGATCAAATTAAAAAGTTTCTTCACAGAAAGGAAACCACCAACAAAATAAAAAGTAACCTACTAAGTAGGAGAAAATATTTGTTAGTCATATACCTGATAAGAATATATATTTTTGTACTTAGGGATATATATGAATATATAAATACATACAAATATATATGTATATACCACTTACATACTAAATGATATAAAGGATAAAAAGAACTCATATGACTATATAAAAAATACAAAGAATTCATTCAACTCAATAGTAAAGCATACACACACTCTGATTAAAAACTAGAAGACCTGAATAGACACTTAACGAAAGAAGACACAGACAGATGGCCAACAGACACAAGAAAATATGCTCGACATCACTCATCATTGGGGGAATGCAAATCAAAACTACAATGAGATTACCTCACCTCACATTTGTTAGAATGGCTAAAATAGAGAAAAAAATAACCATTGTGAGGATCTGGGAAAAAATGTACCTTTATACACTATTGATGGCAATGTAAATTGGTATAGTCAGTATGGAAAAGATATGGAGGTTTAAAATTAAAAAATAGAACTACCTATGATACAGTAATTCCACTTCTGGATTTGTGCCTAATGGAAATGAAAACATTAATTAGAAAGAATATATGCATCCCCGCGTTCATTGTAGCATTATTACAATAGCCAAGAATTGGAGAAAATCTAAAATTAATCACTGTATGAGTGAAAGAAGAAAGTGTGGTACATACATATAATGGAATTATCATTCAGCCATAAAAAGAAGGAAATCTTTCCATTTGTGACAAGATAGATGGAGTCTTGGAGCATTAGGCTAGATGAAATAAGTCAGAAAGACAAATATTGTGTGATCTTGTATATGGAATCTAAAAAACAAAACCAAAAAACTCACTCATAGATATAGAGAATAGATTGGTGGTTGCTGGAGGCAGGGATGAGGAGGTAGGCAAAATGGTCCAAGTTAATCAAATGGTATAAACTTTCATTTATAGTTATTAAAATAAATAAGTCATGGGCTGTAAGGCACAATATGTTAACTGTCAATGATACTATATCACATACTTGAAAGCTAATAAGAGCATATATCTTAAAAGTTGTCAGGACAAGAAACTAATTGTAACTATGGTAATGATGGATTTCAATTAAGTTTATTGTGGTGATCATTTTTCAATAAATACAAATATTATCATTGTGTTGTATACCTGAAACTAATATGTTGTATGTTAATTATGCTTAGACAAAAATTTTTTTAAAAAGGAATACTTTGAAATTTTTACTCTGGAAACTAAACTTCAAATCATGGAATTTTCATCCTTATTTCTTTTATGATCAAAGCCTCTGGTACAAGTTGAAAAGATACAGTCAGACAATAGTGTCTACTTTTGGAATAAATTTTGAAACATATAAGGGATAATTCCACCAACTTTATAATGGACATGAAAGAAATTGAATATCCTTAAACATTAGACTTTAACCCTAGGGAACTCAGAAATTCTTCTAGTTTTCCCATGAAGGCTATGGTCAGATTTAGTAACTTTTAGCAACCAGAGAGATGATCCCATTAGGGGAAGAAGACTAAGCTCCTCTTAGTCCTTTGCATTCTTTGTTTTTGATTATTCACTGAGGCAGTTAATGCAATTTTCTATAGTATGAAAACACTATATAAATACATAGGCTACGACTAATTTTAATAAGTTCTATTCAATTTGTAAATATATTTATATTTGTAAGACCCTAACAAGAATTATGAACAAATAAATAAAAGAAGAGTTTCCTTAATGTTTTGTCCATGATAACTATGTTTATATTTATAAGGCCCTAACAAGATTTATGAGCAAACAAGTGTAGGAATAGTTTACCTTATTGCTTTGTCCATGATTTCCATGATTAACTTTTGAGCGTATTTTGAATAGTTGACTTAAAGTTGTTGCTTATTAAATCCATTGTCTGGGGCTAATCAGGGAGAGTTTCTTATTCCCCTTCAAAATGCCAAGTATATCATGTTTCTTCTCATACCTCATCTTTTTTTGTAGAAAACTGTACATATTGAATTTTATAATGAATTATAAGGAATTGAATATTATAATGAAGCAGTTTTCAGAGTATAGGTCCTTCACTCTTTGTTTGGGTTTATTCCTAGATATATGATGGGCTTTGGTGCAATAGTAAATGGAATTGATTTGTTAATTTCTTTTTCTGACACTTCATTATTGATGTATAAAAATGTAACAGAATTCCATATATTTATTTGGTATCTGTGACTTCCTGAATTCACTTATAAGTTCTCATAGTTTCTTGGTGGAGTCTTTCAGAATGCGTTTCTATACAGAGTAACATGTCATCTGCAAATACTGAAATTTGATTATTCTTTTCTATTGAATGCCTTTGCATTCTTTTGAAAAATCAATTGACAATATTTCTTTGCATGTATCTATGTCTGGGCTCTATTATTCTGTTCTAGTGATCTCTATGTGTATTCTTTCCCCAATACCATGCTGTCTTGCTTACTGTCTTCTAATAATGCTTGAAATTAGGTGCTGTAATTCCTCAAACTTTGTTCTTCTTTAGGCTTGTGTTGCCTATTGTGGACTTTTCTCTTTCATATAAATTTTAGAATCAGTTTGTTGGTAGCTACAATATATCAATTTTTCTCAGTTTACCTATAGATTTAAAGCAGTTCCAAACACTCCAATTAACTTACTTCTTAATCAGTATTCTCAAATGTGCTCAGAAGTTGTTTATGAAGAATGGAAAATTTTCCCTTAATTATTCCCAAATTCTGAAGTTTTGTTTTTTCAAAACTAATATTTATATTTATATTTTGATAGAACAGAAGTGTAGGCTTTCAGTGTTCCATTTTTACTTTATTTAGAAGATTTTGCCATTTATCCAGTAATGCTTAAATATTGAGACAGTTCTGGGAAAGATGGCAGAGGAAGAAGATTCCAAGCTCACCTCTTCCTACAGATACAACTAGGTAACACCCACATCAGTGTAAAAGAACCCAAAAAAGGACCAAAAGTCTGGCAGAACAAACTCTCCACAGCTCAATGTAAATAAGATGCCATAGCAAAGAGGGTAGAAAGGGTGGATGTCTCACCAGGAATTCAATGCACAGAACTGTTCAGTGAAGGGAGGGATACTATAGGCAGAGAGAAGGGAGAGGAGAAGACCCCACACCAACCATGCCCAACACAGGGGACCTGTAGCAGGAAGACAAACTTCTATAACATTTCACTTTGAAAGCCAAGGTCCTAGCAATCAAGAGGTTTAACACCTGGAACTTTAAAAATCAGTGGTCTTGGCTCTGGATAGTGGGAGAGTGAAAGGAAACTCGCCACCTTCGATGAGACAGAACAACAAATATATCCATGAACATACAGCATAGAAACAGCAGCCAGGGCTTTCAGGAAACAGATTTGTTCACTAATCTCAAAAGTGTGCTGGAGGGACAGGGTTTATTGGAAGACTTTTCCAGGAAGAAAAGAACTGGCAAGTGCCATTTTCCTCTACCAACAGCAGCCTAGACACATTACACCTGGAGGCACCAGCACAAGGTGACCACTCTCCAACTAGCTTGCTAATAGCCCACCCACCCCCACACTATTGCAGCCTGGCAAGCCTTAGCAGTTTTACCAGGCAGCTGTAGGTCAATGCAGACTTGGTTCTTCTGCACCAGATCAGTGCAGACTCTCCCCAGGAGTCTCCTGCATACCTGCCTCTTTAAATACAACGTTGGCTAGAGAGTTGTCACAAGCATGTCACTGTGCAAGTGGTTCCAACAGAGACCATCAGCACTCCAAAGTGATTTGTGCCCTAGAGAGGGGAATATAACCATACACATCAGTATGACTGAGGCCCTTTGCTGGGGCAGACATCTGGTGAGATGAATAAAGGCTTCTCAGGGCACCATAAAGGGAGAGTACTCTGCAGTCTAATGCTACTGTGTCTCTGCAAAATGCCTGATCTGACTCAAGTCAAGCGCACATGGGCTCAGACTGTCCCATTATACAACAGGGACCAAACCCCGAACACAACAGGCAGAGAGCCTTTGAAGACAAGTGGACTGAAGGTAAATGCAACTCAGCTACAACAGCAAGATTCACACAACACACAGAGGAGACAGCACTGAAGTGCCAGGTTCTGGAGAAAAAAACACATCACACTGCATAAGGTCATGGTTTCAAGAACAGGAGATGTAGCTGACACTCCTAACACAGAGAAACAGAAACAGAGAGTTAGAAAAAATGAAGAAAGAGAGGAGTAGGTTCCAAACGAAAGAACAGGACAAAATTGCCATAAAAGAGCAAAACAAAAAGGAGACAAGCAATATGCTTGATATCGAATTTAAAGTAATGACCACGGGGGCACCTGGGTGGCTCAGTGGGTTAAGGCCTCTGCCTTCAGCTCAGGTCATGATCCCAGGGTCCTGGGATCGAGCCCCACATCGGGCTCTCTGCTCAGCAGGGAGCCTGCTTCCTCCTCTCTCTCTCTCTGCCTGCCTCTCTGCCTACTTGTGATCTCTGTCTGTCAAATAAATAAATCTTTTAAAAAAATAAAAAATAAAAAAAAATAAAGTAATGACCACGAAGATACACACTGGACTTGAGAAAACTGTGAAGAATTCCACTTAGACCTTCATGAAAGACATAGAAAAAATAAAAAGTGCCAATCAGAGATGAAAACCTCAATAATTCAAATTAAAAATATTAGAGGGAATCAATAATAGACTAAAGAGAGCAGAAGAATGGCTTTTTTTCAGTGAGCCGGAAGACAGTGTAACAGAATGCAAGCAAGCTGAAGAGAAAGAAGAAAAAAGGAATAATAAAAAGTGAGAATCAGATAAGGGAACTCAGTGACATCATCAAGAATAATAACATTCACATAACAGGAGTCGTAGAAAAAGAATAGACAGAAAAGGGAGCAGAAAATTTATTTGAAGAAATAATAACTGCACACTTCCCTGATGTGGGGAGGGAAACAGACATCTCAATCTCAATGCATACAGAGTCTACCAAAAAATCAAAATATTCAAAAAGTTCTAGGATGTAGAGACAGCAGCTCGTAGAGAGATATTCTTACTTGTAAAAGTCTACCTTGAAAGAGGAGTCAAGTAAATTGCCTACCTCGAGGGAAGCAAAGAAGAACAGCAAGAGGTGATAACTAATATTAGTATAGAGACAGTTTTTTAGAATTCCTGTCAGTTAATGTACAGTGTTATATTAGTTGCAGGTTTATAATATAGTGACTCATAAAACAATTTCCATAAAACAATCAGTGCTCATAACAACAAGTGCACTCCTTAATCCCCATCACTTATTTAACCCATTCCCAGCAAGTCTTGGTAATCATCAGTTTGTTCTCTAAAGGTAGGACTCTGGTTTTTG
This sequence comes from Eira barbara, assembly GCA_020311275.1. Classification (NCBI taxonomy): domain Eukaryota; kingdom Metazoa; phylum Chordata; class Mammalia; order Carnivora; family Mustelidae; genus Eira; species Eira barbara. The sequence continues at coordinate 755,687 of JAHRIG010009241.1, read as the reverse complement.
GTTTCTCTCTCTCTCTCTCTTCTCTCTCACTTTCTCTCTCTGTATTTTCTTTTTGCTTGTTTTTTTATTTCTTAAATTAGACATAATAGTAAATTCATATGGTATTTGTCTTTCTCTGACTGACTTTTTTCACTTAACATTATACTCTCTAGCTCCATTCATGTTGTTGCAAATGGCAAGATTTCATTCTTTTTTATGAATGAGTACTATTCCATCGTATATTTATACTTTATCTTCTTTGTCTATTCAGCAGTCAGTGTGAGCTGCTTCTAAATTGTGTCTATTGTAAACAATGCTGTATAAACATCAGGGTGCAGGCATCCCTTTGAATTAGTATTTTTGTGCTTTTTGGGTAAATGTCCAGCATTGCAATTGCAGAATTACAGGGTAGCTCTATTTTTAATTCCTGAGGAATCTCCAAGTTTTCCAGTGTGGCTGCTCCAGTTCGCATTCCCACCAACAGTACACAGTGTTAGTTTTTCTCCACATCCTTGCCAACACCTGATGTTTCTTGAATTGTTGATTTTAGCCATTCTTACAGGGGTGGGGTGATAGTTCATCTTGTTTTGATTTGCATTTCCCTGATGATGACTGATGTTGAGCATTGTTTCTTGTACCTCCTGGCCATCTGTATGTCTTGGAGAAATGTCTGTTCATATCTTCTGCTTATTGTTCAATTGTATAAATTTGTGGGGTGTTGAGTTTTATGTTTTTTATATATTTTGGGTACTAAATGCTTTATCAGACATATCATTTGCAAATATCTTTTCACATCCCATAGGTTGCCTTTTAGCTTTACTGTTTCCTTCACTGTGCAGAAGCTTTTTATTCTGATGAAGTCCAAAGGTTTTTTTTTGCTTTTTTTTTCTCTTGCCTCAGGAGACATCTAGAAAGAAGTCGCTATGACTGATGTCAAATAGGTTCCTGCCTGTGTTCTCTGCCAGGATTTTGATGGTTTCCTGTCTCATATTTATTTTTTATTTTTTAAATATTTATTTATTTTAGAAAGAACGAGTATAAGCATGAGTTGGGTGGGGGGAGGGAAAGAGAAAGAGAGAATCTCGAGAAGACTCCCTGCTGAGCACAGAGCCTGATATGGGACTGAACCTCATGGCCCTGAGATCATGACCTGTAGTAAAGTCAACTGATGTTCAACTGACTGAGCTACAGAGGCACCCTCCTGTCTCACATTTAGAACTTTCATCCATTTGGAATTTTTTTGTGTATTTATGTGTAAGAAAGTGGTTCAGTTTCATTTTTTTGTGTGCAGCTGCAGAGTTTCCCCAATACTATCTGTTGAAGAGACTGTCTTTTTCCCATTGGATATTCTTTACTGCTTTATCAAAGATTAATTGACCATATAGTTTTGAGATCATTTCTGGATTTTCTACTCTGTCCCATTGATGTATGTGTCTATTTTTCTGCCAGTTCTCTGTTTCAATTACTGTTATGATTTACTACACCTTTGTAATATTACTTGAAGTTCACAAATTATGAATTAATAACTAACATAGTACCAAGTTTACAGAAATAAAAAAAGGATTGTAGAAAGAATGCTACAAAATATTGTATTCCAACAAATTTGATAACATGTTTTCACTGATTCAGTCTACCAAGTACTTGAAGAATTAACTCCAAGAAATGGGAAATGTGGGCACTGTTTCCAAATAATTCGATGAGACTTCCATTACCCTGATTCCAAAGTCAAATACAGACATAAGAAAAATGGGCTATCAAAAAAACTTACCATTAACATAGGTGGAAAAATCCTGAACAGAATATTAGCAAACCAAATCCATGAACATGCTAAAATGATTATTCATAATGACCTAATGGGATTTATTCAAGATATGCAAAGATGGTTAAACATGAAAAAATTAATCAGTGGAATGCATCACATCAATAGAACATAGAAAACACACACACACACACACACACACACGCACTCACAATCATTTTACTTGATTTGAAAAATCCAACACTCTTTTATGTTGAAACACATGCAAAAGTAGGATTAGATGAATTTCCTCAACGTGTTAACAAACAACAACAACACGTAACATCATACTAAATAGCGAAAAAAAGAAGCTTTCCTCCTCAGAGGAAGAACAAGACAAGAACACCCCTGTTCTCACTACTACTCATCATTGTATTGAAAGTTCCGGCCAGCACAAATAGGCAAGAAGAGGATATAAAAATACATAAAAATTAAAAAGAAAATTTTGAAAGAAAAACTGTATCTATTCACAGATGATATAATCTTATATATAATAAATCCAAAGAATGCACAAATAGAGTCAATAATAAATTCAAGTATGCTACAGAGTACAAGATCAACACATAAAAGTCGATTTTGTTTTCATGAACAGCCTGAAAAGAAAACTAAGAAAAAATTTTAAAGATAGCATCTAAAATAATAAAATACCAAGGAATATAACTATCCCTGGAGGTAAAATCTTGTATAGAAAGTACTGCAAAGCATTGCCAAAAAAAATTAACATCCTGAGTTTGCAAATTCAAAGGGGCTTATTATTAAGATGCCAATTGTGCCCAAATTTATCTAAAGACTTAAAACAGGGACGCCTGGGTGGTTCAGTGGGTTAAGCCTCTGCCTTTGGCTCAGGTCATGATCTCAGGGTCCTGGGATCGAGTCCTGCATCTGACTCTCTGCTCAGCGGGGAGTCTGCCTCCCCCTCCCCCATGCCTGCTGCTTTGCCTAGTTGTGATCTCCCTCGCTGTCAAATAAATAAATAAAATCTTAAAAAAAAAAAAGACTTACAATGTCTATCAAATTCCAAAATTCCAATGGCCTTTTTTGCAACCTCAAATACATATGGAACTGTAAGTGGCCCCAAATAGTCACAACAGTCTTAATAAATGAAGCATAAATTTGACCAACTCCTATTTTTCCAACTTCAAAACTTATTCTAATATTACACTAATTGTATTATTCCAGAATAAGGAAAAATATTTAGACAAATAGAATATAATCAAGCATCTGGGAATGAATCCACTATAAAAATTCTGAAATGATTGCATGTTTCCCTCATAATGAAATCCACTTGCCTTACAATCATGTTCAAGAACCTGCAGGATCTGACACTTAGTACTTTTTGGAACTCACTTCCAACAACTGTTTCTTACTCACTTGGTTCTAGCCAAGCAGACCTCCTTATTCTTCCAAGGTTGCCTTTCTCTCAGTAGGCATGTCTTTCTCTTGCCTTATTTGGCACTGTTTTCTCCATGTGGAAAGCTCCACCCCTGAAAGTTTTTCTGGCTAATTCTCACTCCTCCTTACATATTTGATAAAATATCATATTCTCAGTAAATACTACCATGACAATCTATTTAAAGTAAGTTTATGTAAATAAATAAATAACCTAGAAGAAATGAACATATTCCTAAGAAAGCTACCAAAATTATCTCAAGAAGAAATATAAAACCTGAAAAGACCTATAACAAGTATAACAAGAGATTTACTCAGTGATTAAAACAAGAACAAAGTATTCTTCAATATCTGATGGATTTTTCTGTGACCAGTTAATAGCAAAATTTCTTAAACTGCATGCGGCCTGCTTTTTGTTGTTTCAAACTTAAAACAAAACAAGAAAAAAATTGAACCCTTATAAATAGGTGCCAAAATCAACAAATCCCTCGCAAACCAAATTCAACACCATATTAAAAGGATTATCACAATGAACAAGGAATTGATACCTAAATTCAGGATAATTCAACATACAAAATACAGTCGATGTAACACACCACATTAATGGAGTGAAGGAAAAAAAAACTTCTCTATCTCAATTTGTGTCCAAAAAAACTCATTTGAAAAACTCCTAAGAAACTTTCAGGATAAAAACCCTGAGAACAATGAATGGAAGGATATTCTTCAAACTGGAAAGGGGCACTTTTTTTGAACCCACAGTTAACATAATAACTAGTGAGAGTCTAAATTCTATGTTAAGTTCAAGAACAAGACAAGAATGCCTACCATCCCATTTTCATTCTTTTGGAGTAAGTGTTAGCTAGAGCAATTATGTAAGAAAAAGGAACACATAACTCCAGATTGCAAAGTAACAAATAAAAGCATCTGTGTTTGCAAATTTCATCATCTTACATAGATGAAATCATAAAACACAAGAAAACATAGAATAGCTAATAATGAATTCATCAAAATTTCTGTTACATGATCAAAACAAAACAAAATCTCTGCAATAAATGGTACTAGACATTGGAAGTCCACCACTAAAAAATTAAATTGTTCTCATAATTTACAGCATATACAAAAGTTTATCCCAATATGTCAAAAAACTAATGAAGACCTTAAACTATACAACTTCTACAGTAATCAGGTGTAAATCTTCATGACCTTGGATTGGCAAAGTATTCTTAGATCCTATACCAAAGCCCAAGTGGCAGAAGTACATACTGATAATTGAACCTCATCACAGTTAAGATTTTTTTCATCAAAGGATACTACCAAGAAAGTGAAAAAATAACCTACAGGGTGAGTAGAAATATTTACAAATCGTATAGCCCTCATACTCAGGTGTAGTATCCAGAACATAGAAGTAACTCATTACAGCAATAAAAAGACAATCCAATTTTAAAATCAATCATCCACACTAGATATACAAATGACCAATAACCACAAGAAAACATCATTAGTTACTAGGGAAATGAAAATCAAACCCACAATGATATGCTACCTTACATCCCCTCAGATGACTATAATCACAAAATAAAAACAAATCATGCACACAAAAAAGGTAAAACAAACTGGAAAAGAACTTTCATTATGGGGAATTTGAACCCTTTCTATTGCAGCACCTGGAGAAAACAATGTTGATGCTTGCCCAAAATGAGATGCATAAAATTCTCATATGACGGAGCAATTCCATATTTAACTATTTACCCAAAATACTTTATAAACATGTATCCAAACATCAATATGTGTTCATGTAAATCAGCAATACATAGCCTTTCTCCATTATTTCAGAAATTCAGGGCAGTACTTATAGGTTATAAAGCAAATCAGTGGGTTGCTTATGGAGATTACTGTTTTCTAACTAAACAACTATGAAAAAACAAGAAGTACCTCCTCAACT
>JAHRIG010009241.1:701424-725579 GCA_020311275.1 Eira barbara | reverse complement strand
ACCTGTGAATTTAAAAACATGGAACCTGTGAAATAAAAATGCTGGACCATAAATTGAAGACATATTATTATTTAAAGATCTCTAATAGAAGGGAAAATATAAAAATCAGTATTATTGTAATTATCACTTGTAATTCAATTTTCAGTAGGAGTTAGAAATAAATGCATAGGGGCGCCTGGGTGGCTCAGTGGGTTAAGGCCTCTGCCTTCGGCTCAGGTCATGATCTCAGGGTCCTGGGATCGAGCCCCGCATCGGGCTCTCTGCTTGGCCGGGAGCCTGCTTCCATTCCTCTCTCTCTGCCTGTCTCTCTGCCTACTTGTGATCTCTGTCTGTCAAATAAATGAATAAAATCTTTAAAAAAAAAAAAAAAGAAAGAAATGCATAAAAATATCATAAATATATGCTAATTTTTATAAAATATGTAATTTGTGACATATAGTGGTGAGTAGAGGAATAAAGTTTTGATAGGCGATTTAGTTGGTATCAATTTAAAGTACATTTTTACAATTTAAGCACGTGATATGTAATCCTCATAGTAGCCACATAGAAAATACCTACAGAATTTATAATATGTTAAAAGAAATGAGAAAGTAAGAAAATGGGTCAATAAAATTCCATAGAATTGCAAGTGTACCTGATTTGTGTAATGTATCTTTAAAAAGAGAAACAATGTGGAAGGATCACTTTTTGAATGCAATACTTAGTACAAAGCTACAGTAATCAAGACACTAAGGCACTAGCATAAAGATACATATATTGTTCAATGGAATCAAACTTAGGTGAAGAAAAATAATTTTCCCTCAACACTTCTGAGCTCTTGGCTGAGACCCCTGCAGTAAACCAAAATTACTAGAAGGACAAACAGAGAGTTTATTAACATGTGTACCTAATACATATATGGGAGATAGCCAGGTAAACTGGGTACTTCCACAATATGACCCAATATACCACATTAAGTACTATCTCCACTTAAAAAAAGATTTTGGGGTGAGAGTAGGGGAACAGTTATGAGTGCATAATAAGCAAGGGCATTGGGGTGCCTGGGTGTCTCAGTCATTAGGAATCTGCCTTCAGCTCTGGTTGTGATCCCAGGGTCCTGAGATTGAGCCCCACATTGGACTCCTTGCTTGGTGAGAAGCCTGCTTCTCCCTCTCCCACTACCCCTGCTGGTGTTCCCTCTCTCACTGTGTGTCTCTCTCTGTCACATGAATAAATAAATAAATATATAAATAAAGATAAATAAATAAATAAATTAAATAAGTGTGTTTTGTTATATAGATTTAAGTCCATGCCTTCTCTGTGGTAAGAGTTCTTTTGTGATTTAGTCACCCTTCTTTTTCTGGAAAGAGTATAAATGGAGAGTTCCTTTATAAATGTATATATTCTTTAGAAAAGGGTTTCTTCTACCCTGTTTATATAGCTTCTGCTGTTTATTTCTCATAAATAACTTTAAATAAACCTTATGTAAAGCAGGTATATTTTGAGATGTATATTCTCATACTCTTCACTTAAAATTTATAAATAAGCCTATACATATAAGGTCAATTGATTTTTCCCCCTTTCATCTTTTTTAAAATTTTATTTATTTTATTTTATTTTAATTTTTTAAATTTCTTTTCAGTGTTCCAGAATTCATTGCTAATGCACCACACCCAGTGCTCCATGAAATACGTGCCCTCCATAATACCCACCGCCAGGCTCATCGAACCTCCCACCCCCCGCCCCATCAAAACCCTCAGATTGTTTTTCAGAGTCCATAGTCTCTCATGGTTCACCTCCCCCTCCAATTTCCCTCAACTCCCTTCTCTCCATCTCCCCATGTACTCCATGTTATTTGTTATGCTCCACAAATAAGCAAAACCATATGATAATTGACTCTCTCTGCTTGATTTATTTCACTCAGCATAATCCCTTCCAGTCCCATCCATGTTGATACAAAAGTTGGGTATTCATCCTTTCTGATGGAGGCATCATACTCCATAGTGTATATGGACCACATCTTCCTTATCCATTCATCCATTGAAGGGCATTTTGGTTCTTTCCACAGTTTGGTGACCATGGCCATTGCTGCTATAAACATTGGGGTATGGATGGTCCTTCTTTTCACTACATCTGTATCTCTGGGGTAAATACCCAGTAGTGCAATTGCAGGGTCATAGGGAAGCTCTATTTTTAATTTCTTAAGGAATCTCCACCCTGTTTTCAAAGTGGCTGCACCAACTTGCATTCCCACCAACAGTATAAGAGGGTTCCCCTTTCTCCACATCCTCTCCAACACATTTTTTAAAGATTTTATTTATTTATTTGACACACAGAGAGAGAGATCACAAGTAAGCAGAGAGGCAGGCAGACAGAGGAGAAAGCAGGCTCCCTGGTAAGGGAGCCTGATATGTGGGGCAGGGACCCTGATGTGGGGCATGAACCCAGGACCCTGAGATCATGACCCGAGCTGAAAGCAGAGGCTTAACGCATTGAGCCACCCAGGTGCCCCCCTAACACACGTTGTTCCCTGTCTTGTTAAATTTTGCCATTCTAACTGGTGTAAGGTGGTATCTCAATGTGGTTTTGACATGAATCTCTATGATGATGAATATTTTTTCATGTGTCTGATAGCCATTTGTATGATTTAATTGGAGAAGTGTCTGTTCATGTCTTCTGCCCATTTTTTGATATGATTATCTGCTTTGTGTGTGTTGAGTTTGAGAAGTTCTTTATAGATCCTAGATATCAGCCTTTCGTCTGTACTGTACTCATTTGTAAATATCTTCTCCCATTCCATGGGTTGCCTCTTTGTTTTGTTGACTGTTTCCTTTGCTGTACAGATTTGATCTTGATGAAGTCCCAAAAGTTCATTTTTGCTTAGTTTCCTTTGACTTTGGAGACATATCTTGAAAGAAGTTGCTGTGGGTGAAATCGAAGAGATTACTGCCTATGTTCTCTTCTATGATTCTGATGGATTCCTGCCTCACATTGAAGTCTTTTATCCATTTCGAGTTTATCTTTTTGTATGGTGTAAGAGAATGATCAGGTTTCATTCTTCTACACATAGCTGTCCAGTTTTCCCAGCACCATTTATTGAAGAGACTGTCTTTTCTCCACGGTATATTTTTTCCAGCTTTGTTGAAGATTATTTGACCGTAGAGTTGAGGGTCCATATCTGGGCTCTCTACTCTATTCCACTGGTCTATGTGTCTGTTTTAATGCCACTACTGTGCTGTCTTGGTGATCACAGCTTTGTAGTAAACTTTGAAATCAGGCAACGTGATGGCCCCAGTTTTGTTTTTCTTTTTCAACATTTCCTTAGCAATTCGGGGTCTCTTCTGATTCCATACAAATTTTAGGATTATTTGCTCCAGCTCTTTGAAAAATACCAGTGGAATTCTGATCGGAATGGCATTGAAAGTATAGATCGCTCTATGCAGTAAAGACATTTTAACGTTTATTCTTCCGATCCAAGAGCATGGAATAGTCCTCCATCTTTTTGTGTCTTCTTCAATTTCTTTCATGAGTGTTCTGTAGTTCCTTGAGTACAGATCCTTTACCTCTTTGGTTAGGTTTATTCCCAGGTATCATCTGGTTCTTGGTGCTATCGTAAGTGGGAGCAATATCATGTTATCTGCAGAGAGAGAGAGTTTGACTTCTTCCTTGCCAATTTGGATACATTTTATTTCTCTTTGATGTCTGATTGCTGTTGCTAGGACTTCTAATACTATGTTGAACAAGAGTGGTGAGAGTCGGCATCCTTGTCACATTCCTGATCTCAAAGGGAGGGCTGTCAGCTTTTTCCCATTGAGGATGATATTTGCTGTGGGTTATTCATAGCTTTTATGAAGTTGAGGAATGTTCCCTCTATCCCTATACTTTGAAGCATTTTAATCAGGAACGGATGCTGGATTTTGTCAAATGCCTTTTCTGCATCTATTGAGAGGACCATGTAGTTCTTCTCTCTTCTCTTATTGATTTTTTTATCACATTGATTGACTTGCAAATGCTGAACCATCCTTGCAACCCAGGGATGAATCCCACCTGGTCATGGTGGATAATCTTTTTAATGTGCTGTTGGATCCTATTAGCTAGGCTCTTGTTGATAATCTTAGCATCCATATTCACCAGGGATAATGGTCTGAAATTCTCCCTTTTGGTGAGGTCTTTGCCTGGTTTGGGATCAGGGCAGTCCTGGCTTCCTAAAAAGAGTCTGGAAGTTTGCCTTCTGCTTCAATTTTTTTGAAACAGCTTCAGGAGAATATGTGTTATTTCTTCTTTGAATGTTTGGTAGAATTTCCCAGGGAATCCATCAGTCGTGGGCTCTTGTTTTTTGGGAGGTTTTCATCACTGCTTCAATCTCGTTACTAGATATCGGTCTATTCAGGTTGTCAATTTCTTCCTGATTCAATTTTGGGAGTTTATAGTTTTCCAGGAATGCATCCATTTCATCTGGGTTGCTTTACTTATTGGCATATAACTGTTGATAATAGTTTCTGATGATTGTTTCCACTTCCTCAGAAATAAAAACTATTTCCTTAGTCGTGATCTCTCCCTTTTCATTCATAAGTTTATTAATTTGGGCCTTCTCTCTTTTCTTTCGCATTATCTATCTTATTGATCGATAACAGCTTATCGATCTTATTGATACTTTCAAAAAACCAGATTCTAGTTTCATTGATGCATTCTACTGTATCTCTAGTTTCTATTTCATTGATCTCTGCTCTAATCTGATTATTTCCCTTCTTGCGTGTGGAGTTGGCTTCATTTGTTGTTGATTCTCCAGTTTTTTTAATGTGTAGAGACAGCTGTATTCTGGACAGTGTATTCTGGATTTTTCAATTTTGGGGGGGGAGTCTTGGATGGCTATGTATTTCTCCCTTAGGACTGCCTTTTCTGTATCCCATAGGTTTCGGACCAAAGTGTCTTCATTCTCATTGGTTTGCGTGAAATGTTTAAATTCTTCTTTGATTTCCTGATTGATCCAATCATTCTTAAGGAAGATGGTCTTTAGCTTCCAGGTGTTTGAATTTCTTCCAACTTTTCCTTGTGGTTGAGTTCAAAGCATTGTGATCTGAGAATATGCAGGGAATAATCTGAATCTTTTGGTATCAGTTGAGCCCTGATTTGTCACCCAGTATGTGGTCTAGTCTGGTGAATTTCCATGTGCACTAGAGAAGAATGTGTATTCTGTTGTTTTAGGGTGGAATGTTCTGCATATATCTATGAGGTCCATCTGGTCCAATGTGTCTTTCAATGCTCTTGTTTTTTTATTGATTTTCTGCTTCAAGATCTGTCTATTACTGAGAGTGGCATGTTAAGATCTCCTACTATTAATGTATTCATATCAATCTGATTCTTTATCTTGATTAATAGTTTTCTTATGTAATTGGCTGCTCCCAAATTGGGGGCATAAATATTTAAAATGGTTAGATCTTCTTGGTGGATAGTCCCTTTAAGAATAATGTATCCTTCTGTATCTCTGACTACAGTCTCTAGTTTAAAATCCAATTTATCTGGTATAAGAATCACTACCCGGCCTTCTTTTGAGGCCCATTGGCATGAAAGATGCTTCTCCATCCCTTCACTTTCAGTCTAGGTGTATCTTTAGGTTCAAAATGGGTCTCTTGTACACAACATATGGATGGGTCCTGTTGTTTTATCCAATCTGCAACCCTGTGTCATTTTATGGGTACATTTAGGCCATTCATGTTGAGAGTGATTATCGAGAGATACGTTTTTATCGACATCGTGTTACCTCTGATGTCTTTGTTTCTATAGATTGTCTCCATATATTTCTGTTCAATGATATTCTTGGGATTTTTCCTCTTTTATAGAACCCCCCTTAATATTTCCTGCAGTGTCGGCTTGGTGGTCACATACGCTTTTAAACGCTGTCTGCCTTGGAAGCTTTTTTTTATCTCTGCAACCATTTTGAACGTCAGTCTTGCTGGGTAAAGTACTCTTGGCTGCATGTTCTTCTCATTTAGTGCCCTGAATACATCTTGCCAGCCCTTTCTGGCTTGCCAGGTTTCTGTGGACAGGCCTGACATTAAATCTGATGGGCTTTCCTCTGTATGTAAGGAATTTCTTGCCCCTAGCTTCTCTCAAGAGCTTCTGTCTACAATTATGATTCATCATTTTTACAGTCAGGTGTCTTGAGGTCTTTCCAGAATCTATGATCTTGTGGGGAGACCTTTCTGCCTCTAGTACATGAACGCTGGTTCCATTCACGAGATTGGGAAAATTTTCATGGAGAATTTGTTCAACTATAGCTCCTAGTGTGCTTTCTTTCTCCTCCCCCTCAGGGATTCCAATAATTCTGACGTTGGAATGTTTCATGGCATCATTTATTTCCCTAATTCTGTTTTCATGGCTTCTAAGCTGTTTGTTCCAGACTTCCTCCTGATCCTTTTTCTCTATCGGTTTGTCCTCCAGATCACTAATTCTATCTTTTGCCTCAGTTACCCTAGCTTTTAGAGAATTTAGATTTGATTGGAACTCATTGAGAACATTGTGAACCTCATCCCTGGTGGCTTTCACTTCTGCTCTAATCAATTCCATTTTGTCATCAAAGGCTTTCTCCAGCCTAGCTATTGCCTGGATAATTATTAGCCTGAATTCCTTTTCCAACATACTGTCTATGTCCATATCCAAAATCTCTGATGGAGAGGATCCAGTGTCTGAATTTTTCTTCTGTTGGACATTCCTCCTCCTATGTACTTTTGGTGAGAGATGGCTGAACCACTGTGTAGCTGAATGTATCGGCCGTGGTGCAGGCAAAGTGCACCCTAGAATGCTTCTGAGCAATGGAGAGTCCCCACCAAAAAGAAAGAAAAAAGAAAAAGAAAAAAGAGAGAAAGAGAGAGAGACAGAAAAAAAAAAAGATAAAATAAAAGAGAAGGCCCAGCCCAAATGGGCCCAAGGTAACATTTATGAAATGTAAAACAGACAAAGAAAATACCGACAAAAGTAGATGACAAGGGGCGCCTGGGTGGCTCAGTGGGTTAAAGCTTCTGCCTTCGGCTCAGGTCATGATCCCAGGGTCCTGGGATCGAGCCCCGCATCAGGCTCTCTGCTCCATGGAGAGCCTGCTTTCTCCTCTCTCTCTGCCTGCCTCTCTGCCTACTTGTGATCTCTGTCTGTCAAATAAATAAATAAAAAATCTTAAAAAAAAAAAAAAAAAAAAAAAAAGTAGATGACAAGAAAAAAATAAATAAATATTTTTTTAAAAGGAACCTTGTCAAAAAGAACCCCAAGCGTAAGATTTATATACTAGTAGGACAAAAACAAATACACAGAAACACTGACAGAAGAAAAAGATGGGAGAGTGGTTATAAATTCTCAGTGTGGGTGAGGAAGGTTATTTTGATTCTTCCTGGATATCTTGATATCTTTTTAAAGGACTCAACTTTCCTAAGATAATGGGGGATTAAAACTGGTTTACCTATAAGGGTAGCATTAATTGGGCAAGGGGGATTACCTGGAAGCTTATCTACATACGAATATTTTAAAAAATAAAATATAGAAAAGCAAAAGAAAAACACAGGTATATGTATCAAAAAAGTTCAGGTTAAAAGGTTATTATGGACTTTGATGTACTGAATATCTCATTGTGACGGTAAATAGGTTAAAAAGTTATATATTAAAAAAATGAAAAGAACCAGAATAGTGGGAACAAATTAAAAATAAAAGCTGTATCTATGAAGTAGTGGTGGTTGTCCACTTTTTTTTTTTTTTTTTTTTTTTTTTTGGCTGGCTTTCTGGGGCAGGGGCCTGCTGCGTGGTTTTTCAGGCAGTGTTGCTAGAGTTAAGTCCTCCTGCTCCCATCAAGGGGCTGGGGTCTGAGGAAACCAGTTTTTCAGGCTTTAGTTCTCTGGAGGTTTGTTGGTTTGTTGGTTCGTTTGTTTGTTTTCTGTCCCTTTGGTGGCTTTTGGTGGTTTTTGGAGGTTTAAAGGAAAGCAAACTGCACCCAGACCTCCCTCTCAAAGAAGTCTCAGTTTCTTCCCCCCTGGGTGCTCCAGAGCACATAAATTCCCCCTCTGCTGCTGGCAGAGCACATTCCCAGTCATGGTCTCTAGGGTCACAGGAACTCCTGCTTGTACCCAAATACTAGCCCCAGCTGTCTGGACAGCTCCAGACTGCCTGAGAGGTCCCAAGCAGGGATAGCACAGTGAGATTTTCACACTGGCTCAGTCTCGGAGTGCTCAGACTCTCTGGGTCCTAGAGAGCGCCAGCTGGTGCCTGCATGCACCTCTCTCAGGGGAAGGTGTAGGACGACTCAGACTTTGGTCGCACAGCAGCTGTGGTTCTGCTGGCTGGCAAGGCTCCCTCACGCTCATGGGTGACACCACCCAGACACTCTCAGGTGCTCGGGCGACTCAGGGACCAAGTCCTGGCTTCTTCGCTGCACTCTCTCTGGCTCAGCACCGGTGGTATCTGTCCTGGATTGGTGTGCTTAAGCACCTGTCCCTAACTGCTCCATTCCCCCAAATTCCCCCTATGATCCTTTGCTGTTTTTGAGTGCTTTCAACCAGACTCCAAGTTAATGCTGGTCCCCAATCAGAGGGCACTCTTGTATTGCATTATTACTTTCCAATGGATCACATCTGGTGGCTCCCTCCCCCTTTTGTTTATCTTCCGATATCAGTCCTATGTTCCCACTCTGCTTTACTGCCCACTGGCGTCTTCTGCCCCTGTAGAGATCCAGACGTGTATAATTCTAATCTCAGGCTGATTTCATGGGTAATCAGAGTTCTTTAGTAGGTAGTCAACTCACTTTAGGGGACAGTTGAAAGAGCTCCTCCTCCTACTTCTCTGCCATCTTGTCTCCTCCTCTCAATTAATTTTTGGTAAGGTGCAATGACCATTTAATGAAGTCAGAGAGACACATCATAGATAACTTTGGGAAAACGGGACACTTCCACTTTCACTGTCAAACAGTGTGTTCTCTGTATTTACAGGTGTGTAGCTGTTTTTTAGTTTTGTTTTTTAGATTTCACCTGTAAGTGAAATCACATGGTATTTGTCTTTCTCCGTCTGATTTATTTCATTTAGCAAAACGCCCTCTAAGTCCATGCATATCCATGCATATTGTCACCAATGGCAAGATCTTATCTTTTTTTTAATTATATATAAACAAATATACACATGTACACACCTTCTCTATCCATTCGCATGGACACTTAGCTCAGATGTCAGATGGTTTTTACATTTCTACATGATACTTTCAGATGTACATCAATAAATCAAATATACAATTTAACAAGCTAAAATATGACTTCTTGAGTATATGTCATACAGTTCAACCAAGGAGTGGTAAACTGTGGCCCAGGGGCCAAATCTAGACAAATGTACATGTGCTGATCACATGTGTGATTAGCAGACATCGCTGGAGCACACTGACACTGTGAGCCAGGAAACAAGCCAGAGCCTCACTCTCCACCCCCATACCACTCTCTGTACCCAGGAACTTGCCTCTGGGGCCAGTACTGCTGCTCAGGGCCAGTACTGATCACCCTCTACACACTAGGACCTGTGCCACTGGCATCTGCTGGCCTGTGAGCAGCTCAGGACCCTCCAGCTACCCAGGTTGAGATGGCTTCACTCTTCAGGAGGAGAGGGGAATATGCTGGTACCTGGGGGTCACTGAAGCAGGGAGTGAAACTAACCAAGGTAGCATGGCTCTCTCCCCAAACCCCACCCCACCTCTCTACCCCAACTTCCCAATCTTTCCTGCAACCCCACCCCTGCTCCACCTGTCACCAGGTCCCAACCCTAGGGGGAAAAGATCTCCAACAGATGACAACTGGGCATTAGGTTGCTCAACACCCATGCCCAATCACCCAGAGTAAATGGGACAAGGCACAGCAGGAATTCTTCCTCTTGTTATCTCAGAACCCACATCATATTCTTCATTTTGCCTCCTGCCTTGCAAAGCCTAAAATATTTACTTCCTAGCCCTTTACAAATTAATTTTGAGATCTCTGTATAAATTCTCATAAACATTTGTCCAGGAGATGAATCATAAAGGTGAAGAAGGGGTGGGAGAAGGGTGAAGCCTCTCATAGAGACAATGTTAGGAAATAAAAGTTCTTACCATGCATTTAAAAAAAAAAGACAAATTGTATCTTCACATACTGAATACACACATTTCAGACTGTTCCATTTATTCTTTAGCCTGTCATTTGCACACCAGCCTTGGAATCTGAATGCCACCTACTGGTCAACGAATAGGCTCCACTCATTTTGAAAACAAGCATTCACATTCCAGAACCAGGCAGTGACACACTGATGAGTTGCACTGCATGTGACACCTGGCAGAAGGATTTGAAGTACACTGAAAGATATTCTTTGTCACAATCTGTTTTCTCACTCAAAGCAAAGAAGAGTTTCTCAGCTTCTTTGGAGTTGGGGCTGTCCTGTGCACTTTAGAATGTTTTGTGGCATCCCTCTGGCCTCAACAAACATTAAGTGCCAGGATTTCCTACTTCCCACTCAAAATACCCACCCTCTTCAACCAAAAAACCTTCAAATATTTCAAAATGTCCCCAGAGAAGCAAAATCATGCCTGGTTGAGAACCACTGTGTTAGCATCACAGCCCCTAAAATCTGAAGAAAAGGATTCTTCCAATCCAAAAGGAAAGAATTCATGCGCCCATAAATGCTATCCTATAAAGTGAACCTAGGTTCGGAGCACTGACATGTTAGTGAAATGGGGACAGCAACTGAATTGAGGAAGTTGAAATCCAGAAATAACCAGTACCCTTGTTTTTACTGGTTACACATTTTCTCTGAACTTCCATTGGACACATGCAGGAAAAAGTGCAACAGTTCATAGAGGGGTGGTTTTCCGAAGTAGGGTTCCCAACTCTTGCCTTTTCCACTACCAGTTAAAGGGAAATGCTACCTTTATCTCTATTTCTGAGAATGATTTGGGGCCATTTCAAAAAAGAAAGTGAGCATCACTACTGGTGAGAAGCATGGGCTCAAAAGTCATGCATCCTGTTTTTAGAGTAGAACAGTGTGGTGCACTAGCTGAGTGAATCCCTCAAACTCCCAGTCCTGTCCAACCTTCCTGGCCCAATGTGAACAATCCGTATATGGTGTACTCAGCTCAGAGTGAGTATCCAAAAGCAGAATGAACTTAAAAAGTGCTCGCCTTGCTGTTTGACTGGCATAGTAAAGTGTTCAGGAAGTATTTGCTATTATTATACAGAATGAAGCAGCTTCTCCAATAAGCCACCTGATTTGCTGGGAACATAAGAGTTATTTGTGCATTGAGGGCAGTACGAGAGGTGCAGAGTAGCAAAACCTTCAGGTTCCGAATGGTCTAAAACAGGGAGTGTTCAGGCAGAGAATTTTCAATTATCTGGATGGGGAATTATCCACAAATTATCCACAAAAGCAACAATGAATCTAGAAATAACTGGACTATAATCACCTGCTGCCAAGAACAGCAGATTATCCTCCTGGCAATAGCTAACCTACCTGCATGTGAGGTCAGGATGTCTGAGTGAGAGCAGAATGCAGAAAGATGACAGTCCCAACCCTGACCGCATTATACTTATTCCATAAAACTGATTCTCAACACTAACTGAAAATAGACTGCCAGACATTACAATTCAAGAAGCAATTCTATTGTATATTCTTACCTCCCTTGCCAAACATTAAATTGACCATATGATAGGTTTATTTCTGGGGTTTCTATTATGTCCCATTGATCTGTGCATCAATTTTGTGCCACTACCACACTATTTTGATCACTAGAGGTTTATATAGTTATATCTGGAAATCTGGAACTGTGATGATGAGTCCAGCTTTGTTCTTTTCTCAAGATTGCTTTGGCTTTTCGAGGAAGTTGTGGTATATATATACATTATGTATATATATATGTGTGTGTATATATGTATATTATATATAATAATTACATATAAGAACATAAAATAACATATATGGGATTTATTCCAGAGCTGCAAGGTTGGTTCAACATCCATCAACATGATACAATACATTGTATTGTATACAATACATGATACAATACATTAATAAAAGAAAGAATAAGAACCATATGATACTCTCAATAGATGCTGAAAAAGCATTTGACAAAGTGCAGCATCCCTTCCTGATTAAAACTCTTCTAAGTGTGGGGATAGAAGGCACATACCTCAATATTATCAAAGCCATCTATGAAAAACCCACCACAAATGTCATTCTCAATGGAGAAAAACTGAAAGCTTTTCCGCTAAGGTCAGGAACACGGCAGGGATGTCCGTTATCGCCACTGCTGTTCAACATAGTACTAGAAGTCCTAGCCTCAGCGATCAGACAACAAAAAGAAATTAAAGGCATCCAAATTGACAAAGAAGAAGTCAAACTATCACTCTTTGCAGATGATATGATACTGTATGTGGAAAACCCAAAAGGCTCCACCCCAAAACTGCTAGAACTCATAGAGGAATTCAGTAAAGTGTCAGGATATAAAGTCAATGCACAGAAATCAGTCGCATTTCTTTACACTAACAACAAGACAGAAGAAAGAGAAATTGAGGAGTCAGTCCCATTTACAATCGCACCCAAAACCATAAGATACCTAGGAATAAATCTAACCGAAGAGGCAAAGAATGTATACTCAGAAAACTATAAAGTACTATGAAACTATAAAAGTATAAAGTATAAATTATAAATTAAAAATTATATATTATATTATTATTATTATATTATTATATTATATTATATTATTATATTATATATTATATTATATAATATATTATATATTATAAATTATAAATTAAAAAAACTATAAAGTATAAAAAAAAAAACTATAAAGTACTCATGAAAGAAATTGAGGAAGACACAAAGAAATGGAAAAATATTCCATGCTCATGGATTCGAAGAACAAATATTGTGAAAATGTCTATTCTACCTAAAGCAATCTACACATTTAATGCAATCCCTATCAAAATCCCATCCATTTTTTTAAAGAAATAGAACAAATAATCCTAAAATTTATATGGAACCAGAAGAGACCTCGAACAGCCAAAGGAATATTGAAAAAGAAAGCCAAAGTCGGTCGCATCACAATTCCAGACTTCAAGCTCTATTACAAAGCTGTCATCATCAAGACGGTATGGTACTGGCACAAAAACAGACATATAGATCAATGGAACAGAATAGAAAGCCCAGAAATAGACCCTCAACTCTATGGTCAACTAATCTTCGACAAAGCAGGAAAGAATATCCAATGGAAAAAAGACAGCCTCTTCAACAAAGGGTGCTGGGAAAATTGGACAGCCACATGCAGAAAAATGAAATTGGACTATTTCCTTGCACCACACATGAAAATAGACTCCAAATGGATGAAGGACCTCAATGTGAGAAAGGAATCTATCAAAATCCTTGAGGAGAATGCAGGCAGCAACCTCTTTGACCTCAACCGCAACAACTTCTTCCTAGGAACATCACCAAAGGCAACAGAAGCAAGGGCAAAAATGAACTATTGGGATTTCATCAAGATCAAAAGCTTTTGCACAGCAAAGGAAACAGTTAACAAAACCAAAAGACAACTGACAGAATGGGAGAAGATATTTGCAAACGACATATCAGATGAAGCGCTAGTATCCAAAATCTATAAAGAGCTTATCAAACTTAATACCCAAAGAACAAATAATCCAGTCAAGAAATGGGCAGAGGACATGAGCAGACCTTTCTGCAAAGAAGACATCCAGATGGCCAACAGACACATGAAAAAATGCTCCACATCACTCGGCATCAGGGAAATACAAATCAAAACCACAATGAGATACCACCTCACACCAGTCAGAATGGCTAAAATTAACAGGTCAAGAAATGACAGATGCTGGTGAGGATGCGGAGAGAGGGGAACCCTCCTACACTGCTAGTGGGAATGCAAGCTGGTGCAACCACTCTGGAAAACAGTGTGGAGGTTCCTCAAAAAAATGAAAATAGAGCTACCCTATGACCCAGCAATTGCACTACTGGGTATATATCCTAAAGATGCAAACGTGGTGCTCCGAAGGGGCACGTGCACCCGAACGTTTATAGCAGCAATGTCCACAATAGCCAAACTATGGAAAGAACCTAGATGTCCATCAACAGATGAATGGATAAGGAAGATGTGGTATATATACACAATGGAATACTGTGCAGCCATCAAAAGACATGAAATCTTGCCATTTGCAACGATGTGGATGGAACTAGAGGGTATCATGCTTAGCGAAATAAGTCAATTGGAGAAAGACAACTATCATATGATCTCTTTGATATGAGGAAGTGGAGATGCAATGTGGGGGGGTTGAGGGGAGGTAGGAAAAGAAAAAATGAAAAGATGGGATTGGGAGGGAGACAAATCATAAAAGACTCAATCTCAAAAAACGGACTGAGGATTGCTGGGGGGACCGGGGACGGGAGAGGGTGGTGGGGAAATGGACATTAGGGAGGGCATGTGGTATGATGAGTGCTGTGAAATGTGTAAACCTGGTGATTCACAGACCTGTACCCCTGGGGATAAAAATACATTATATGTTTATTAAAATGAAAAAAAAATACTAAAAAAAAAAGAAACAAGAAATGTTTCAATACACAACCTAACCCTACACTTAATGGAGCTGGAAAAAGAAAAGCAATGAAAGCCTAAACCCAGCTGGAGAAGAGAATAATAAAGATCAGATAAGAAATAATGAAATAGAAACCAAAAAACACAATAGAACAAATCAATGAAACTAGGAGCTCCTTCTTTGGAAGAATTAATAAGATCGATAAACCCTTGACCAGACTTATCAAAAAGAAAAGAGAAAGGACTCGAATTAATAAAATCATGAATAAAAGAGGAGAGATCACAACCAACACCAAAGATATACAAACAATTATAAGAACGTATTATGAACAACTATACGCCAGCAAATTTGACAATCTGGAAGAATTGGTTGCATTCCTAGAGACATATAAACTACCAAAACTGAACCAGGAAGAAATAGAAAACCTGAACAGACCCATAACCAGTAAGGAGACTGAAACGGTCATCAAAAATCTCCCAACAAACAAGAGCTCAGGGCCAGACAGTTTCCCAGGGGAATTCTACCAAACATTTAAAGAAGAATTAATTCCTATTCTCCTGAAACTGTTCCAAAAAATAGAAATGGAAGGAAAACTTCCAAACTCATTTTATGAGGCCAGCATCACCTTGATCCCAAAACCAGACAAAGACCCCATCAAAAAAGAGAATTGCAAGCCAATATTCTTGATGAACACAGATGCAAAAATTCTCACCAAAATACTGGCCAATAGGATCCAACAGTACATTAAAAGGATTATTCACCATGACCAAGTGGGATTTATTCCAGGGCTGCAAGGTTGGTTCAACATTTGCAAGTCAATCAATATGATACAATACATTAATAAAGGAAAGAACAAGAACCATATGATACTCTCAATAGATGCTGAAAAAGCATTTGACAGCATCCTTTCCTAATCAAAACTCTGCAAAGTGTAGGGATAAAGGGTACCTACCTCAGTATCATCAAAGCCATCTATGAAAAACCTACCACAAATATAATTCTCAATGGAGAAAAACTGAGAGCTTTTCTGCTAAGGTCAGGAACATGGCAGGGATGTCCATTATCACCACTGCTATTCAACATAGTACTAGAAGTCCTAACCACAGCAATTAGACAACTAAAAGAAATTAAAGGCATCCAAATCAGTACAGAAGAAGTCAAACTATCACTCTTTGTAGATGATATGATACTGTATGTGGAAAACCCAAAAGACTCCACTCCAAAACTGCTAGAACTTGTATAGGAATTCAGTAAAGTGTCAGGATATAAAAACAATGCACAGAAATCAGTTGCGTTTCTCTACACCAACAAGAAGACAGAAGAAAGAGAAAGTAAGGAGTCAATCCCATTTACAAATGCACTCAAAACCATAAGATACCTAGGAATAAACCTAACCAAAGAGGCAAAGGATCTGTACTCAGAGAACTATAAAGTACTCATGAAAGAAATTGAGGAAGACACAAAGAAATGGAAAGACAATCCATGCTCATGGATTGGAAGAACTAATATTGTGAAAATGTCTATGCTACCTAAAACAATCTACACACTTAATGCAATTCTATCAAAATCCCCTCCATTTTTTTTCAAAGAAATAGAACAAATAATCCTAAAATTTATATTGAACCAGAAAAGACCTCGAATAGCCATAGATATATTGAAAAAGAAAGCCAAAGTTGGTGGCATCACAATTCCAGACTTCAAGCTCTATTACAAAGCTGTCATCATCGAGACAGTATGGTACTGGCACAAAAACAGACATATAGATCAATGGAACAGAATAGAGAGCCCAGAAATAGACCCTCAACTCTATGGTCAACTGATCTTTGACAAAACAGGAAAGAATGTCCAATGGAATAAAGACAGTCTCTTCAACAAATAGTGTTGGCAAAATTGGACAACCATGTGCAGAAAAATGAGACTGGACCATTTCCTTACACCACACACGAAAATAGACTCAAACTGGATGAAGGACCTCAATGCAAGACAGGAACCCATCAAAATCCTTGAGGAGAACACAGCAACCTCTTTGACCTCAGCCACAGCTTCTTCCTAGGAACATCGCCAAAGGCAACAGAAGCAAGGGCAAAAATGAACCATTGGGACTTCATCAAGATCAAAAGCTTTTGCACGGCAAAGGAAACAGTTAACAAAACCAAAAGACAACTGACAGAATGGGAGATGAAATTTGCAAACAACATATTGGATAAAGGGCTAGTATTCAAAATCTATAAAGAACTTATCAAACTCAACACCCAAACAACAAATAATCCAATCAAGAAATGGGCAGAAGAAATGAACAGACCTTTCTGCAAAGAAGACATCCGGATGGCCAACAGACACATGAAAAAGTGCTCCACATCACTCGGCATCAGGGAAATATGAATCAAAACCACAATGAGATACCACCTCACACCAGTCAGAATGGCTAAAATTAACAAGTCAGGAAATTGCAGATGCTGGCGAGGATGCGGAGAAAGGGAAACCCTCCTACACTGTTGGTGGGAATGCAAGCTGGTACAACCGCTCTTGGAAAACAGCATGGAGGTTCCTCAAAAATTTGAAAATAGAGCTACCCAATGACCCAGCATTTGCACTACTGGGTATTTACCCTAAAGATACAAATGTAGTGACCCAAAAGGGCATGTGCACCCTGACGTTTATAGCAACAATGTCCACAATAGCCAAACTATGGAAAGAACCTAGATGTCCATCAGCAGATGAATGGATAAAGATGTGATATATATATATATATATATATATATATATATATATATGCACACACACATATATATATGCACACACACACACACACCTATATGTATACACACATATATATATATACACACACATATATATACACATATACACACATACATATGTACATATATACATACATATATATGTGTACATATGTATATGTATATATATACATACGTATATATATATATTTCTTTTGATATGTGTGTGTGTATATATATATATATATATACACAATGGAATACTATGCAGCCATCAAAAGAAATGACATCTTGCCATTTGCAACCATGTGGATGGAACTAGAGGTATTATGCTTAGTGAAATAAGTCAATCGGAGAAAGACAACTATCATATGATCTCCCTGATATGAGGAAGTGGAGATGCATTGTGGGGGTGGGGGGTTGGGGGTAGAAAGGATAAATGAAACAAGATGGGATTGGGAGAGAGAAAAATCATAAGGGACTCTAAACCTCACAAAACAAACTGAGGGTTGTTGGGGTTGGGGGTGTTGGGAGAGGGTGGTGGAGTTATGGACATTGGGGAGGGTATGTGCTATGGTGAGTGCCGTGAAGTGTGTAAACCTGGCAATTCACAGACCTGGACCCCTGGGGCTACTCGTACATTATATGTTAATAAAAAAATATAGATATATATTTTTTTTAAAAAAGAGAACAGAAATCTCAAAAAAAGGGCAGGGGGCCTGAAAGACTCTACCCAAAATTTGCTAGAATTTGTACATGAATTCAGTAAAGTCCCAGGATGTAAAATCAATGCACAAAAGTCAGTTTCATTTCCCTAAAGAAGAAATGAGGCAGAAAAAAGAGAAACCTAAGAATCAGTTCCATTTATAATTTTACCAAAAACCATAAGATCCCTAGAAATATACCTAACCAAAAAGGTAAATGATCTGTACTCTAACAATGCAGAATATTCATGAAAGAAATTGAGAAAGACACAAAGAAATGGAAAAACATTCCATGCTTTTGAATTGAAAGGAGAAAATTTATTGTTAAAATGTCATTTTTCAACATCAGCAACAAAATCAACATTTTTTATAGAACTGGAATAAATAATCCTAAAATTTGTATGGAACCAGAAAAGACCCTGAATAGCCAAACTACTATTGAAAAAGTAAAGCAAAGCAGAAGACATCACAAATCCAGACTTCAAGCTGAATTCCAAAGCTGTCCTCATCAAGACAGCATGGTCAACTGTCATAAAAACAGCTCATGGATGAGTAGAACAGAATCAAGAGCTCAGAAATTGACCTTCACCTCTATAGTCAACTAATCTTCCAGAAAACAGGAAAGAATATCCAATGGAAAAAAGACAGTCTCTTCAACACATGGCGCTGGGAAAATTGGACAGCCACATGCATAAGAATGAAACTGGACCACTCTCTTACACCAAACACACACACACACACACACACACACACGAGTCAAAATGGAATCCACCAAAATCCTAGAGGAGAACACAAGGAGCAATCTTTTTATCTAGGCCACAGCAACTTCTTGCTCAACACATCATCAAAACAAGAGAAATAAAAACAAAAATGATTAGGACTTCATCAAGACAAAAAGCTTCTGCACATCAAAGGAAACCAAAATAAAAGGCATCCTATGAAATGGGAGAAGATATATGCAAATATTTTATCTGATAAAGGGCTAGTATCCAAAAATCTATAAAGAACTTAACAAACTCAACACCCAAAAACAAAAAAATCCAGTCAAGAAATGGGCAGAAGACATGAACAGACATTTCTCCAAAGGACACATGCAAATGGCTAACAGACATGAAGAAATGCTTCACATCACACATCGCTGGGAATACAAATCAAAACCACAATGAGATACCACCTCGCAATGTTCAGAATGGTTAAAATTAACAAGTCAGGAAACAAGAGATGATGGCAAAGATGCAGAGATAGGGGTACTCTCTTGCACTGCTGGTGGGAATGCAAACTGGTGAAGCCATGCTGGAAAACAGTACGGAGTTTCCTCAAAAAGTTCTAAATACAACTATTCCATGACCCAGCAATTGCACCACTAGTTATTTATCCAAAAGACACAAAATATTGATTCAAAGGGACACATGCACCCTGATATTTATAACAGCATTACCAACAGTAGCCTAATAATGGAAATAGCCCAAATGTCCATCAATTCATGAACTGATATCAAAGAAGTGGTACACATTTACAATGGAATATTACTCAGTCATCAAAAAGAATGAAATCTTGTCACTTACCATAATATGGTTGGAGCTAGAGGGTATTATGCTAAGTGAAATACATCAGTCAGAGAAATAAAATGACTTCACTCATAAGTGGAATTTAAGAAAGAAACAGATGAACATCTCAGGGGAAGAGGAAGAAACAGAGAGGGAAAGAAACCACAAGAGACTCTATGGGGAACAGACTGAGTATTGATGGAGGGAGGTGGGAGAAGGATTGGGCTAAATGATAATGGGTATGAAGAGGGCACTTGTGCAATGAGCACTGGGTGTTGTGTGTAAGCGATGAACTAAAAAATTCTACACCTGAAGCCAATTTTACCATATATCCTAACTAATTTGAATTGAAATAAAAACAAATAAAATACAAAACTACAATGAAGTATCACTTTATACCTGTCAGAATGGTTAAAATCAACAACACAGACAAAACAGGTGTTGGTGAGAATGTGGAGAAAAAGGAAACTTCTTGCACTGTTGGTGGGAATGCAAATTGGTGTAGCCACTCTGGAAAACAGTATGGAACCTCCTTAAAAAGTTAATAATAGAACTACCAAATGATCCAGCAATTGCACAGCTAGATATTTATCCAACTCCAATGTTTACAGCAGTATTATCAACAAAAGACAAATTACGGTGGCCATTAACTGAAGAATGGATAAGGAATATGTGGCAAATAAATCAGTAAAAACAAAAACAAAAACAGGATTTGACTTACATATGGAATTTAAAACAGACGAAAAAGGGGAGAGGACAAAATGACAGAGAGAGGAAAACCAAAAATAGACTCCTAACCCTAGAGAACACACTGATGTTACTAGAGAGGAGCTGGGTGGGGGATGGGTGAAATAGGTGCTGGGGACTAAGGAGTGCACTTGTTTTGATGAGCACTGGATGTGTATGAAAGTGTTGAGTCAATATATCATATACCTGGAATGAATATTACACCATATCTTAACTAACTGGAATTTAAAGAATAATTTTTTAAAGGTGCAAACAAAAATTTTTGTTCCAAACAAAATTTAGTTTCAAATAAACTTTATGACAAAAAATTATGTTTCAAACAAAAATTATAAGAAATCCAGAGAAATGAAAAAAGCGTAACCCATTATGAGACAGGACATTGTCTGTGACAGTGACAGAGAATTCATGTTTAACATACATGAATTCAAGATAGCCATTATATGTTCAAAAAAGAAAATGAAATCATGATAAGAAGGCCTTATAACAATGGTTGTATCATATTAAGAGATAGAAATTAATTTTTAAAAACAATAGTAAATTGTGATACTGAAAAATAAACTGAAATGAAAAATCCATGAAATTAGAAGAAAATAAAGAAGTAGAATAGTCCAAAGAAAATGTGACACAACTGCACCTATCCGCATACTCAAAAAGAAAGTATCAGAATCAAAAAGGAAGCTAAAAGAAGAAAGAAAAGAAAGGAAAACTGAAAGCTGACCTTCTTAAATTTATTAAAAAACCATTAATACACACAGCAAGGAAGCCAAATGAACTCCAAGGAGGACAACGAAAAGATGTCAGAAACTCCTCATGTACAAAGAAATTCAAGTGATGGGGCGCCTGGGTGGCTCAGTGGGTTAAAGCCTCTGCCTTCGGCTTACGTCATGATCCCATGACCCTGGGATCGAGCCCTGCATTGGGCTCTCTGCTCAGCAGGGAGCCTGCTTCCTCCTCTCTCTCTGCCTGCCTCTCTACCTATTTGTGATCTCTGTCTGTCAAATAAATAAATAAATAAAATCTTTTTAAAAAAAAGAAATTCAAGTGATACTGAACAGCTTAATTCTCAGCAGCAACATGGATGTAGTGAGAAAACATTCAAAGTATACAAGAAAATAAAAACTGTCGACCCAGAATCTTGTATCTTAAACATTCTTATATTTAGAAGCTACTTTTTCAAAAGGCAAAGTAAACATTTTCTAAGATAAACAAATACAGAGGACAGGTCAATAGCAGAACTGCCTTACAAGAAATAATAAAAGAAGCTGAGTCTGAAAACAAGTGACCTCAGAAAGCCATTTGAATCCACACAGTAATAAACAAAATGCACCTAGAAGTATTATTATGTAATTTAAAAAAATAATATAAAAATCAATTTCTTTTTCCTCCTTTTAACTTATCTAAGAAGCAGTATCATAAAGCAACTTGCATATTATGTATTTTGGGAATTATATAAAAATGGAAAATATTTTCCAATAACAGTATAAAGGAGGTAGGTGGGAGAAAAGTTTTCTCCATATAAGGAAATGGCTCCAGATGGTAACAGCAAGAAAATTTACTTATTTAAAACAAACAACAAAAACAGTAGAAGAGATAGGAAGGAATTAAAAGACATGACACACAGGAAAAAAAAAATTAAACTGGAGGACATAAATCCAACTATTAAAATATAGTTTTTAATTATTAAATGTGAATGCATTATACAACCGACTCAAAAGGCATAGACTATGAAACTAGTTTTTTCATTTTTTAATATTTTATTTATTTATTCATTTATTTATTTACTTGACACAGAGAGAGTCAAGCAGGGAAGAGCAGGCAGAGGGGGAGCAGGGAGCCCAGTGTGGGACTCAATCCCAGGACCCTGGGATCATAACCTGAGCTGAAGGGAGATGCTTCACCAACTGAGCCACCCAAGGCTCCAAAAGCTATATTAAAAACAAACAAACAAAAAGATTCAACTACATGCTATGTGAGACACATTAGAGATAGACAAATATAAAGCTTAAAAATAAAGGAAGGAAAAGATACACCATACAAAGAGCAACACGAGAAAGCTTTCATGGCTTTGCTATTATCAGACAAAATAGACAAATCAAAAAGTTATGACAGATAAAGACAGACATTAGGTAATGATAAAAGAATCAATCCATTCATCAAGAGGATTAATAACTGCAAACATTTACACATCTAATAAAACGGCAAATCAGCTTAAAATTTAAATTTTAAAAACTGACAGAAATAAAGGGAGAAATGTACAATGTAAAATAATAAAACTTCCAAACCCTAACTGCAATAATGGATACAACAATGGCACAACAGACCACAAGAAAACAGAAGACTTGAGCAACAGCATAAACCAAGTAGCCCGTAAGAAACATTTGTAGCACAAACTACCCAACAATGGCAAAAATACATACTCTGTTCAAGTTTACAAGGAATATTTTCCAGTATAGATCATATTCTAGGCAATAAAACAAACCTTGATAAATTTGGAAGAAAAAAAAACACAATATATGTTCTCCAACCACAATGTAATGAAATTGGAAATCCATAAAAGGAAGAAATTTGGGAGATGAGTCAAGATGGCGGAGAAGCAGCAGCTGAGATGACATTGGGTAGCAGGAGATCAGCTCGATAGCTTATCAAACCATTGTGAACACCTACAAATCCAACGGGAAATCGAAGAGAAGAGGAGCAACAATTCTAGAAACAGAAAATCGATCGCTTTCTGAAAGGTAGGACCTGCAGAGAAGTGAATCCAAAGCGACGGGAAGATAGACCCCGGGGGGAGGGGCCGGCTCCAGGCAAGTGGCAGAGCAATGGAGCACAACATCGGGACTTTTAAAAGTCTGCTCCACTGGGAGACATCGCTCGAGAGGATAAACTGGGGGGAAACCCAGGCGGGGTCAGCATAACCCCAGGTCCCACAGGGTCACAGAAGGACCGGAGGTGTCTGAGTGCCCCAGAGCTTGCAGGTATTAGAGTGGGGAAGCTGGCTACAGCGACAAAGCCCAGGAGTGAGCTCTCGGTTCCTCTGGGCCAAGAGATTGGGGGCTGCCATCTTCATACCCGTCCTGTGGAAATCTATGGAAAGCGCTCAGGGAACAAAAGCTCCCGAAAGTGAACCCCAGTGGATTATTTAGCCCGGCCCCTGGCAAGGGCGGTGCAATTCCGCCTGTGGCAAAGACACTTGAAAATCACCACAATAGGCCCCTCCCCCAGAAGATCAACGAGAAACCCAGCCAAGACCAACTGCACTCACCAAGAACAGCGGAATTCCACAGCAGGAGAAAGCAAATCTTATCTGGACAAAATGACAAGGCGGAAAAACTCACCTCAAAAAAAAGAACAAGAGGCCATACCAAAGGCTGGAGACCTAATCAATACGACATTGGTAACATGACAGATCTAGAGTTCAGAATGACGATTCTCAAGGTTCTAGCCGGGCTCGAAAAGGCATAGAAGATATTAGAGAAACCCTCTCCAGAGAGATAAAAGCCCTTTCTGGAGAGATAAAAGAACTAAAATCTAACCAAGTTGAAATCAAAAAAGCTATTAGTGAGGTGCAATCAAAAATGGAAGCTCTCACTGCTAGGATAAATGAGGCAGAAGAAAGAATTAGTGACATAGACGACCAAATGACAGAGAATAAAGAAGCTGAGCAAAAGAGAGACAAACAACTACTGGACCACGAGGAGAGAATTCGAGAGATAAGCGACACCGTAAGACGACACAACATTAGAATAATTGGGATTCCAGAAGAAAGAAGAAAGATAGAGGGGAGAAGGTATATTGGAGACAATTATTGGAGAGAATTTCCCTACTATGGCAAAGGGAACAAACATCAAAATCCAGGAGATG